>JAUNZM010001684.1:0-70264 GCA_033459285.1 Clamator glandarius
ACCCAGACCCTTCTAGAGACACCCAGGACACTTCTAAATGCCCCCAGACACTTCTAGATAAGCCAGGACCCTTCGAAAAGCAACCAGAACCTTCTAGAGCCACCCAGGACCATTCTAAAAGCCCCCAAACCCTTCTAGAGCCTCCCAGGACCCTTCTAAAAGCACCCAGACTCTTCTAGAGAGCCCCAGGACCATTCTAAAGGCCCCCAGACTCTAATAGACCCTCCCCGGATCATTCTAAAAGCCCTCAGACCCTTCTAGAGACCCCCAGGACCCTTCTAAAAGCCCCCAGACCCTTCTAGAGCCAAGCAGGACCCCTCTAAAAGCCCCCAGACCCTTCTAGAGCCCCCTAGGACCCATCTAAAAGCCCCCAGACCCTTCTAGAGGCCCCTAGGACCCTTCTAAAAGACCCCAGACCCTTCTAGACCCTCCCCGGATCCTTCGAAAAGACCCCAGACCCTTCTAGAGCCCCCCAGGATCATTCTAAAAGACCCCAGACCCTTCTAGAGGCCCCCAGGAACCTTCTAAAAGCCCCCAGACCATTCTAGAGCCCCCCAGGACCCTTCTAAAGGCCCCCAGACCCTTCTAGACCCTCCCCGGATCATTCTAAAAGCCCCCAGATTCTTCTAGAGCCTCCCAGGACCCTTCTAAAAGCCCCCCGACGTTTCTAGACCCTCCCCGGATCCTTCTAAATGAACCCAGACCTTTCTAGGGCCCCCCAGAACCCCTCTAAAAGCCTCCAGACCCTTGTAGAGCCCCCCAGGACCCGTCTAAAAGCGCCCAGACCCTTCTAGACCCTCCCCTGATCATTCTAAAAGACCCCAGATCCTTCTAAAACCTCCCAAGACTATTCTAAAAGAACCCAGACGTTTCTAGACCCTCCCCGGATTATTCTAAAAGCCCCCAGACCCTTCTAGAGCCCCCCAAGACCCTTCTAAAAGCCTCCAGACCCTTCTAGAGCCCCCCCGAACCACTCTAATAGTTCTCAGACCCTTCTAGAGGCCCCCAGGACCCTTCTATAAGTCCCCAGACCCTTCTAGAGAACCCCAGGAACATTCTAAAAGCCCCCAGACCATTCTAGAGCCTCCCAGGAGCCTTCTAAAAACCCCCAGACCCTTCTAGAGCCCCCCCGGACCACTCTAATAGATCCCAGACCATTCTAGAGGCCCCCAGGATACTTCTAAATGCCCCCAGACCCTTCTAGAGAAGCCCGGGACCCTTCTAAAAGCCCCCAGACCCCTCTAGAGCCCCCCAGGACCCTTCTAAAAGCCCCCAGAACCATCTAGAACCTCCCCGGATCATTCTAAAAGCCCCCAGACCCTTCTAGAGACCCCCATGACCCTTCTAAAAGCACTCAGACCCTTCTAGAGGGCCCCAGGACCCTTCTAAAAGCACCCAGACCCTTCTAGAGCCTCCCAGGACCATTCTAAAAGCCCCCAGACCCTTCTAGACGCCCCCAGGACCCTTCTAAAAGCCCCCAGACCCTTCTAGAGCCCCCCAGGACCCTTCTGAAAGGCCGCAGACACATCTAGACACTCCCCGGATCTTTCTAAAAGAACCCAGACACTTCTAGAGATCCCCAGGAGCATTCTAAAAGCCCCCAGACCCTTCTAGAGCACTCCAGAACCCTTCTAAAAGCCCCCAGACCCTTCTAGAGCCCCCCCGGACCCTTCTAAAAGCCTCCAGACCCTTCTAGAGGACCCCTGGACCCTTCTGAAAGCCCCCAGAACCTTCTAGAGCATCCCAGGACAGTTCTAAAAGCCCCCAGACCCTTCTAGAGCATCCCAGGACAGATCTAAAAGCACCCAGACCCTTCTAGATCCTCCCAGGACCCTTCTAAAAGCTCCCAGACCCTTCTAGAGACCCCCAGGACCCTTCTAAAAGCCCCCAGACCCTTCTAGAGCCACCCAGGACGCTTCTAAAAGCCCCCAGACCCTTCTAGAGACCTCCAGGACCCTTCTAAAAGCCCCCAGACCCTTCTAGAGCCCCCCAGGACCCTTCTAAAAGCCCCCAGACCCTTCTAGAGCACCCCAGGACCCTTCTACAAGCCCCCAGACCCTTCTTGAGCCCCCCAGGACCCTTCTAAAAGCCACCAGACCCTTCTAGCGGCACCCAGGACCCTTCTACAAGCCCCCAGACCCTTCTAGAGCCCCCCAGAACCCTTCTAAAAGCTCCCAGAGCTTTCTAGATGCCCCCAGGACACTTCTAAAAGCCCCCAGACCCTTCTAGAGCCCCCCAGGACCCTTCTACAAGCCCCCAGACCCTTCTAGAGCCACCCAGGACCCTTCTAAAAGCACCCAGACCCTTCTAGAGGCCCCCAGGACCCGTCTAAAAGCCTCTAGACCCTTCTAGAGCCCCCCAGGACCTTTCTATAAAGCACCCAGACCCTTCTAGAGGCTCCCCGGACCCTTATAAAAGCACCCCGACCCTTCTAGAGCCTCCCAGTACCCTTCTAAAAGCAACCAGACCCTTCTAGAGAACCCCAGGACCCTTCTAAAAGCCCCCAGACCCTTCTAGACCCTCCCCGGATCCTTCTAAAAGCCCCCAGACCCTTCTAGAGCCACCTAGGATCCTTCAAAAAGCACCCAGACCTTTCTAGACGGTCCCCGGATCATTCTAAAAGCCCCCAGACCCTTCTAGAGACCCCCAGGATCATTCTAAAAGCCCCCAGACCCTTCTAGAGCCCTCCAGGATCATTCCAAAAGCACCCAGACCCTTCTAGAGCCTCCCAGGACCCTTCTAAAAGCCACCAGACCCTTCTAGAGCCCCCTAGGATCCTTCAAAAAGCACCCAGACCCTTCTAGACCGTCCCCGGATCATTCTAAAAGCCCCCAGAAACTTCTAGAGCCCCCCAGGACCCTTCTAAAAGCCCCCTGACCCTTCTAGAGCCCCCTATGACCCATCTAAATGCCCCCAGACCCTTCTAGAGGCCCCAAGGATCCTTTTAAAAGCCCCCAGACCCTTCTAGACCCTCCCCGTATCCTTCTAAAAAACCCCAGACCATTCTAGAGCCTCCCGGGACCATTCTAAAGCCCTCAGACCCTTCTAGAGGACACCAGGACCCTTCTAAAAGCCCCCAGACACTTCTAGAGCCCCCCAGGACCCTTCTAAAAGCCTACAGACCCTTCTAGAGCCCCCCAGGACCCTTCTAAAAGCCCCCAGACCAATCTAGAGGTCCCCAGGGCCCTCTTAAGGCACCCCGTCCATTCTAGAGCACCCCAGGACCCTTCTAAAAGTCCCCAGACCCTTCTAGAGCAACCCAGGACCCTTCTAAAAGCCCCAAGACCCTTCTAGAGGACCCCAGGACCCTTCTGAAAGTCAGCAAAACATTCTAGAGTCACCCAGGACCCTTCTGAAAGCCCCAAGAACCTTCTAGAGCATCCCAGGACCCTTCTAAAAGAACCCAGACCCTTCTAGGGCTCCCCAGGACCCTTCTAAAAGCCCCCAGACCATTCTAGAGACACCCATGACCCTTCTGAAAGCCTCCAGAACCTTCTAGATCCACCCAGGACCCTTCTAAAAGCCACCAGACCCTTCTAGAGCCCCCCAGGACCATTCTAAAAGCACCCAGACCCTTCTAGAGACACCCAGGACCCTTCTAAATGCCCCCAGACATTCTAGATAAGCCAGGACCCTTCGAAAAGCAACCAGAACCTTCTAGAGCCACCCAGGACCATTCTAAAAGCCCCCAAACCCTTCTAGAGCCTCCCAGGACCCTTCTAAAAGCACCCAGACTCTTCTAGAGAGCCCCAGGACCATTCTAAAGGCCCCCAGACTCTAATAGACCCTCCCCGGATCATTCTAAAAGCCCTCAGACCCTTCTAGAGACCCCCAGGACCCTTCTAAAAGCCCCCAGACCCTTCTAGAGCCAAGCAGGACCCCTCTAAAAGCCCCCAGACCCTTCTAGAGCCCCCTAGGACCCATCTAAAAGCCCCCAGACCCTTCTAGAGGCCCCTAGGACCCTTCTAAAAGACCCCAGACCCTTCTAGACCCTCCCCGGATCCTTCGAAAAGACCCCAGACCCTTCTAGAGCCCCCCAGGATCATTCTAAAAGACCCCAGACCCTTCTAGAGGCCCCCAGGAACCTTCTAAAAGCCCCCAGACCATTCTAGAGCCCCCCAGGACCCTTCTAAAGGCCCCCAGACCCTTCTAGACCCTCCCCGGATCATTCTAAAAGCCCCCAGATTCTTCTAGAGCCTCCCAGGACCCTTCTAATAGCCCCCCGACGTTTCTAGACCCTCCCCGGATCCTTCTAAATGAACCCAGACCTTTCTAGGGCCCCCCAGAACCCCTCTAAAAGCCTCCAGACCCTTGTAGAGCCCCCCAGGACCCGTCTAAAAGCGCCCAGACCCTTCTAGACCCTCCCCTGATCATTCTAAAAGACCCCAGACCCTTCTAAAACCTCCCAGGACTATTCTAAAAGAAACCAGACCCATCTAGACCCTCCCCGGATTATTCTAAAAGCCCCCAGACCCTTCTAGAGCCCCCCAAGACCCTTCTAAAAGCCTCCAGACCCTTCTAGAGCCCCCCCGAACCACTCTAATAGTTCTCAGACCCTTCTAGAGGCCCCCAGGACCCTTCTATAAGTCCCCAGACCCTTCTAGAGAACCCCAGGAACATTCTAAAAGCCCCCAGACCATTCTAGAGCCTCCCAGGAGCCTTCTAAAAACCCCCAGACCCTTCTAGAGCCCCCCCGGACCACTCTAATAGATCCCAGACCATTCTAGAGGCCCCCAGGATACTTCTAAATGCCCCCAGACCCTTCTAGAGAAGCCCGGGACCCTTCTAAAAGCCCCCAGACCCCTCTAGAGCCCCCCAGGACCCTTCTAAAAGCCCCCAGAACCATCTAGAACCTCCGCGGATCATTCTAAAAGCCCCCAGACCCTTCTAGAGACCCCCATGACCCTTCTAAAAGCACTCAGACCCTTCTAGAGGGCCCCAGGACCCTTCTAAAAGCACCCAGACCCTTCTAGAGCCTCCCAGGACCATTCTAAAAGCCCCCAGACCCTTCTAGACGCCCCCAGGACCCTTCTAAAAGCCCCCAGACCCTTCTAGAGCCCCCCAGGACCCTTCTGAAAGGCCGCAGACACATCTAGACACTCCCCGGATCTTTCTAAAAGAACCCAGACACTTCTAGAGATCCCCAGGAGCATTCTAAAAGCCCCCAGACCCTTCTAGAGCACTCCAGAACCCTTCTAAAAGCCCCCAGACCCTTCTAGAGCCCCCCCGGACCCTTCTAAAAGCCTCCAGACCCTTCTAGAGGACCCCTGGACCCTTCTGAAAGCCCCCAGAACCTTCTAGAGCATCCCAGGACAGTTCTAAAAGCCCCCAGACCCTTCTAGAGCATCCCAGGACAGATCTAAAAGCCCCCAGACCCTTCTAGATCCTCCCAGGACCCTTCTAAAAGCTCCCAGACCCTTCTAGAGACCCCCAGGACCCTTCTAAAAGCCCCCAGACCCTTCTAGAGCCACCCAGGACGCTTCTAAAAGCCCCCAGACCCTTCTAGAGACCTCCAGGACCCTTCTAAAAGCCCCCAGACCCTTCTAGAGCCCCCCAGGACCCTTCTAAATGCCCCCAGACCCTTCTAGAGCACCCCAGGACCCTTCTACAAGCCCCCAGACCCTTCTTGAGCCCCCCAGGACCCTTCTAAAAGCCCCCAGACCCTTCTAGCGGCACCCAGGACCCTTCTACAAGCCCCCAGACCCTTCTAGAGCCCCCCAGAACCCTTCTAAAAGCTCCCAGAGCTTTCTAGATGCCCCCAGGACACTTCTAAAAGCCCCCAGACCCTTCTAGAGCCCCCCAGGACCCTTCTACAAGCCCCCAGACCCTTCTAGAGCCACCCAGGACCCTTCTAAAAGCACCCAGACCCTTCTAGAGGCCCCCAGGACCCGTCTAAAAGCCTCTAGACCCTTCTAGAGCCCCCCAGGACCTTTCTAAAAGCACCCAGACCCTTCTAGAGGCTCCCCGGACCCTTATAAAAGCACCCCGACCCTTCTAGAGCCTCCCAGTACCCTTCTAAAAGCAACCAGACCCTTCTAGAGAACCCCAGGACCCTTCTAAAAGCCCCCAGACCCTTCTAGAGCCACCTAGGATCCTTCAAAAAGCACCCAGACCTTTCTAGACGGTCCCCGGATCATTCTAAAAGCCCCCAGACCCTTCTAGAGACCCCCAGGATCATTCTAAAAGCCCCCAGACCCTTCTAGAGCCCCCCAGGATCATTCCAAAAGCACCCAGACCCTTCTAGAGCCCCCTAGGACCCATCTAATAGCCCCCAGACCCTTCTAGAGTCCCCTAGGACACTTCTAAAAGCCCCCAGACCCTTCGAGACCCTCCCCGGATCCTTCGAAAAGACCCCAGACCCTTCTAGAGCCCCCCAGGATCATTCTAAAAGCACCCAGACCCTTCTAGAGCCCCCCAGTACCCTTCTAAAAGCCCCTAGACCGTTCTAGAGCCCCCCAGGACCCTTCTAAATGCCCCCAGACCCTACAAGAGGCACCCAGAACCATTCTAAAAGCACCCAGACCATTCTAGAGCCTCCCAGGACGATTCTAAAAGCCCCAAGACCCTTCTAGACCCCCCCAGGACCCTTCTAAAAGCCCCCAGACCCTTCTAGAGCACCCCAGGACCCTTCTGAAAGGCCGCAGACACTTATAGACACTCCCCGGATCCTTCTAAAAGACCCCAGGCCCTTCTAGAGCACACCAGGACCCTTCTAAAAGCCCCAGACACTTCTAGAGCCCCCCAGGCCTCCTCTTAAGGCACCCCGTCCCTTCTAGAGCACCCCAGGACCCTTCTAAAAGTCCACAGACCTTTCTAGAGCACGCCAGGACCCGTCTAAAAGCCCCCAGACCATTCTAGAGCCCCCTCGGACCCTTCTAAAGGCCTCCAGACCCTTCTAGAGGCCCCCTGGACCTTTCTGAAAGCACCCAGAACCTTCTAGAGCCCTCCAGGACCCTTCTAAAAGCACCAAGACCCTTCTAGAGCATCCCAGGACCATTCTAAAAGCCCCCAGACCCTTCTAGAGCCTCCCAGGATCCTTCGAAAAGCCCCCAGACTCTTCTAGATCCTCCCAGGACCCTTCTAAAAGCCCCCAGACCATTCTAGAGCCACCCAGGACCCTTCTAAAAGCCCCCAGACCCTTCTAGAGCCTCCCAGGACCCTTCTAAAAGCACCCAGACCATTCTAGAGCACCCCAGGACCCTTCTAAAAGCCCCCAGACCCTTCTAGAGCCTACCAGGACCTTTCTACAAGCACCCAGACCCTTCTAGAGCCCCCAAGGACCCTTCTAAAAGCCCCCAGACCCTTCTAGAGGCCCCCAGGACCCTTCTAAAAGCCACCAGACCCTTCTAGAGCCCCCCCAGGAACATTCTACAAGCACCCAGACCAATCTAGATCCACCCAGGACCCTTCTACAAGCCCCCAGACCAATCTAGATCCACCCAGGACCCTTCTAAAAGCCCCCAGACCCTTCTAGAAGCCCCCAGGACTCGTCTAAAAGCCTCTAGACCCTTCTAGAGCCCCCCAGGACCTTTCTAAAAGAACCCAGACCCTTCTAGAGGCTCCCCGGACCCTTATAAAAGCACCCAGACCATTCTAGAGCCTCCCAGGACCCTTCTAAAAGCCACCAGACCCTTCTAGAGGGCCCCAGGACCCTTCTAAAAGCACCCAGACCCTTCTAGAGCCTCCCAGGACCATTCTAAAAGACCCCAGACCCTTCTAGACGCCCCCAGGACCCTTCTAAAAGCCCCCAGACCCTTCTAGAGCCCCCCAGGACCCTTCTGAAAGGACGCAGACACATCTAGACACTCCCCGGATCTTTCTAAAAGAACCCAGACACTTCTAGAGATCCCCAGGAGCATTCTAAAAGCCCCCAGACCCTTCTAGAGCACTCCAGAACCCTTCTAAAAGCCCCCAGACCCTTCTAGAGCCCCCCCGGACCCTTCTAAAAGCCTCCAGACCCTTCTAGAGGACCCCTGGACCCTTCTGAAAGCCCCCAGAACCTTCTAGAGCATCCCAGGACAGTTCTAAAAGCCCCCAGACCCTTCTAGAGCATCCCAGGACAGATCTAAAAGCCCCCAGACCCTTCTAGATCCTCCCAGGACCCTTCTAAAAGCTCCCAGACCCTTCTAGAGACCCCCAGGACCCTTCTAAAAGCCCCCAGACCCTTCTAGAGCCACCCAGGACGCTTCTAAAAGCCCCCAGACCCTTCTAGAGACCTCCAGGACCCTTCTAAAAGCCCCCAGACCCTTCTAGAGCCCCCCAGGACCCTTCTAAATGCCCCCAGACCCTTCTAGAGCACCCCAGGACCCTTCTACAAGCCCCCAGACCCTTCTTGAGCCCCCCAGGACCCTTCTAAAAGCCCCAGACCCTTCTAGCGGCACCCAGGACCCTTCTACAAGCCCCCAGACCCTTCTAGAGCCCCCTAGAACCCTTCTAAAAGCTCCCAGAGCTTTCTAGATGCCCCCAGGACACTTCTAAAAGCCCCCAGACCCTTCTAGAGCCCCCCAGGACCCTTCTACAAGCCCCCAGACCCTTCTAGAGCCACCCAGGACCCTTCTAAAAGCACCCAGACCCTTCTAGAGGCCCCCAGGACCCGTCTAAAAGCCTCTAGACCCTTCTAGAGCCCCCCAGGACCTTTCTAAAAGCACCCAGACCCTTCTAGAGGCTCCCCGGACCCTTATAAAAGCACCCCGACCCTTCTAGAGCCTCCCAGTACCCTTCTAAAAGCAACCAGACCCTTCTAGAGAACCCCAGGACCCTTCTAAAAGCCCCCAGACCCTTCTAGACCCTCCCCGGATCCTTCTAAAAGACCCCAGACCCTTCTAGAGCCACCTAGGATCCTTCAAAAAGCACCCAGACCTTTCTAGACGGTCCCCAGATCATTCTAAAAGCCCCCAGACCCTTCTAGAGACCCCCAGGATCATTCTAAAAGCCCCCAGACCCTTCTAGAGCCCCCCAGGATCATTCCAAAAGCACCCAGACCCTTCTAGAGCCCCCTAGGACCCATCTAATAGCCCCCAGACCCTTCTAGAGTCCCCTAGGACACTTCTAAAAGCCCCCAGACCCTTCGAGACCCTCCCCGGATCCTTCGAAAAGACCCCAGACCCTTCTAGAGCCCCCCAGGATCATTCTAAAAGCACCCAGACCCTTCTAGAGCCCCCCAGTACCCTTCTAAAAGCCCCTAGACCGTTCTAGAGCCCCCCAGGACCCTTCTAAATGCCCCCAGACCCTACAAGAGGCACCCAGAACCATTCTAAAAGCACCCAGACCATTCTAGAGCCTCCCAGGACGATTCTAAAAGCCCCCAGACCCTTCTAGACCCCCCCAGGACCCTTCTAAAAGCCCCCAGACCCTTCTAGAGCACCCCAGGACCCTTCTGAAAGGCCGCAGACACTTATAGACACTCCCCGGATCCTTCTAAAAGACCCCAGGCCCTTCTAGAGCACACCAGGACCCTTCTAAAAGCCCCCAGACACTTCTAGAGCCCCCCAGGCCTCCTCTTAAGGCACCCCGTCCCTTCTAGAGCACCCCAGGACCCTTCTAAAAGTCCACAGACCTTTCTAGAGCACGCCAGGACCCGTCTAAAAGCCCCCAGACCATTCTAGAGCCCCCCCGGACCCTTCTAAAGGCCTCCAGACCCTTCTAGAGGCCCCCTGGACCTTTCTGAAAGCACCCAGAACCTTCTAGAGTCCTCCAGGACCCTTCTAAAAGCACCAAGACCCTTCTAGAGCATCCCAGGACCATTCTAAAAGCCCCCAGACCCTTCTAGAGCCTCCCAGGATCCTTCGAAAAGCCCCCAGACTCTTCTAGATCCTCCCAGGACCCTTCTAAAAGCCCCCAGACCATTCTAGAGCCACCCAGGACCCTTCTAAAAGCCCCCAGACCCTTCTAGAGCCTTTCAGGACCCTTCTAAAAGCACCCAGACCATTCTAGAGCACCCCAGGACCCTTCTAAAAGCCCCCAGACCCTTCTAGAGCCTACCAGGACCTTTCTACAAGCACCCAGACCCTTCTAGAGCCCCCAAGGACCCTTCTAAAAGCCCCCAGACCCTTCTAGAGGCCCCCAGGACCCTTCTAAAAGCCACCAGACCCTTCTAGAGCCCCCCCAGGACCATTCTACAAGCACCCAGACCAATCTAGATCCACCCAGGACCCTTCTACAAGCCCCAGACCAATCTAGATCCACCCAGGACCCTTCTAAAAGCCCCCAGACCCTTCTAGAAGCCCCCAGGACTCGTCTAAAAGCCTCTAGACCCTTCTAGAGCCCCCCAGGACCTTTCTAAAAGCACCCAGACCCTTCTAGAGGCTCCCCGGACCATTATAAAAGCACCCAGACCATTCTAGAGCCTCCCAGGACCCTTCTAAAAGCCACCAGACCCTTCTAGAGACCCCCAGGACCCTTCTAAAAGCCCCCAGACCCTTCTAGACACTCCCCGGATCCTTCTAAACGCCCTCAAACCCTTCTAGAGCCCCCTAGGATCCTTCAAAAAGCACCCAGACCCTTCTAGACCGTCCCCGGATCATTCTAAAAGCCCCCAGACCCTTCTAGACCCCCCCAGGACCCTTCTAAAAGCCCCCAGACCCTTCTAGAGCACCCCAGGACCCTTCTGAAAGGCCGCAGACACTTATAGACACTCCCCGGATCCTTCTAAAAGACCCCAGGCCCTTCTAGAGCACACCAGGACCCTTCTAAAAGCCCCCAGACACTTCTAGAGCCCCCCAGGCCTCCTCTTAAGGCACCCCGTCCCTTCTAGAGCACCCCAGGACCCTTCTAAAAGTCCACAGACCTTTCTAGAGCACGCCAGGACCCGTCTAAAAGCCCCCAGACCATTCTAGAGCCCCCCCGGACCCTTCTAAAGGCCTCCAGACCCTTCTAGAGGCCCCCTGGACCTTTCTGAAAGCACCCAGAACCTTCTAGAGCCCTCCAGGACCCTTCTAAAAGCACCAAGACCCTTCTAGAGCATCCCAGGACCATTCTAAAAGCCCCCAGACCCTTCTAGAGCCTCCCAGGATCCTTCGAAAAGCCCCCAGACTCTTCTAGATCCTCCCAGGACCCTTCTAAAAGCCCCCAGACCATTCTAGAGCCACCCAGGACCCTTCTAAAAGCCCCCAGACCCTTCTAGAGCCTCCCAGGACCCTTCTAAAAGCACCCAGACCATTCTAGAGCACCCCAGGACCCTTCTAAAAGCCCCCAGACCCTTCTAGAGCCTACCAGGACCTTTCTACAAGCACCCAGACCCTTCTAGAGCCCCCAAGGACCCTTCTAAAAGCCCCCAGACCCTTCTAGAGGCCCCCAGGACCCTTCTAAAAGCCACCAGACCCTTCTAGAGCCCCCCCAGGACCATTCTACAAGCACCCAGACCAATCTAGATCCACCCAGGACCCTTCTACAAGCCCCCAGACCAATCTAGATCCACCCAGGACCCTTCTAAAAGCCCCCAGACCCTTCTAGAAGCCCCCAGGACTCGTCTAAAAGCCTCTAGACCCTTCTAGAGCCCCCCAGGACCTTTCTAAAAGCACCCAGACCCTTCTAGAGGCTCCCCGGACCATTATAAAAGCACCCAGACCATTCTAGAGCCTCCCAGGACCCTTCTAAAAGCCACCAGACCCTTCTAGAGACCCCCAGGACCCTTCTAAAAGCCCCCAGACCCTTCTAGACACTCCCCGGATCCTTCTAAACGCCCTCAAACCCTTCTAGAGCCCCCTAGGATCCTTCAAAAAGCACCCAGACCCTTCTAGACCGTCCCCGGATCATTCTAAAAGCCCCCAGACCCTTCTAGAGCCCCCCAGGACCCTTCTAAAAGCCCCCTGACCCTTCTAGAGCCCCCTATGACCCATCTAAATGCCCCCAGACCCTTCTAGAGGCCCCCAGGACCCTTCTAAAAGCCTCCAGACCCTTCTAGACCCTCCCCGGATCCTTCTAAAAAACCCCAGACCATTCTAGAGCCTCCCGGGACCATTCTAAAGCCCTCAGACCCTTCTAGAGGACACCAGGACCCTTCTAAAAGCCCCCAGAACCTTCTAGAGCACCCCAGGACCCTTCTAAAAGCCCCAAGACCCTTCTAGAGCCCCCCAGGACCCTTCTAAAAGCACCCAGACCCTTATAGAGGCCCCCAGGACCCTTCTGAAAGCCCCAAGAACCTTCTAGAGCATCCCAGGACCCTTCTAAAAGAACCCAGACACTTCTAGGGCTCCCCAGGACCCTTCTAAAAGCCCCCAGACCATTCTAGAGACACCCATGACCCTTCTGAAATCCTCCAGAACCTTCTAGATCCACCCAGGACCCTTCTAAAAGCCACCAGACCCTTCTAGGAGAGACGGGGGTCCTTAAGAGGGGCCTTGGGGTCCTCTAGAAGGGTCTGGGGGCTTATAGAAGTGTCCTGGCGGGCTCTCGAAGGGTCTGGGTTCTTTGAGAAGGGTCTTTGGGTGGCTCTAGAAGGGTCTGGGGTATTTTGGAAGGGTCCTGGGTGCCTCAAGAAGGGTGTGGGGGCTTTTATAGGGTTATGGGGGGCTCTAGAAGGGTCTGGGTGCTTTTAGAAGGGTCCTGGGGAGCTCTAGAAGGGTCTGGGGTCTTTTAGAAGGGTCCCGGGAGGCTCTAGAAGGGTCTGGGGGCTTTTAGAATTGTCCTGCGGGTCTCTAGAAGGGTCTGGGTCCTGTTAGAAGGGTCCTTGGGGGCTCTAGAAGGGTCTGAGTATCATTAGAGGGGCCTTGGGGGCATCTAGAAGGGTCTGGGGGATATTAGAAGGGTCCTGGAGAGCTCTAGAAGGGTCTGGGGTATTTTAGAAGGATTCTGGGTAGCTCTAGAAGGGTCTGGGTGCTTTCAGAAGGGTCCTGGGGGGCTGTAGAAGGGTCTGGGGGCTTTTAGATGGGTCCTGCGGGTCTCTAGAAGGGTCTGGGTGCTTTTAGAAGTGTCCTGGGGGGCTCTAGAAGGGTCGGGGGAGTTTTAGGATAGTCCTGGTGGGCTCTAGAAGGGTGTGAGGGCTTTTAGAAGGTTCCTGGGGGCATCTAGAAGGCTCTGGGGGCTTTTAGAAGGGTCCTGGGGGCCTCTAGAATTGTCTGAGGGATTTTAGAAGGGTCCTGGGAGGCTCTAGAAGGGTCTGGGTGCTTTTAGAATGATCCAGGGAGGGTCTAGAAGGGTCTGGGGGCTTTTAGAAGGGTCCTGTGGTTCTCTAGAAGGGTCAGGGTGCTTTTAGAAGGGGCCTAGGGGGCTCTAGAAGGGTCTGGGTGCTTTTAGAAGGGTCCTAAGGGGCTCTAGAAGCGTCTGGGGGATTTTAGAAGGGTCCTGGGTAGCTCTAGAAGGGTCTGGGGGCTTTCAGAATGGTCCTGGGGGGCTGTAGAAGGGTCTGGAGTCTTTTAGAAGGGTCCTGGGGGGCTCTAGAAGGGTCTGGGGGCATTCAGAAGGGTCCTGGGGGCCTCTAGAAGGGTCTGGAAGCTTTTAGAAGGGTCCTGGGCGCATCTAGAAGGGTCTGGAGTCTTTTAGAAGGGTCCTCGGAGGATCCAGATGGGTCTGGGTGCTTTTAGAAGGATCCGGAGAGGGTCTAGATTGGTCTGGGTGCATTTAGAAGGGTCCTGGGGGGCTCTACAAATGTCTGGAGGCTTTTAGAAGGGTCCAGGGGGCCTCTAGAAGGGTCTGGGGGCTTTTAGAAGAGTCCTGGGTGCCTCTAGAAGGGTCTGGCGGCTTTTAGAAGAGTCCTGGGGCTTCTAGAAGGGTCTGGGGGCTTTTAGAAGGGTCCTGGGGGGCTCTAGAAGGGTCTGGAGGCTTTTAGAAGGTTCCGGTGTGGCTCTAGAATGGTGTGATGGCTTTTAGAAGTGTCCTGGGGGCATCTAGAAGGCTCTGGGGGCTTTTATAAGGGTCCTGGGGGGCTCTAGAAGGGTCTGGTTGCTTTTAGAAGGATCCGGGGAGGGTCTAGAAGGGTGTGAGGGCTTTTAGAAGGGTCCTGGGGGGCTCTAGAAGGGTCTGGGGGATATTAGAAGGGTCCTGGGATGGTCTAACAAGGGTTTGGGTTGTTTTAGAAGGGTCCTGCTGGTCTCTAGAAGGGTCTGGATGCTTTTAGAAGGGTCCTGGGGGGCTCTAGAAGGGTCTGGGGACCATTAGAGGGGCCCTAGGGGCCTCTAGAAGGGTCTGGGGGCTTTTAGAAGGGTCCTGGTAGGCTGTAGAAGGGTCTGGGTGCATTTAGAAGGGTCCCGCGGGTCTCTAGAAGGGTCTGGGGGCTTTTAGAATGGTCCTTGGGGGCTCTAGAAGGGTCTGGGGACCACTAGAGGGGCCCTGGGTGCCTCTAGAAAGGTCTGGGCTATTTTAGAAGGGTTCTGGGGAGATCTAGAAGGGTCTGGGGGCTTTTAGAAGGGTCCTGGGGGGCTCTAGAAGGGTCTGGGGGCATTTAGAAGGTCCTGCGTGTCTCTAGAAGGGTCTGAGGGCTTTTAGAAGGGTCCTGTGGGGCTCTAGAAGGGTCTGGCGGCTTTTAGAAGGGTCCTGGGGGGCTCTAGAAGGGTGTGAGAGCTTTTAGAATGGTCCTGGGTGCATCTAGAAATCTCTGGGTGCTTTTAGAAGGGTCCTGGTGGCCTCTAGAAGTGTCTGAGGAGTTGTAGAAGGGTCCGGGGAGGCTCTAGTAGGGTCTGGGTGCTTTTAGAAGGATCCGGTTAGGGTCTAGAAGGGTCTGGGGCTTTTAGAAGGGTCCTGTGGAGCTCTAGAAGGGTCTGGGGTCTTTTAGACGATTCCTGGGGGGCTCTAGAAGGCTCTGGGGCCTTTTAGAAGAGTCCTGGGGAGCTCTAGAAGGGTCTGGGGCTTTCAGAATGATCCTGGGGGTCGCTAGAAGTGTCTGGGTGTATTTGGAAGGGTCTTGGGGAGCTCTAGAAGGGTCTGGGGGCTTTCAGAAGGGTCTTGGGGGCATGTAGAAGGGTCTGGAGGCTTTTAGAAGGGTCCTGGAGCGCTCTAGAAGGGTCTGGGGGCATACAGAACGGTCCTGGTGGCCTCTAGAAGGGACTGGATGCTTTTAGAAGGGTCCTGGGGGGCTCTAGATGGGTCTGGGTGCATTTAGAAGGGTCCTGGGGGGATCTAGATGGGTCTGGGGGCTTTTAGAAGGATACGTGGAATTTCTAGAAGGGTCTGGGGGCTTTTAGAAGGGTCCTGGGTTGCTCTAGAAGGGTCTGGAGGCTTTTAGAAGGGTCCTGCGGGTCTCTAGAAGGATCTGGGGGCTTTTAGAAGGGTCCTGGGAGGCTCTAGAATGGTCTGATGGATTTTAGAAGGGTCCTGGGAGGTTCTAGAAGGGTCTGGGTGCTTTTAGAAGGATCCGGGGAGAGTCTAGAATGGTCTGGGTGGTTTTAGAATGGTCCTGGGGGGTTCTAGAAGGGTCTGGGGGATTTTAGAAGGATCCTGGGGGGCTCTAGAAGGGTCTGAGGGATTTTAGAAGGGTCCTGGGGAGCTCTAGAAGGGTCTGGGTGCTTTTAGAAGGGCCCTGGACTTCTCTAGAAGGGTCTGGGGGCTTTTAGAAGAGTCCTGGGGGGCTCTAGAATGGTCTGGGGTCTTTTAGAAGGGTCCTGGGCGCATCTAGAAGGGTCTGGGGGCTTTCAGAAGGGTCCTGGGAGGCTCTAGAATGGTCTGAGGGCTTTTAGAAAGGTCCTGGGGGGCTCTAGAAGGGTCTGGGGGCATTTAGAAGTGTCCTGGGGGGCTCTAGAAGGGTCTGGGGGATTTTAGAAGGATCCTGGGGGCCTCTAGATAGGTCTGGGGGCTTTTAGAAGGGTCCTGGGGAACTCTAGAAGGGTCTGGGGGCATTTAGAAGTGTCCTGGGGGGCTCTAGAAGGGTCTGGGGGATTTTAGAAGGGTCCTGGGAAACTCTAGAAGGGTCTGGGGGCATTTGGATGGGTCCTGCGGGTCTCTAGAAGGGTCTGGGGGCTTTTAGAAGGGTCCTTGGGGCTCTAGAAGGGTCTGGGGACCATTTGAGCTGCCCTAGGGGCCTCTAGAAGGGTCTGGGGGCTTTTAGAAGGGTCCTGGGAGAATCTAGAAGGGTCTGGGTGCATTTAGAAGGGTCCTGCGGGTCTCTAGAAGCGTCTGGGGGCTTTTAGAAGGGTCCTGGGGCGTTCTAGAAGGGTCTGGCGGCTTTTAGAAGGGTCCTGGTGGGCTCTAGAAGAGTGTGAGGGCTTTTAGAATGGTCCTGGGTGCATCTAGAAGTCTCTGGGTGCTTTTAGAAGGGTCCTGGGGGCCTCTAGAATTGTCTGCGGCCTTTTAGAAGGGTCCGGGGAGGCTCTAGAAGGGTCTGGGTGCTTTTAGAAGGATTCGCGGAGGGTCTAGAAGGGTCTGGGTGGTTTTAGAAGGGTCCTGGGGGATTTTAGAAGGGTCCTGGGGGGCTCTAGAAGGGTCTGGGTTCTTTTAGACTGGTCCTGGGGGGCTCTAGAAGGGTCTGGGGCTTTTTAGAAGAGTCCTGGGGGCCTCTAGAAGGGTCTGGGGCTTTCAGAAGGGTCCTGGGGGTCGCTAGAAGTGTTTGGGTGTATTTGGAAGGGTCCTGGGGAGCTCTAGAAGGGTCTGGGGGCTTTCAGAAGGGTCCTGGGGGCATGTAGAAGGGTCTGGAGGCTTTTAGAATGGTCCTGATGGGCTCTAGAATGGTCTGGGGGCATTCAGAACGGTCCTGGTGGCCTCTAGAAGGGACTGGATGCTTTTAGAAGAGTCCTGGGGGGCTCTAGATTGGTCTGGGGGCATTTAGAAGGGTCCTGGGGGGCTCTAGAAGGGTCTGGGGGCTTTTAGAAGGATACGTGGAATCTCTAGAAGGGTCTGGGGGCTTTTAGAAGGGTCCTGGGGGGCTCTAGAAGGGTGTGGGGGCTTTTAGAAGGATCCGGGGAGGGTCTAGAACGGTCTGGGTGGTTTTAGAAGGGTCCTGGGCGGTTCTAGAAGGGTCTGGGGGATTTTAGAAGGGTCCTGGGGGGCTCTAGAAGGGTCTGAGGGATTTTAGAAGGGTCCTTGGGAGCTCTAGAAGGGTCTGGGTGCTTTTATAGGGGCCCTGGGCTTCTCTAGAAGGGTCTGGGGGCTTTTAGAGGAGTTATGGGGGGCTCTAGAATGGTCTGGGGGCTTTTAGAAGGGTCCTGGGCGGATCTAGAAGGGTCTGGGGGCTTTCAGAAGGGTCCTGCGGGCCTCTAGAAAAGTCTGGAGGCTTTTAGAAGGTCCTGGGGGGCTCTAGAAGGGTCTGGGGGCATTTATAAGGGTCCTGGGGTGCTCTAGAAGGGTCTGGGGGATTTTAGAAGGATCCTGGGGGCCTCTAGAAAGGTCTGGGGGCATATAGAAGGGTTCTTGGGGCCTCTAGAAGGGTCTGGGGTCTTTTAGAAGGGTCCTGGGAGGATCCAGATGGGTCTGGGTACTTTTAGAAGGATCCGGGGAGGTTCTAGAAGGGTCTGGGGGCGTTTAGAAGGGTCCTGGGAGGCTCTACAAATGTCTGGAGGGTTTTAGAATGGTCCTGGGGGCATCTAGAAGCGTCTTTAGGCTTTTAGAATGATCCGGGGAGGCTCTAGAAGGGTCTGGCGGCTTTTAGAAGGGTCCTGGGGGCTCTAGAAGGGTCTGGAGTCTTTGAGAATGGTCCTGGGGGGCTCTAGAAGGGTCTGGGGGCTTTTAGAAAGATCCGGGGAGGGTCTAGAAGGGTCTGGGAGGTTTTAGAAGGGTCCTGGGGTTCTCTAGAAGGGTCTGGGTGCTTTTAGACGTGCCCTGGGCTCTCTAGAAGTGTCTGGGGGCATTTAGAATAGTCCTGGGGGGCTCTAGAATCGTCTGGGCTCTTTTAGAAGGGTCCTGGGGTGTTCTAGAAGGGTCTGGGGGATTTTAGAAGGGTCCTGGGGAGCTCTAGAAGGGTCTGGGGGATTTTAGAAGGGTCCTGGGGGCCTCTAGAAGGGTCTGGGGGCTTTTAGAAGGGTCCTTGGGGGCTCTAGAAGGGTCTGGGGACCATTAGAGGGGCACTGGGAGCCTCTAGAATGGTCTGGGTGATTTTAGAAGGGTCCTCGGGGGGTCTAGAATTGTCTGGGGGCTTTTAGAAAGGTCCTGGGAGGCTATAGAAGGGTCTGGGGCCTTTTAGAAGTGTCCTGCGTGTCTCTAGAAGGGTCTGGGGGCTTTTAGAAGGGTCCTTGGGGGCTCTAGAAGGGTGTGGGGACCACTAGAGGAGCCCTGGGGGCCTCTAGAGGGGTCTGGGGTATTTTAGAAGGGTCCTGGGAGACTCTAGAAGGGTCTGGGGGCAATTAGAAGGGTCCTGCGGGTCTCTAGAAGGGTCTGGGGGCTTTTAGAAGGGTCCTGGGGGGCTCTAGAAGGGTCTGGGGGCTTTTAGAAGTGTCCTGTGGGCCTCTAGAAGTGTCTGAGGGATTTTAGAAGGGTCCTGGGAGGCTCTGGAATGGTCTGGGTGCTTTTAGAAGGATTCGGGGAGGGTCTAGAAGAGTCTGGGGGCATTTAGAAGGGTCCTGTGGGGCTCTAGAAGGGTCTGGGTGCTTTTAGATGGGTCCTGGGGGGCTCTAGAAGGGTCTGGGTGCTTTTAGAAGGGTCCTGGGGAGCTCTAGAAGGGTCTGGGGTCTTTTAGAAGGGTCCTGGGTGGCGCTAAAAGTGTCTGGGTGCATTTAGAAGGGTCCTGGGGAGCTCTAGAAGGGTCTGGGTGCTTTCAGAAGGGTCCTGGAGGCCTCTAGAAGGGTCTGGAGGCTTTTAGAAGAGTTCTGGGGGGCTCTAGAAGGGTCTGGGGGCATTCAGAAGGGTCCTGGGGGCCTCTAGAAGGGTCTGGATGCTTTTAGAAGAGTCCTGGGGGGGGGTCTAGATGGGTCTGGGGACATTTAGAATGGTCCTGGGGGGCTCTAGAAGGGTCTGGATGCTTTTAGAAGAGTCCTGGGGGGGTCTAGATGGGTCTGGGGGCTTTTAGAAGGGTCCTGGGGAGCTCTAGAAGGGTCTTGGGGCTTTTAGAAGGGTCCTGAGGGCGCTAGAAGTGTCTGGGTGCTTTTAGAAGGGTCCTGGGTGTCTCTAGAACTGTCTGGGGGCTTTTAGAAGGGTCCTGGGGGCCTCTAGAAGGGTCTGGAGTCTTTATAGAAGGGTCCTAGGGGGCTCTAGAAGTGTCTGGGGGCATTCAGAAGGGTCCTTCGGGCCTCTAGAAGGGTCTGGAGTCTATTAGAAGAGTCCTGGGGGGCTCTAGATGGGTCTGGGGTCATTTAGAAAGGTCCTGGGGGGCTCTAGAATGGTCTGGGTGCTTTCAGAAGTGTCCTGGGGGGCTCTAGAAGGGTCTGGGGGCTTTTAGAAGGGTCCTTGGGGGCTCTAGAAGGGTCTGGGGACCATTAGAGGGGCCCTAGGGGCCTCTAGAATGGTCTGGGGGCTTTTAGAAGGGTCCTAGTAGGCTGTAGAAGGGTCTGGGTGCATTTAGAAGGGTCCCGCGGGTCTCTAGAAGGGTCTGGGGGCTTTTAGAATGGTCCTTGGGGCTCTAGAAGGGTCTGGGGACCACTAGAGGGGCCCTGGGTGCCTCTAGAAAGGTCTGGGCTATTTTAGAAGGGTCCTGGTGAGATCTAGAAGGGTCTGGGGGCTTTTAGAAGGGTCCTGGGAGACTCTAGAAGGGTCTGGGGGCATTTAGAAGGTCCTGCGTGTCTCTAGAAGGGTCTGAGGGCTTTTAGAAGCGTCCTGTGGGGCTCTAGAAGGGTCTGGCGGCTTTTAGAAGGGTCCTGGGGGGCTCTAGAAGGGTGTGAGAGCTTTTAGAATGGTCCTGGGTGCATCTAGAAATCTCTGGGTGCTTTTAGAAGGGTCTTCTAGAGCCCCCCAGGACCCTTCTAAAAAACTCCAGACCCTTCTACAGCCCCCCAGGACCCTTCTGAAAGCACCCAGACCCTTCTAGAGCTACCCAGAATCCTTCTAAAATACCCCAGACCCTTCTAGAGCTCTCCAGGACCCTTCTAATATCCCCCAGACCCTTCTAGATGCCCCCAAGGCCCCTCTAATGATACTCAGACCCTTCTAGAGCCCCCAAGGACCCTTCTAACAGGACCCAGACCCTTCTAGAGACCCGCAGGACAATTCTAAAAGCCCCCAGACCCTTCTAGAGCCTCCCGGGACCCTTCTAAAAGACCCCAGACCCTTCTAGAGCTCCCCGGGACCCTTCTAAAAGCACCCAGACCCTTCTAGAGCCCCCCATAACCCTATAAAAGCCCCCACACCCTTCTTGAGGCACCCAGGACCCTTCCAAAATACCCCAGACCCTTCTAGAGCCACCCAAAGACCCTTCTCAAAGAACCCAGACCCTTCGAGAGCCCGCCAGGACACTTCTATAAGCCCCCAGACCCTTCTAGAGGAACCCAAGGCCCCTCTTAAGGACCCCCGTCTCTCCTAGAAGGGTCTGGTGGCTTTTAGAAGGGTCCTGGGTGGATCTAGAAGGTTCTGGAGGATTTCAGAAGGGTCATGGGTGTCTCTAGAATGGTCTGGGGGCTTTTAGAAGGGTCCGGTTAGGGTCTAGAAGGGTCTGGGGCTTTTAGAAGGGTCCTGTGGAGCTCTAGAAGGGTCTGGGGTCTTTTAGACGATTCCTGGGGGGCTCTAGAAGGCTCTGGGGCCTTTTAGAAGAGTCCTGGGGAGCTCTAGAAGGGTCTGGGGCTTTCAGAATGATCCTGGGGGTCGCTAGAAGTGTCTGGGTGTATTTGGAAGGGTCTTGGGGAGCTCTAGAAGGGTCTGGGGGCTTTCAGAAGGGTCTTGGGGGCATGTAGAAGGGTCTGGAGGCTTTTAGAAGGGTCCTGGAGCGCTCTAGAAGGGTCTGGGGGCATACAGAACGGTCCTGGTGGCCTCTAGAAGGGACTGGATGCTTTTAGAAGGGTCCTGGGGGGCTCTAGATGGGTCTGGGTGCATTTAGAAGGGTCCTGGGGGGATCTAGATGGGTCTGGGGGCTTTTAGAAGGATACGTGGAATTTCTAGAAGGGTCTGGGGGCTTTTAGAAGGGTCCTGGGTTGCTCTAGAAGGGTCTGGAGGCTTTTAGAGGGTCCTGCGGGTCTCTAGAAGGATCTGGGGGCTTTTAGAAGGGTCCTGGGAGGCTCTAGAATGGTCTGATGGATTTTAGAAGGGTCCTGGGAGGTTCTAGAAGGGTCTGGGTGCTTTTAGAAGGATCCGGGGAGAGTCTAGAATGGTCTGGGTGGTTTTAGAATGGTCCTGGGGGGTTCTAGAAGGGTCTGGGGGATTTTAGAAGGATCCTGGGGGGCTCTAGAAGGGTCTGAGGGATTTTGGAAGGGTCCTGGGGAGCTCTAGAAGGGTCTGGGTGCTTTTAGAAGGGCCCTGGACTTCTCTAGAAGGGTCTGGGGGCTTTTAGAAGAGTCCTGGGGGGCTCTAGAATGGTCTGGGGTCTTTTAGAAGGGTCCTGGGCGCATCTAGAAGGGTCTGGGGGCTTTCAGAAGGGTCCTGGGAGGCTCTAGAAGGGTCTGAGGTCTTTTAGAAGGGTCCTGGGGGGCTCTAGAAGGGTCTGGGGGCATTTAGAAGTGTCCTGGGGGGCTCTAGAAGGGTATGGGGGATTTTAGAAGGATCCTGGGGGCCTCTAGATAGGTCTGGGGGCATTTAGAAGGGTCCTGCGGGTCTCTAGAAGGGTCTGGGGGCTTTTAGAAGGGTCCTTGGTGCTCTAGAAGGGTCTGGGGACCATTAGAGGGGCCCTAGGGGCCTCTAGAATGGTCTGGGGGCTTTTAGAATGGTCCTTGGGGGCTCTAGAAGGGTCTGGGGACCACTAGAGGGGCCCTGGAGGCCTCTAGAAGAGTCTGGGGTATTTTAGAAGGGTCCTGGGGAGCTCTAGAAGGGTCTGGGGGCTTTTAGAAGGGTCCTGGGAAACTCTAGAAGGGTCTGGGGGCATTTAGATGGGTCCTGCGGGTCTCTAGAAGGGTCTGGGAGCTTTTAGAAGGGTCCTGGGGGGCTCTAGAATGGTCTGAGGGATTTTATAAGGGTCCTGGGAGGCTTTAGAAGGGTCTGGGTGCTT
Organism: Clamator glandarius; assembly: GCA_033459285.1. Taxonomy (NCBI): domain Eukaryota; kingdom Metazoa; phylum Chordata; class Aves; order Cuculiformes; family Cuculidae; genus Clamator; species Clamator glandarius. The sequence continues at coordinate 21,923 of JAUNZM010001684.1, forward strand.
TTAGAAGGATCCAGGGAGGGTCTAGAAGGGTCTGGGGACTTTTAGAAGGGTCCTGGGGGGCTCTAGAAGGGTCTGGGGGCTATTAAAAGGATCCAGGGATCGTCTACAGTCCTGGGGGGCTCTAGAAGGGTCTGGGGGAGTTTAGATAGGTCCTGGGGAGCTCTAGAAGGGTCTGGGTGCTTTTAGAAGGGTCCTGGGAGACTCTAGAAGGGTCTGAGTGCTTTTAGAAGGGTCCTTCGGGTCTCTAGAAGGGTCTGGGTTCTTTTAGAATGGTCCTGGGGGGCTCTAGAAGGGTGTGAGGTCTTTTAGAAGGGTCCTGGGGGCATCTCGAAGACTCTGATGGCTTTTAGAAGGGTCCTGGGGGCCTCTAGAAGTGTCTGAGGGATTTTAAAAGGGTCCTGGGAGGCTCTAGAAGGGTCTGGTTGCTTTTAGAAGGATTCGGGGAGGGTCTAGAAGGGTCTGGGGGCTTTTAGAAGGGTCCCGTGGGGGATTTTAGAAGGATCCTGGGTGCCTCTAGAAAGGTCTGGGGGCATTTAGAATGGTCCTGCGGGTCTCTAGAAGGGTCTGGGGGCTTTTAGAAGGGTCCTTGGGGCTCTAGAAGGGTCTGGGGACCATTAGAGGGGCCCTAGGGGCCTCTAGAAGGGTCTGGGGGCTTTTAGAAGGGTCCTGGGAGAATCTAGAAGGGTCTGGGTGCATTTAGAAGGGTCCTGCGGGTCTCTAGAAGCGTCTGGGGGCTTTTAGAAGGGTCCTGGTGGGTTCTAGAAGGGTCTGGCGGCTTTTAGAAGGGTCCTGGTGGGCTCTAGAAGAGTGTGAGGGCTTTTAGAATGGTCCTGGGTGCATCTAGAAGTCTCTGGGTGCTTTTAGAAGGGTCCTGGGGGCCTCTAGAATTGTCTGCGGCCTTTTAGAAGGGTCCGGGGAGGCTCTAGAAGGGTCTGGGTGCTTTTAGAAGGATTCGGGGAGGGTCTAGAAGGGTCTGGGGCTTTTAGAAGGGTCCTGTGGAGCTCTAGAAGGGTCTGGGTTCTTTTAGACTGGTCCTGGGGGGCTCTAGAAGGGTCTGGGGCTTTTTAGAAGAGTCCTGGGGGCCTCTAGAAGGGTCTGGGGCTTTCAGAAGGGTCCTGGGGGTCGCTAGAAGTGTTTGGGTGTATTTGGAATGGTCCTGGGGAGCTCTAGAATTGTCTGGGGGCTTTCAGAAGGGTCCTGGGGACATGTAGAAGGGTCTGGAGGCTTTTAGAATGGTCCTGATGGGCTCTAGAATGGTCTGGGGGCATTCAGAACGGTCCTGGTGGCCTCTAGAAGGGACTGGATGCTTTTAGAAGAGTCCTGGGGGGCTCTAGATTGCTCTGGGGGCATTTAGAAGGGTCCTGGGGGGCTCTAGAAGGGTCTGGGGGCTTTTAGAAGGATACGTGGAATCTCTAGAAGGGTCTGGGGGCTTTTAGAAGGGTCCTGGGGGGCTCTAGAAGGGTGTGGGGGCTTTTAGAAGGATCCGGGGAGGGTCTAGAACGGTCTGGGTGGTTTTAGAAGGGTCCTGGGCGGTTCTAGAAGGGTCTGGGGGATTTTAGAAGGGTCCTGGGGGGCTCTAGAAGGGTCTGAGGGATTTTAGAAGGGTCCTTGGGAGCTCTAGAAGGGTCTGGGTGCTTTTATAGGGGCCCTGGGCTTCTCTAGAAGGGTCTGGGGGCTTTTAGAGGAGTTATGGGGGGCTCTAGAATGGTCTGGGGGCTTTTAGAAGGGTCCTGGGCGGATCTAGAAGGGTCTGGGGGCTTTCAGAAGGGTCCTGCGGGCCTCTAGAAAAGTCTGGAGGCTTTTAGAAGGTCCTGGGGGGCTCTAGAAGGGTCTGGGGGCATTTATAAGGGTCCTGGGGTGCTCTAGAAGGGTCTGGGGGATTTTAGAAGGATCCTGGGGGCCTCTAGAAAGGTCTGGGGGCATATAGAAGGGTTCTTGGGGCCTCTAGAAGGGTCTGGGGTCTTTTAGAAGGGTCCTGGGAGGATCCAGATGGGTCTGGGTACTTTTAGAAGGATCCGGGGAGGTTCTAGAAGGGTCTGGGGGCGTTTAGAAGGGTCCTGGGAGGCTCTACAAATGTCTGGAGGGTTTTAGAATGGTCCTGGGGGCATCTAGAAGCGTCTATAGGCTTTTAGAATGATCCGGGGAGGCTCTAGAAGGGTCTGGCGGCTTTTAGAAGGGTCCTGGGGTCCTCTAGAAGGGTCTGGGGGACTTTTAGAATGATACGGGGAGGATCTAGAAGGGTCTGGGGGCTTTTAGAAGGGTCCTGGGGGCTCTAGAAGGGTCTGGAGTCTTTGAGAATGGTCCTGGGAGGTTCTAGAATGGTCTGGGCGCTTTTAGAAGGATTCGGGGTGGGTCTAGAATGGTCTGGGGGCTGTTAGAAGTGTCCTGGGGGGCTCTAGAAGGGTCTGGGTGCTTTTAGAAGGGTCCTGGGGGGTCTAGAAGGGTCTGGGGGCTTTTAGAAGGGTCCTGAGGGCCTCTGGAATGGTCTGGGGTCTTTTAGAAGAGTCCTGGGGGGCTCTAGAAGGGTCTGGGGGCATTCAGAAGGGTCCTGGGGGCCTCTAGAAGGGACTGGAGGCTTTTAGAAGAGTCCTGGGGTGCTCTAGATGGGTCTGGGGGCATTTAGAAGCGTCCTGGGGGGCTCTGGAAGGGTCTGGGGGAGTTTAGAATGGTCCTGGGGAGCTCTAGAAAGGTCTGGGTGCTTTTAGAAGGGTCCTGGTAGACTCTAGAAGGGTCTGAGTGCTATTAGAAGGGTCCTGCGGGTCTCTAGAAGGGTCTGGGGGCTTTTAGAAGGTTCCTGGGGGGCTCTAGAAGGGTTGAGGTCTTTTAGAATTGTCCTGGGGGCATCTTGAAGGCTCTGGGGTATTTTAGAAGGGTCCTGGGGGCCTCTAGAAGTGTCTGAGGGATTTTAAAAGGGTCCTGGGAGGCTCTAGAAGGGTCTGGTTGCTTTTAGAAGTGTCCGTGGAGGCTCTAGAAGGGTCTGGGGCCTTTTAGAAGGGTCCTGGGGGGCTCTAGAAGGGTCTGGGTGCTATTAGAAGGATCCGGGGAGGGTCTAGAAGGCTCTGGGGGCTTTTAGAAGGGTCCTTGGGGGCTCTAGAAGGGTCTGGGGACCATTAGAGGAGCCCTGGCGTCCTCTAGAAGGGTCTGGGGGATTTTAGAAGGGTCCTGGGGAGCTCTAGAAGGGTCTGGAGTCTTTTAGAAGGGTCCTGGGGGAATATAGAAGGGTCTGGGGGCTTTTAGAAGGGTCCTGCGGGTCTCTAGATGGGTCTGGGTGCTTTTAGAAGGGTCCTGGAGGAATCTAGAAGGGTCTGGGGTCTTTGAGAAGGGTCCTAGGGGGCTCTAGAAGGGTCTGGGTGCTTTTCGAAGTGTCCTGGGGGGCTCTAGAAGGGTCTGGGGGCTTTTTGAAGGGTCCAGGGGGCCTCTAGAAAGGTCTGGGTGCTTTTAGAAGGGTCCTGGGTGGCTCTAGAAGGGTCTGGGGTCTATTAGAAGGATCCGGGGAGGGTCTAGAAGGCTCTGGGACCTTTTAGAAGGGTCCTTGGGGCTCTTGAAGGGTCTGGGGACCATTAGAGAAGCCCTGGTGGCCTCTAGAAGGGTCTGGGGGATTTTAGAAGGGTCCTGGGGATCTCTGGAAGTGTCTGGGGGCTTTTAGAAGGGTCCTGGGAGAATCTAGAAGGGTCTGGGGGCTTTTAGAAGGGTCCTGCGGGTCTCTAGAAGGGTCTGGGGGCTTTTAGAAGGGTCCTGGGGGGATCTAGAATGGTCTGGGTGCACTTAGAAGTGTCCTGGGGGCCTCTAGAAATGTCTGCGGGATATTAGAAGGGTCCTGGGAGGCTCTAGAAGGGTCTGGGTGTTTTAGAAGGATTCGGGGAGGGTCTAGAAGGGTCTGGGGGCTTTTAGAAGGGTCCTGTGGTGATCTAGAAGCGTCTGGGTTCTTTTAGAAGGGTCCTGGGGGTCTTTAGAAGGGTCTGGGGGCTTTTAGAATGGTCCTGCGGGGCTCTAGAATGCTCTGGGGGCTTTTAGAAGAGTCCTGGGTGGCTTTAGAAGAGTGTGAGTGCTTTTAGAAGGGTCCTGGGGGCATCTAGATGGCTCTGGGGACTTTTAGAAGGGTCCTGGGGGCCTCTAGATGGGTCTGAGGATTTTTAGAAGGGTCCTGGGAGGCTCTAGAAGTGTCTGGGTGATTTTAGAAGGGCCCTGGGTGGCTCTAGAATGGTCTGGTTGCTTTTAGAAGGGTCCTGGTGGGCGCTAGAAGGGTCTGGGTGCTTTTAGAAATGTCCTGGGTGGCTCTAGAATGGTCTGGGGGCATTTAGAAGGGTCCCGGGGGGCACTAGAAGGGTCTGGGGGCTTTTAGAAGGATCTTGGGGGCCTCTAGAAGGGTCTGGGAGCTTTTAGAAGGGTTCTGGGTGGCTCTAGAATGGTCTGGGGGCTTTTAGAAGCGTCCTGGGGGGCTCTAGAAGGGTGTGGTTGCTTTTAGAAGGGTCCTGGGGGCATCTAGAAGGCTCTGGGGGCTTTCAGAAGGGTCCTGGGGGCTTCTAGAAGGGTGTGAAGGATTTTAGAAGGGTCCTGGGAGGCTGTAGAAGGGTCTGGGTGCTTTTTGAATGATCCGGGGAGGGTGTAGAAGGGTCTGGGTTCTTTTAGAAGGGTCCTGGGGGGCTCTAGAAGGGTCTGGGTGCTTTCAGAAGGGTCCTGTGTGGCTGTAGAAGGGTCTGGGGGCTTTTAGATGGGTCCTGGGGGGCTCTAGAAGGGTCCGGGGGCTTTTAGAAGGGTCCGTAGAGGCTCTAGAAGGGTTCGGAGGTCTTGTAGAAGGGTCCTGGGGGGCTCTAGAAGGGTCTGGGTGCTATTAGAAGGATCCAGGGAGGGTCTAGAAGGCTCTGGGGGCTTTTAGAAGGGTCCTTGGGGGCTCTAGATGGGTCTGGTGAATATTAGAGGGGCACTGGGGTCCTCTAGAAGGGTCTGGGGGATTTTAGAAGGGTCCTGGGGAGCTCTAGAATTGTCTGGGGGCTTTTAGAATGGTCCTGGGAGGCTCTAGAAGGGTCTGGGGGCTTTTAGAAGGGTCCTGCGTGTCTCTAGAAGGGTCTGAGTGCTTTTAGAAGGATTCGGGGAGGGTCTAGAAGGGTCTGGTGGCTTTTAGAAGGGTCCTGTGGGGCTCTCGAAGGGTCTGGGTGCTTTTAGAAGGGTCCTGGGGGGCTCTAGAATGGTCTGGGGGCTTTTAGAAGGGTCCTGGGGAGCTCTAGATGGGTCTGGGGGCTTTTAGAAGGGTCCTGGGGGGCGCTAGAAATGTCTGGGTGCATTTAGTAGGGTCCTGGGGAGCTCTAGAAGGGTCTGGAGGCTTTTAGAAGGGTCCTGGGGGGTCTAGAAGGGTCTGGGGGCATTCAGAAGGGTCCTGGGGGCCACTAGAAGGGTCTGGAGGGTTTTAGAAGAGTCCTGGTGGGCTCTAGATGGGTCTGGGTGCTTTTAGAATGATCCGGGGATGGTCTAGAAGGGTCTGGGTGCTTTTAGAAGGGACCTGGGTGGCTCTAGAAGGGTCTGGGGGCTTTTAGAAGGGACCTGGGTGGCTCTAGAAGGGTCTGGGGGCTTTTAGAAGGGTTCTGTGGGGATGTAGATGGGTCTGGGTGCTTTTAGATGGGTCCTGGGGGGCTCTAGAAGGGTCTGGGGACCATTAGAGGGTCCCTGGGGGCCTCTAGAAGGGTCTGGGGGATTTTAGAAGGGTCCTGGGGAGCTCTAGAATTGTCTGGAGGCTTTTAGAAGGGTCCTGGGGGGCTCTAGAAGGGTGTTAGGGCTTTTAGAAGCGTCCTGGGGGCATCTAGAAGGCTCTGGGGGCTATTAGAAGGGTCCTGGTGGGCTCTAGAAGGATCTGGGGACAGTTAGGAGGGTCCTGAGGGGATGTTGAATGGTCTGAGTGCTTTTAGATGTGTCCTGTAGGGCTAAAAAAGGTTCCTAACCCTATCCCTAACCCTAACTCTTACTCTAACCCTAACTCTAACACAAACCCAAACCCTAAACCTAACCCTAACCCTAACCCTAACCCTAACTCTAACCCTAACTCTAACCCTAACCCTAACCCTAACCCTAACCCTAACCCTAACCCTAACCCTAACCACAACCCTAACTCTAACCCTAACCCTAACCCTAACCCTTACCCTAACCCTAACCCTAACCCTAACCCTAACCCTAACTCTAACCCTAACTCTAACCCTAACCCTAACCCTAACCCTAACTCTAACCCTAACCCTAACCCTAACCCTAACCCTAACCCTAACCCTAACCCTAACTCTAACCCTAACCCTAACCCTAACCCTAACCCTAACCCTAACCCTAACCCTAACCCTAACCCTGCCTCTAACCCCTAGAAGTATCTGGGGGCTTTTAGAAGAGTCCTTGAAGGATCTAGGAGGGTCTAGGGTATCTAAAAAGGTTCCTAAGGGGCTCCGGAAGGGTTTGGGGTCTTTTAGAAGGGTCCTCGGTGGCTCTAGAAGGGTCTAGGGTATTGTAGAAGGGTCCTAAGGGGGTTTAGTAGGGCCTGGGGGGCTTTATAAGATTTTGGGGGCCTTTATAAGGTTTTGGGGGGCTCTAGAAAGTCCGGGGGCTTTGAGAAGCACACTGGGGGCTCTAGACGTGTCTGGGAGCTTTTAGAAGGTTCCTGGGGGGCTCTAGAAGGGTCTGGGTGCTTCTAGAGTAAAAATTTTAATTTTGCACATTTGGGGAATTCGCAGGGCTCAGCACACCCGGAGTGCAAAGGATGAGCCTGGCCTGGGAAAAGCACCTGCTTGATCAGGGTGTCTCCCCTGCCAGCTAAGTACAAAGGACCCAGACCATTCTAGAGCCCCCAAGGACCCTTCCAAAAGCCCCCAGACCCTTCTGGAGACGTTCAGGTTCCTTTGAAAAGGCCCCAGACCCTTCTAGAGCCTCCCAAGACCCTTCTAAAAGCCCCCAGAACCTTCTAGACCCTCCCCGGATCATTCTAAAAGCCCCGAGACCCTTCTAGAGGATCCCAGGACCCTTCTAAAAGCCCCCAGACCCTTCTAGAGCCCCCCAGGACCCTTCTAAAAGCCCCCAGACCCTTCTAGAGGCCCCAGGGCCCCTCTTAAGCAGCCCCGTCCCTTCTAGAGCATCCCAGGACCCTTCTAAAAGCCCCCAGACCCTTCTAGAGCACCCCAGGACCCTTCTGAAAGCCCCCAGAACCTTCTAGACCCCCACAGGACCATTCTAAAAGAACCCAGACCATTCTTGAGCCCCCCAGGACCGTTCTAAAAGCACCCAGACCCTTCTAGAGACCCCCAGGACCATTCTGAAAGCCCCCAGAACCTCCTAGAGCCACCCAGGACCCTTCTAAAAGACCCCAGACCATTCTAGCCCCCCCCAGGACCCTTCTACAAGCCCCCAGGACCATTCTAATAGCCCCCAGACTTGTCTAGAGGCCACCAGGACCCTTCTAAAAGTCCCCAGACCCTTCTAGAGCCCCCCCGGACCCTTGTAAAAGCCACCAGACACTTCTAGAGGCCCCCAGGACCCTTATAAAAGCACCCAGACCCTTCCAGAGCCTCCCAGGACCCTTCTGAACGCCCCCAGACCCTTCTAGAGGCACCCAGGACCCTTCTAAAAGCCTCTAGACCCTTCTAGAGCCCCCCAGGACCCTTCTAAAAGCACCCAGACCCTTCTAGAGCCTCCCAGGACCATTCTAAATGCCCCCAGACCCTTCAAAACCCCCCAGGACACTTCTAAAAGACCCCAGACCATTCTAGAGCACCCTAGGATCCTTCAAAAAGCATAAAGACCCTTCTAGACCGTCCCCGGATCATTCTAAAAGATCCCAGACCATTCTAGAGCCCCCCAGGACACATCTAAAAGCCCCCAGACCCTTCTAGAGCCCCCCAGGACCATTCTAAAAGACCCCAGACCCTTCTAGAGGCCCCCAGGACCCTTCTAAAAGTCCCGAGACCCTTCTAGAGGCAACCAGGACCCTTCTAAAAGCCCCCAGACCCTTCTAGACCCTCCCCGGATCCTTCTAAAAGCCCCCATACCCTTCTAGATCCTCCCAGGACCCTTCTAAAAGCCCCCAGACCCTTCTAGAGCCCCCCAGGACCCTTCTAAAAGCCCCAAGACCCTTCTAGAGCCCCCCAGGACCCTTCTAAAAGGCCGCAGAAACTTCTAGACCCTCTCCGGATAATTCTAAAAGCCCCCAGACACTTCTAGAGATCCCCAGGACCATTCTAAAAGGCCCCAGACCCTTCTATAGCACCCCAGGACCCTTCTAAAAGACCCCAGACCATTCTAGAGCCCCCCAGGGCCCCTCTTAAGGCACCCCGTCCCTTCTAGAGCAGCCCAGGACCCTTCTAAAAGTACCCAGACCCTTCCAGATCAACCCAGGACCCTTCTAAAAGCCCCCAGACCCTTCTAGAGCCCCCCAGGACCCTTCTAAAAGCCCCCAGACCAATCTAGAGGTCCCCAGGGCCCTTCTGAAAGCCCCCAGAACCTTCTAGAGCCCCACAGGACCCTTCTAAAAGCACCCAGACCCTTCTAGACCCCCCAGGACCATTCTAAATGCCCCCAGACCATTCTAGACCCTCCCCGGATCCTTCTAAAAGCCCCCAGACCCTTCTAGAGCATCCCAGGACCTTTCTAAAAGACCCCAGACCATTCTAGAGCACCCAAGGACCCTTCTAAAAGCCCCCAGACTAATCTAGACCCTCCCCGGATTCTTCTAAAAGCCCCCAGACCCTTCTAGAGCACGCCAAGACCCTTCTAAAAGCCCCCAGACCCTTCTAGAGCCCCCCAGGACCCTTCTAAAAGGCCGCAGAAACTTCTAGACCCTCTCCGGATAATTCTAAAAGCCCCCAGACACTTCTAGAGATCCCCAGGACCCTTCTAAAAGCACCCAGACACTTCTAGAGATCCCCAGGACCCGTCTAAAAGCCCCCAGACCCTTCTAGAGCCCCCCCGGACCCTTCTAAAAGCCCCTAGACCCTTCTAGAGGCACCCAGGACCCTTCTGAAAGCCCCCAGACCCTTCTACAGACCCCCAGGACCCTATAAAAGCCCAAAGACTTTTCTAGAGCACCCCAGGACCCTTCTAAAAGCACCCAGACACTTCTACAGACCCCGAGGACCCTATAAAAGCCTACAGACCCTTCTAGAGACCCCCAGGACACTTCTAAAAGCCCCCAGACCCTTCTAGAGCCCCACAGGACCCTTCTAAAAGCCCCCAGACCCTTCTAGACCCTCCCCGGATCATTCTAAAAGCCCCCAGACCCTTCTAGAGACCCCCATGACCCTTCTAAAAGCACTCAGACCCTTCTAGAGGGCCACAGGACCCTTCTAAAAGCACCCAGACCCTTCTAGAGCCTCCCAGGACCATTCTAAAAGCCCCCAGACCCTTCTAGAGCCCCCCAGGACCCTTCTGAAAGGCCGCAGACACATCTAGACACTCCCCGGATCTTTCTAAAAGACCCCAGACACTTCTAGAGATCCACAGGAGCATTCTAAAAGCCCCCAGACCCTTCTAGAGCACTCCAGGACAGTTCTAAAAGCCCCCAGACCCTTCTAGAGCCCCCCAGGGCCCCTCTTAAGGCACCCCGTCCCTTCTAGGACACCCCAGGACCCTTCTTAAAGTCCCCAGACCCTTCTAGAGCACCCCAGGACCCTTCTAAAAGCCCCCAGACCCTTCTAGAGCACCCCCGGACCCTTCTAAAAGCCTCCAGACCCTTCTAGAGGACCCCTGGACCCTTCTGAAAGCCCCCAGAACCTTCTAGAGCATCCCAGGACAGTTCTAAAAGACCCAGACCCTTCTAGAGCATCCCAGGACAGTTCTAAAAGCCCCCAGACCCTTCTAGAGCCTCAAAGGACCCTTCTAAAAGCTCCGAGACCATTCTAGAGATGCCCAGGACCCTTCTAAAAGCCCCCAGACCCTTCTAGAACCACCCAGGACGCTTCTAAAAGCCCCCAGACCCTTCTAGAGCACCCCAGAACCATTCTAAAAGCTCCCAGAGCTTTCTAGATGCCCCCAGGACCCTTCTAAAAGCCCCCAGACCCTTCTAGAGCCCCCCAGGACCCTTCTACAAGCCCCCAGACCCTTCTAGAGCCACCCAGGACCCTTCTAAAAGCACCCAGACCCTTCTAGAGGCCCCCAGGACCCGTCTAAAAGCCTCTAGACCCTTCTAGAGCCCCCCAGGACCTTTCTAAAAGCACCCAGACCCTTCTAGAGGCTCCCCGGACCCTTATAAAAGCACCCCGACCCTTCTAGAGCCTCCCAGTACCCTTCTAAAAGCATCCAGAACCTTCTAGAGAACCCCAGGACCCTTCTAAAAGTCCCCAGACCTTTCTAGAGCACGCCAGGACCAGTCTAAAAGACCCCAGACCATTCTAGAGCCACCCCGGACCCTTCTAAAAGCCTCCAGACCCTTCTAGAGGTCCCCAGGACCCTTCTGAAAGCACCCAGACCCTTCTAGAGCACCCCAGGACCCTTCTAAAAGCCCCCAGACCCTTCTAGAGCCCCCCCAGGACCATTCTACAAGCCCCCAGACCCTTCTAGAGCCCCCCAGGACCCTTCTAAAAGCCCCCAGACCAATCTAGATCCACCCAGGACCCTTCTAAAAGCTCCCAGACCCTTCTAGAGGCCCCCAGGACTCGTCTAAAAGCCTCTAGACCCTTCTAGAGCCCCCCAGGACCTTTCTAAAAGCACCCAGACCCTTCTAGAGGCTAACCGGTCCCTTATAAAAGCACCCAGACCCTTCTAGAGCCTCCCAGGACCCTTCTAAAAGCCACCAGACCCTTCTAGAGACCCCCAGGACCCTTCTAAAAGCCCCCAGAACCTTCTAGACACTCCCCGGATCCTTCTAAACGCCCTCAGACCCTTCTAGAGCCCCCTAGGATCCTTCAAAAAGCACCCAGACCCTTCTAGACCGTCCCCGGATCATTCTAAAAGCCCCCAGAAACTTCTAGAGCCCCCCAGGACCCTTCTAAAATCCCCCTGACCCTTCTAGAGCCCCCTATGACCCATCTAAATGCCCCCAGACCCTTCTAGAGGCCCCCAGGACCCTTCTAAAAGCCCCCAGACCCTTCTAGACCCTCCCCGGATCCTTCTAAAAAACCCCAGACCATTCTAGAGCCTCCCGGGACCATTCTAAAGCCCTCAGACCCTTCTAGAGGACACCAGGACCCTTCTAAAAGCCCCCAGACACTTCTAGAGCCCCCCAGGACCCTTCTAAAAGCCTACAGACCCTTCTAGAGCCCCCCAGGACCCTTCTAAAAGCCCCCAGACCAATCTAGAGGTCCCCAGGGCCCTCTTAAGGCACCCCGTCCATTCTAGAGCACCCCAGGACCCTTCTAAAAGTCCCCAGACCCTTCTAGAGCACCCCAGGACCCTTCTAAAAGCCCCAAGACCCTTCTAGAGCCCCCCAGGACCCTTCTAAAAGCACCCAGACCCTTATAGAGGCCCCCAGGACCCTTCTGAAAGCCCCAAGAACCTTCTAGATCATCCCAGGACCCTTCTAAAAGAACTCAGACCCTTCTAGGGCTCCCCAGGACCCTTCTAAAAGCCCCCAGACCATTCTATAGACACCCATGACCCTTCTGAAAGCCTCCAGAACCTTCTAGATCCACCCAGGACCCTTCTAAAAGCCACCAGACCCTTCTAGAGCCCCCCAGGACCATTCTAAAAGCACCCAGACCCTTCTAGAGACACCCAGGACCCTTCTAAATGCCCCCAGACACTTCTAGATAAGCCAGGACCCTTCGAAAAGCAACCAGAACCTTCTAGAGCCACCCAGGACCATTCTAAAAGCCCCCAAACCCTTCTAGAGCCTCCCAGGACTCTTCTAAAAGCACCCAGACTCTTCTAGAGAGCCCCAGGACCATTCTAAAGGCCCCCAGACTCTAATAGACCCTCCCCGGATCATTCTAAAAGCCCTCAGACCCTTCTAGAGCCCCCCAGGATCATTCTAAAAGCCCCCAGACCCTTCTAGAGGCCCCCAGGAACCTTCTAAAAGCCCCCAGACCATTCTAGAGCCCCCCAGGACCCTTCTAAAGGCCCCCAGACCCTTCTAGACCCTCCCCGGATCATTCTAAAAGCCCCCAGATTCTTCTAGAGCCTCCCAGGACCCTTCTAAAAGCCCCCCGACGTTTCTAGACCCTCCCCGGATCCTTCTAAATGAACCCAGACCTTTCTAGGGCCCCCCAGAACCCCTCTAAAAGCCTCCAGACCCTTGTAGAGCCCCCCAGGACCCGTCTAAAAGCGCCCAGACCCTTCTAGACCCTCCCCTGATCATTCTAAAAGACCCCAGACCCTTCTAAAACCTCCCAAGACTATTCTAAAAGAACCCAGACCCTTCTAGACCCTCCCCGGATTATTCTAAAAGCCCCCAGACCCTTCTAGAGCCCCCCAAGACCCTTCTAAAAGCCTCCAGACCCTTCTAGAGCCCCCCCGAACCACTCTAATAGTTCTCAGACCCTTCTAGAGGCCCCCAGGACCCTTCTATAAGTCCCCAGACCCTTCTAGAGAACCCCAGGAACATTCTAAAAGCCCCCAGACCATTCTAGAGCCTCCCAGGAGCCTTCTAAAAACCCCCAGACCCTTCTAGAGCCCCCCCGGACCACTCTAATAGATCCCAGACCCTTCTAGAGGCCCCCAGGATACTTCTAAATGCCCCCAGACCCTTCTAGAGAACCCCGGGACCCTTCTAAAAGCCCCCAGACCCCTCTAGAGCCCCCCAGGACCCTTCTAAAAGCCCCCAGAACCTTCTAGACCCTCCCCGGATCATTCTAAAAGCCCCCAGACCCTTCTAGAGACCCCCATGACCCTTCTAAAAGCACTCAGACCCTTCTAGAGGGCCCCAGGACCCTTCTAAAAGCACCCAGACCCTTCTAGAGCCTCCCAGGACCATTCTAAAAGCCCCCAGACCCTTCTAGACGCCCCCAGGACCCTTCTAAAAGCCCCCAGACCCTTCTAGAGCCCCCCAGGACCCTTCTGAAAGGCCGCAGACACATCTAGACACTCCCCGGATCTTTCTAAAAGACCCCAGACACTTCTAGAGATCCCCAGGAGCATTCTAAAAGCCCCCAGACCCTTCTAGAGCACTCCAGGACCCTTCTAAAAGCCCCCAGACCCTTCTAGAGCCCCCCCGGACCCTTCTAAAAGCCTCCAGACCCTTCTAGAGGACCCCTGGACCCTTCTGAAAGCCCCCAGAACCTTCTAGAGCATCCCAGGACAGTTCTAAAAGCCCCCAGACCCTTCTAGAGCATCCCAGGACAGATCTAAAAGCCCCCAGACCCTTCTAGAGATTCCCAGGACCCTTCTAAAAGCTCCCAGACCCTTCTAGAGCCACCCAGGACCCTTCTAAAAGCCCCCAGACCAATCAAGATCCACCCAGGACCCTTCTAAAAGCTCCCAGACCCTTCTAGAGGCCCCCAGGACTCGTCTAAAAGCCTCTAGACCCTTCTAGAGCCCCCCAGGACCTTTCTAAAAGCACCCAGACCCTTCTAGAGGCTAACCGGTCCCTTATAAAAGCACCCAGACCCTTCTAGAGACTCCCAGGACCCTTCTAAAAGCCACCAGACCCTTCTAGAGACCCCCAGGACCCTTCTAAAAGCCCCCAGACCCTTCTAGACCCTCCCCGGATCCTTCTAAAAAACCCCAGACCATTCTAGAGCCTCCCGGGACCATTCTAAAGCCCTCAGACCCTTCTAGAGGACACCAGGACCCTTCTAAAAGCCCCCAGACACTTCTAGAGCCCCCCAGGACCCTTCTAAAAGCCTACAGACCCTTCTAGAGCCCCCCAGGACCCTTCTAAAAGCCCCCAGACCAATCTAGAGGTCCCCAGGGCCCTCTTAAGGCACCCCGTCCATTCTAGAGCACCCCAGGACCCTTCTAAAAGTCCCCAGACCCTTCTAGAGCACCCCAGGACCCTTCTAAAAGCCCCAAGACCCTTCTAGAGCCCCCCAGGACCCTTCTAAAAGCACCCAGACCCTTATAGAGGCCCCCAGGACCCTTCTGAAAGCCCCAAGAACCTTCTAGATCATCCCAGGACCCTTCTAAAAGAACCCAGACCCTTCTAGGGCTCCCCAGGACCCTTCTAAAAGCCCCCAGACCATTCTAGAGACACCCATGACCCTTCTGAAAGCCTCCAGAACCTTCTAGATCCACCCAGGACCCTTCTAAAAGCCACCAGACCCTTCTAGAGCCCCCCAGGACCATTCTAAAAGCACCCAGACTCTTCTAGAGAGCCCCAGGACCATTCTAAAGGCCCCCAGACTCTAATAGACCCTCCCCGGATCATTCTAAAAGCCCTCAGACCCTTCTAGAGCCCCCCAGGATCATTCTAAAAGCCCCCAGACCCTTCTAGAGGCCCCCAGGAACCTTCTAAAAGCCCCCAGACCATTCTAGAGCCCCCCAGGACCCTTCTAAAGGCCCCCAGACCCTTCTAGACCCTCCCCGGATCATTCTAAAAGCCCCCAGATTCTTCTAGAGCCTCCCAGGACCCTTCTAAAAGCCCCCCGACGTTTCTAGACCCTCCCCGGATCCTTCTAAATGAACCCAGACCTTTCTAGGGCCCCCCAGAACCCCTCTAAAAGCCTCCAGACCCTTGTAGAGCCCCCCAGGACCCGTCTAAAAGCGCCCAGACCCTTCTAGACCCTCCCCTGATCATTCTAAAAGACCCCAGACCCTTCTAAAACCTCCCAAGACTATTCTAAAAGAACCCAGACCCTTCTAGACCCTCCCCGGATTATTCTAAAAGCCCCCAGACCCTTCTAGAGCCCCCCAAGACCCTTCTAAAAGCCTCCAGACGCTTCTAGAGCCCCCCCGAACCACTCTAATAGTTCTCAGACCCTTCTAGAGGCCCCCAGGACCCTTCTATAAGTCCCCAGACCCTTCTAGAGAACCACAGGAACATTCTAAAAGCCCCCAGACCATTCTAGAGCCTCCCAGGAGCCTTCTAAAAACCCCCAGACCCTTCTAGAGCCCCCCCGGACCACTCTAATAGATCCCAGACCCTTCTAGAGGCCCCCAGGATACTTCTAAATGCCCCCAGACCCTTCTAGAGAAGCCCGGGACCCTTCTAAAAGCCCCCAGACCCCTCTAGAGCCCCCCAGGACCCTTCTAAAAGCCCCCAGAACCTTCTAGACCCTCCCCGGATCATTCTAAAAGCCCCCAGACCCTTCTAGAGACCCCCATGACCCTTCTAAAAGCACTCAGACCCTTCTAGAGGGCCCCAGGACCCTTCTAAAAGCACCCAGACCCTTCTAGAGCCTCCCAGGACCATTCTAAAAGCCCCCAGACCCTTCTAGAGCCCCCCAGGACCCTTCTGAAAGGCCGCAGACACATCTAGACACTCCCCGGATCTTTCTAAAAGCCCCCAGACCCTTCTAGAGCACTCCAGGACCCTTCTAAAAGCCCCCAGACCCTTCTAGACCCCCCCCGGACCCTTCTAAAAGCCTCCAGACCCTTCTAGAGGACCCCTGGACCCTTCTGAAAGCCCCCAGAACATTCTAGAGCATCCCAGGACAGTTCTAAAAGCCCCCAGACCCTTCTAGAGCATCCCAGGACAGATCTAAAAGCCCCCAGACCCTTCTAGAGATTCCCAGGACCCTTCTAAAAGCTCCCAGACCCTTCTAGAGACCCCCAGGACCCTTCTAAAAGCACACAGACCCTTCTAGAGCCACCCAGGACCCTTCTAAAAGCCCCCAGACCCTTCTAGAGACATCCAGGACCCTTCTAAAAGCCCCCAGACCCTTCTAGAGCCCCCCAGGACTCTTGTAAAAGCCCCCAGACCCTTCTAGAGCACCCCAGGACCCTTCTAAAAGACCCGAGACCCTTCTTGAGCCCCCCAGGACCCTTCTAAAAGCCCCCAGACCCTTCTAGCGGCACCCAGAACCCTTCTACAAGCCCCCAGACCCTTCTAGAGCCCGCCAGAACCCTTCTAAAAGCTCCCAGAGCTTTCTAGATGCCCCCAGGACCCTTCTAAAAGCCCCCAGACCCTTCTAGAGCCCCCCAGGACCCTTCTACAAGCCCCCAGACCCTTCTAGAGCCACCCAGGACCCTTCTAAAAGCACCCAGACCCTTCTAGAGGCCCCCAGGACCCGTCTAAAAGCCTCTAGACCCTTCTAGAGCCCCCCAGGACCTTTCTAAAAGCACCCAGACCCTTCTAGAGGCTCCCCGGACCCTTATAAAAGCACCCCGACCCTTCTAGAGCCTCCCAGTACCCTTCTAAAAGAAACCAGACCCTTCTAGAGAACCCCAGGACCCTTCTAAAAGCCCCCAGACCCTTCTAGACCCTCCCCGGATCCTTCTAAAAACCCCCAGACCCTTCTAGAGCCCCCTAGGATCCTTCAAGATGCACCCAGACCTTTCTAGACGGTCCCCGGATCATTCTAAAAGCCCCCAGACCCTTCTAGAGACCCCCAGGATCATTCTAAAAGCCCCCAGACCCTTCTAGAGCCCCCCAGGATCATTCCAAAAGCCCCCAGACCCTTCTAGAGCCCCCTAGGACCCATCAAAAAGCCCCCAGACCCTTCTAGAGTCCCCTAGGACACTTCTAAAAGCCCCCAGACCCTTCTAGACCCTCCCCGGATCCTTCGAAAAGACCCCAGACCCTTCTAGAGCCACCCAGGTTCATTCTAAAAGCACCCAGACCCTTCTAGAGCCCCCCAGTACCCTTCTAAAAGCCCCTAGACCGTTCTAGAGCCCCCCAGGACCCTTCTAAATGCCCCCAGACCCTTCAAGAGGCACCCAGAACCCTTCTAAAAGCACCCAGACCATTCTAGAGCCTCCCAGGACCATTCTAAAAGCCCCCAGACCCTTCTAGACCCCCCCAGGACCCTTCTAAAAGCCCCCAGACCCTTCTAGAGCCCCCCAGGACCCTTCTGAAAGGCCGCAGACACTTATAGACACTCCCCGGATCCTTCTAAAAGACCCCAGACCCTTCTAGAGCAGCCCAGGACCCTTCTAAAAGCCCCCAGACACTTCTAGAGCCCCCCAGGCCTCCTCTTAAGGCACCCCGTCCCTTCTAGAGCACCCCAGGACCCTTCTAAAAGTCCCCAGACCTTTCTAGAGCCCCCCCGGACCCTTCTAAAGGCCTCCAGACCCTTCTAGAGGCCCCCTGGACCTTCCTGAAAGCACCCAGAACCTTCTAGAGCCCTCCAGGACCCTTCTAAAAGCACCAAGACCCTTCTAGAGCATCCCAGGACCATTCTAAAAGCCCCCAGACCCTTCTAGAGCCTCCCAGGATCCTTCTAAAAGCCCCCAGACCCTTCTAGAGCCTCCCAGGACCCTTCTAAAAGCACCCAGACCATTCTAGAGCACCCCAGGACCCTTCTAAAAGCCCCCAGACCCTTCTAGAGCCTACCAGGACCTTTCTACAAGCACCCAGACCCTTCTAGAGCCCCCAAGGACCCTTCTAAAAGCCCCCAGACCCTTCTAGAGGCCCCCAGGACCCTTCTAAAAGCCACCAGACCCTTCTAGAGCCCCCCCAGGACCATTCTACAAGCACCCAGACCCTTCTAGAGCCCCCCAGGACCCTTCTAAAAGCCCCCAGACCAATCTAGATCCACCCAGGACCCTTCTAAAAGCCCCCAGACCCTTCTAGAGGCCCCCAGGACTCGTCTAAAAGCCTCTAGACCCTTCTAGAGCCCCCCAGGACCTTTCTAAAAGCACCCAGACCCTTCTAGAGGCTCCCCGGTCCCTTATAAAAGCACCCAGACCCTTCTAAAGCCTCCCAGGACCCTTCTAAAAGCCACCAGACCCTTCTAGAGACCCCCAGGACCCTTCTAAAAGCCCCCAGACCCTTCTAGACACTCCCCGGATCCTTCTAAACGCCCTCAGACCCTTCTAGAGCCCCCTAGGATCCTTCAAAAAGCACCCAGACCCTTCTAGACCGTCCCCGGATCATTCTAAAAGCCCCCAGAACCTTCTAGACCCTCCCCGGATCCTTCTAAAAAACCCCAGACCATTCTAGAGCCTCCCGGGACCATTCTAAAGCCCTCAGACTCTTCTAGAGGACACCAGGACCCTTCTAAAAGCCCCCAGAACCTTCTAGAGCACCCCAGGACCCTTCTAAAAGCCCCAAGACCCTTCTAGAGCCCCCCAGGACCCTTCTAAAAGCACCCAGACCCTTATAGAGGCCCCCAGGACCCTTCTGAAAGCCCCAAGAACCTTCTAGATCATCCCAGGACCCTTCTAAAAGAACCCAGACCCTTCTAGGGCTCCCCAGGACCCTTCTAAAAGCCCCCAGACCATTCTAGAGACCCCCATGACCCTTCTGAAAGCCACCAGAACCTTCTAGATCCACCCAGGACCCTTCTAAAAGCCACCAGACCCTTCTAGAGCCCCCCAGGACCATTCTAAAAGCACCCAGACCCTTCTAGAGACACCCAGGACCCTTCTAAATGCCCCCAGACCCTTCTAGATAAGCCAGGACCCTTCGAAAAGGAACCAGAACCTTCTAGAGCCACCCAGGAGCATTCTAAAAGCCCCCAGACCCTTCTAGAGCACTCCAGGACCCTTCTAAAAGCCCCCAGACCCTTCTAGAGCCCCCCCGGACCCTTCTAAAAGCCTCCAGACCCTTCTAGAGGACCCCTGGACCCTTCTGAAAGCCCCCAGAACCTTCTAGAGCATCCCAGGACAGTTCTAAAAGCCCCCAGACCCTTCTAGAGCATCCCAGGACAGATCTAAAAGCCCCCAGACCCTTCTAGAGATTCCCAGGACCCTTCTAAAAGCTCCCAGACCCTTCTAGAGCCACCCAGGACCCTTCTAAAAGCCCCCAGACCAATCTAGATCCACCCAGGACCCTTCTAAAAGCTCCCAGACCCTTCTAGAGGCCCCCAGGACTCGTCTAAAAGCCTCTAGACCCTTCTAGAGCCCCCCAGGACCTTTCTAAAAGCACCCAGACCCTTCTAGAGGCTAACCGGTCCCTTATAAAAGCACCCAGACCCTTCTAGACACTCCCCGAATCCTTCTAAACGCCCTCAGACCCTTCTAGAACCCCCTTAGGATCCTTCAAAAAGCACCCAGACCCTTCTAGACCGTCCCCGGATCATTCTAAGAGCCCCCAGAAACTTCTAGAGCCCCCCAGGACCCTTCTAAAAGCCCCCTGACCCTTCTAGAGCCCCCTATGACCCATCTAAATGCCCCCAGACCCTTCTAGAGGCCCCCAGGACCCTTCTAAAAGCCCCCAGACCCTTCTAGACCCTCCCCGGATCCTTCTAAAAAACCCCAGACCATTCTAGAGCCTCCCGGGACCATTCTAAAGCCCTCAGACCCTTCTAGAGGACACCAGGACCCTTCTAAAAGCCCCCAGACACTTCTAGAGCCCCCCAGGACCCTTCTAAAAGCCTACAGACCCTTCTAGAGCCCCCCAGGACCCTTCTAAAAGCCCCCAGACCAATCTAGAGGTCCCCAGGGCCCTCTTAAGGCACCCCGTCCATTCTAGAGCACCCCAGGACCCTTCTAAAAGTCCCCAGACCCTTCTAGAGCACCCCAGGACCCTTCTAAAAGCCCCAAGACCCTTCTAGAGCCCCCCAGGACCCTTCTAAAAGCACCCAGACCCTTATAGAGGCCCCCAGGACCCTTCTAAAAGCCACCAGACCCTTCTAGAGCCCCCCCAGGACCCTTCTAAAAGAACCCAGACCCTTCTAGGGCTCCCCAGGACCCTTCTAAAAGCCCCCAGACCATTCTAGAGACACCCATGACCCTTCTGAAAGCCTCCAGAACCTTCTAGATCCACCCAGGACCCTTCTAAAAGCCACCAGACCCTTCTAGAGCCCCCCAGGACCATTCTAAAAGCACCCAGACCCTTCTAGAGACACCCAGGACCCTTCTAAATGCCCCCAGACACTTCTAGATAAGCCAGGACCCTTCGAAAAGCAACCAGAACCTTCTAGAGCCACCCAGGACCATTCTAAAAGCCCCCAAACCCTTCTAGAGCCTCCCAGGACTCTTCTAAAAGCACCCAGACTCTTCTAGAGAGCCCCAGGACCATTCTAAAGGCCCCCAGACTCTAATAGACCCTCACCGGATCATTCTAAAAGCCCTCAGACCCTTCTAGAGCCCCCCAGGATCATTCTAAAAGCCCCCAGACCCTTCTAGAGGCCCCCAGGAACCTTCTAAAAGCCCCCAGACCATTCTAGAGCCCCCCAGGACCCTTCTAAAGGCCCCCAGACCCTTCTAGACCCTCCCCGGATCATTCTAAAAGCCCCCAGATTCTTCTAGAGCCTCCCAGGACCCTTCTAAAAGCCCCCCGACGTTTCTAGACCCTCCCCGGATCCTTCTAAATGAACCCAGACCTTTCTAGGGCCCCCCAGAACCCCTCTAAAAGCCTCCAGACCCTTGTAGAGCCCCCCAGGACCCGTCTAAAAGCGCCCAGACCCTTCTAGACCCTCCCCTGATCATTCTAAAAGACCCCAGACCCTTCTAAAACCTCCCAAGACTATTCTAAAAGAACCCAGACCCTTCTAGACCCTCCCCGGATTATTCTAAAAGCCCCCAGACCCTTCTAGAGCCCCCCAAGACCCTTCTAAAAGCCTCCAGACCCTTCTAGAGCCCCCCCGAACCACTCTAATAGTTCTCAGACCCTTCTAGAGGCCCCCAGGACCCTTCTATAAGTCCCCAGACCCTTCTAGAGAACCCCAGGAACATTCTAAAAGCCCCCAGACCATTCTAGAGCCTCCCAGGAGCCTTCTAAAAACCCCCAGACCCTTCTAGAGCCCCCCCGGACCACTCTAATAGATCCCAGACCCTTCTAGAGGCCCCCAGGATACTTCTAAATGCCCCCAGACCCTTCTAGAGAACCCCGGGACCCTTCTAAAAGCCCCCAGACCCCTCTAGAGCCCCCCAGGACCCTTCTAAAAGCCCCCAGAACCTTCTAGACCCTCCCCGGATCATTCTAAAAGCCCCCAGACCCTTCTAGAGACCCCCATGACCCTTCTAAAAGCACTCAGACCCTTCTAGAGGGCCCCAGGACCCTTCTAAAAGCACCCAGACCCTTCTAGAGCCTCCCAGGACCATTCTAAAAGCCCCCAGACCCTTCTAGACGCCCCCAGGACCCTTCTAAAAGCCCCCAGACCCTTCTAGAGCCCCCCAGGGCCCTTCTGAAAGGCCGCAGACACATCTAGACACTCCCCGGATCTTTCTAAAAGACCCCAGACACTTCTAGAGATCCCCAGGAGCATTCTAAAAGCCCCCAGACCCTTCTAGAGCACTCCAGGACCCTTCTAAAAGCCCCCAGACCCTTCTAGAGCCCCCCCGGACCCTTCTAAAAGCCTCCAGACCCTTCTAGAGGACCCCTGGACCCTTCTGAAAGCCCCCAGAACATTCTAGAGCATCCCAGGACAGTTCTAAAAGCCCCCAGACCCTTCTAGAGCATCCCAGGACAGATCTAAAAGCCCCCAGACCCTTCTAGAGATTCCCAGGACCCTTCTAAAAGCTCCCAGACCCTTCTAGAGACCCCCAGGACCCTTCTAAAAGCCCCCAGACCCTTCTAGAGCCACCCAGGACCCTTCTAAAAGCCCTCAGACCCTTCTAGAGACCTCCAGGACCCTTCTAAAAGCCCCCAGACCCTTCTAGAGCCCCCCAGGACTCTTCTAAAAGCCCCCAGACCCTTCTAGAGCACCCCAGGACCCTTCTAAAAGACCCGAGACCCTTCTTGAGCCCCCCAGGACCCTTCTAAAAGCCCCCAGACCCTTCTAGCGGCACCCAGGACCCTTCTACAAGCCCCCAGACCCTTCTAGAGCCCCCCAGAACCCTTCTAAAAGCTCCCAGAGCTTTCTAGATGCCCCCAGGACCCTTCTAAAAGCCCCCAGACCCTTCTAGAGCCCCCCAGGACCCTTCTACAAGCCCCCAGACCCTTCTAGAGCCACCCAGGACCCTTCTAAAAGCACCCAGACCCTTCTAGAGGCCCCCAGGACCCGTCTAAAAGCCTCTAGACCCTTCTAGAGCCCCCCAGGACCTTTCTAAAAGCACCCAGACCCTTCTAGAGGCTCTCCGGACCCTTATAAAAGCACCCCGACCCTTCTAGAGCCTCCCAGTACCCTTCTAAAAGCAACCAGACCCTTCTAGAGAAACCCAGGACCCTTCTAAAAGCCCCCAGACCCTTCTAGACCCTCCCCGGATCCTTCTAAAAACCCCCAGACCCTTCTAGAGCCCCCTAGGATCCTTCAAAAAGCACCCAGACCTTTCTAGACGGTCCCCGGATCATTCTAAAAGCCCCCAGACCCTTCTAGAGACCCCCAGGATCATTCTAAAAGCCCCCAGACCCTTCTAGAGCCCCCCAGGATCATTCCAAAAGCCCCCAGACCCTTCTAGAGCCCCCTAGGACCCATCAAAAAGCCCCCAGACCCTTCTAGAGTCCCCTAGGACACTTCTAAAAGCCCCCAGACCCTTCTAGACCCTCCCCGGATCCTTCGAAAAGACCCCAGACCCTTCTAGAGCCCCCCAGGATCATTCTAAAAGCACCCAGACCCTTCTAGAGCCCCCCAGTACCCTTCTAAAAGCCCCTAGACCGTTCTAGAGCCCCCCAGGACCCTTCTAAATGCCCCCAGACCCTTCAAGAGGCACCCAGAACCCTTCTAAAAGCACCCAGACCATTCTAGAGCCTCCCAGGACCATTCTAAAAGCCCCCAGACCCTTCTAGACCCCCCCAGGACCCTTCTAAAAGCCCCCAGACCCTTCTAGAGCCCCCCAGGACCCTTCTGAAAGGCCGCAGACACTTATAGACACTCCCCGGATCCTTCTAAAAGACCCCAGACCCTTCTAGAGCAGCCCAGGACCCTTCTAAAAGCCCCCAGACACTTCTAGAGCCCCCCAGGCCTCCTCTTAAGGCACCCCGTCCCTTCTAGAGCACCCCAGGACCCTTCTAAAAGTCCCCAGACCTTTCTAGAGCCCCCCCGGACCCTTCTAAAGGCCTCCAGACCCTTCTAGAGGCCCCCTGGACCTTCCTGAAAGCACCCAGAACCTTCTAGAGCCCTCCAGGACCCTTCTAAAAGCACCAAGACCCTTCTAGAGCATCCCAGGACCATTCTAAAAGCCCCCAGACCCTTCTAGAGCCTCCCAGGATCCTTCTAAAAGCCCCCAGACCCTTCTAGAGCCTCCCAGGACCCTTCTAAAAGCACCCAGACCATTCTAGAGCACCCCAGGACCCTTCTAAAAGCCCCCAGACCCTTCTAGAGCCTACCAGGACCTTTCTACAAGCACCCAGACCCTTCTAGAGCCCCCAAGGACCCTTCTAAAAGCCCCCAGACCCTTCTAGAGGCCCCCAGGACCCTTCTAAAAGCCACCAGACCCTTCTAGAGCCCCCCCCGGACCATTCTACAAGCACCCAGACCCTTCTAGAGCCCCCCAGGACCCTTCTAAAAGCCCCCAGACCAATCTAGATCCACCCAGGACCCTTCTAAAAGCCCCCAGACCCTTCTAGAGGCCCCCAGGACTCGTCTAAAAGCCTCTAGACCCTTCTAGAGCCCCCCAGGACCTTTCTAAAAGCACCCAGACCCTTCTAGAGGCTCCCCGGTCCCTTATAAAAGCACCCAGACCCTTCTAAAGCCTCCCAGGACCCTTCTAAAAGCCACCAGACCCTTCTAGAGACCCCCAGGACCCTTCTAAAAGCCCCCAGACCCTTCTAGACACTCCCCGGATCCTTCTAAACGCCCTCAGACCCTTCTAGAGCCCCCTAGGATCCTTCAAAAAGCACCCAGACCCTTCTAGACCGTCCCCGGATCATTCTAAAAGCCCCCAGAACCTTCTAGAGCCCCCCAGGACCCTTCTAAAAGCCCCCTGACCCTTTTATTGCCCCCTATGACCCATCTAAATGCCCCCAGACCCTTCTAGAGGCCCCCAGGACCCTTCTAAAAGCCCCCAGACCCTTCTAGACCCTCCCCGGATCCTTCTAAAAAACCCCAGACCATTCTAGAGCCTCCCGGGACCATTCTAAAGCCCTCAGACTCTTCTAGAGGACACCAGGACCCTTCTAAAAGCCCCCAGAACCTTCTAGAGCACCCCAGGACCCTTCTAAAAGCCCCAAGACCCTTCTAGAGCCCCCCAGGACCCTTCTAAAAGCACCCAGACCCTTATAGAGGCCCCCAGGACCCTTCTGAAAGCCCCAAGAACCTTCTAGAGCATCCCAGGACCCTTCTAAAAGAACCCAGACCCTTCTAGGGCTCCCCAGGACCCTTCTAAAAGCCCCCAGACCATTCTAGAGACCCCCATGACCCTTCTGAAAGCCACCAGAACCTTCTAGATCCACCCAGGACCCTTCTAAAAGCCACCAGACCCTTCTAGAGCCCCCCAGGACCATTCTAAAAGCACCCAGACCCTTCTAGAGACACCCAGGACCCTTCTAAATGCCCCCAGACCCTTCTAGATAAGCCAGGACCCTTCGAAAAGCAACCAGAACCTTCTAGAGCCACCCAGGACCATTCTAAAAGCCCCCAAACCCTTCTAGAGCCTCCCAGGACCCTTCTAAAAGCACCCAGACCCTTCTAGAGAGCCCCAGGACCATTCTAAAGGCCCCCAGACTCTTCTAGACCCTCCCCGGATCATTCTAAAAGCCCTCAGACCCTTCTAGAGACCCCCAGGACCCTTCTAAAGGCCCCCAGACCCTTCTAAAGGCCCCCAGACCCTTCTAGACCCTCCCCGGATCATTCTAAAAGCCCCCAGACCCTTCTAGAGCCTCGCAGGACCCCTCTAAAAGCCCCCGGACCCTTCTAGAGCCTCGCAGGACCCTTCTAAAAGACTCCAGACCCTTCTAGAGGCCCCCCGGACCCTTCTAAAAGTCCCCAGACCCTTCTAGATCATCCCCGGACCCCTCTGATATATCCCACACCATTCTAGAGGCCACCAGGATACTTTCAAAAGCCCCCAGACCCTTCTAGAGAACCCCAGGACCCTTCTAAAAGCCCCCAGACCATTCTAGAGCCCCCCAGGGCCCTTCTAAAAGCCCCGAGACCCTTCTAGGAGAGACGGGGGTCCTTAAGAGGGGCCTTGGGGTCCTCTAGAAGGGTCTGGGGGCTTATAGAAGTGTCCTGGCGGGCTCTCGAAGGGTCTGGGTTCTTTGAGAAGGGTCTTTGGGTGGCTCTAGAAGGGTCTAGGGTATTTTGGAAGGGTCCTGGGTACCTCAAGAAGGGTCTGGGGGCTTTTATAGGGTCCTGGGGGGCTCTAGAAGGGTCTGGGTGCTTTTAGAAGGGTCCTGGGGAGCTCTAGAAGGGTCTGGGGTCTTTTAGAAGGGTCCCGGGAGGCTGTAGAAGGGTCTGGGGGCTTTTAGAATTGTCCTGCGGGTCTCTAGAAGGGTCTGGGTCCTGTTAGAAGGGTCCTTGGGGGCTCTAGAAGGGTCTGAGTATCATTAGAGGGGCCTTGGGGGCATCTAGAAGGGTCTGGGGGATATTAGAAGGGTCCTGGAGAGCTCTAGAAGGGTCTGGGGTATTTTAGAAGGGTTCTGGGTAGCTCTAGAAGGGTCTGGGATCTTTCAGAAGGGTCCTGGGGGGCTGTAGAAGGGTCTGGAGTCTTTTAGAAGGGTCCTGGGGGGCTCTAGAAGGGTCTGGGGGCTTTTAGATGGGTCCTGCGGGTCTCTAGAAGGGTCTGGGTGCTTTTAGAAGTGTTATGGGGGGCTCTAGAAGGGTCGGGGGAGTTTTAGGATAGTCCTGGTGGGCTCTAGAAGGGTGTGAGGGCTTTTAGAAGGTTCCTGGGGGCATCTAGAAGGCTCTGGGGGCTTTTAGAAGGGTCCTGGGGGCCTCTAGAATTGTCTGAGGGATTTTAGAAGGGTCCTGGGAGGCTCTAGAAGGGTCTGGGTGCTTTTAGAATGATCCAGGGAGGGTCTAGAAGGGTCTGGGGGCTTTTAGAAGGGTCCTGTGGGGCTCTAGAAGGGTCAGGGTGCTTTTAGAAGGGGCCTAGGGGGCTCTAGAAGGGTCTGGGTGCTTTTAGAAGGGTCCTAAGGGGCTCTAGAAGCGTCTGGGGGATTTTAGAAGGGTCCTGGAGAGCTCTAGAAGGGTCTGGGGGCTTTCAGAAGGGACCTGGGGGGCTGTAGAAGGGTCTGGAAGCTTTTAGAAGGGCCCTGGGCGGCTCTAGAAGGGTCTGGGGGCATTTAGAAGGGTCCTGGTGGGCTCTAGAAGGGTCTGGGGGTTTTCAGAAGGGTCCTGGGGGCCTCTAGAAGGGTCTGGAAGCTTTTAGAAGGGTCCTGGGAGGATCCAGATGGGTCTGGGTGCTTTTAGAAGGATCCGGAGTTGGTCTAGATTGGTCTGGGTGCATTTAGAAGGGTCCTGGGGGGCTCTACAAATGTCTGGAGGCTTTTAGAAGGGTCCAGGGGGCCTCTAGAAGGGTCTGGGGGCTTTTAGAAGAGTCCTGGGGGCCTCTAGAAGGGTCTGGGGGCTTTTAGAAGGTTCCTGGGGGGCTCTAGAAGGGTCTGGAGGCTTTTAGAAGGTTCCGGTGTGGCTCTAGAATGGTGTGGGGGCTTTTAGAAGGGTCCTGGGGGCATCTAGAAGGCTCTGGGGGCTTTTATAAGGGTCCTGGGGGGCTCTAGAAGGGTCTGGGTGCTTTTAGAAGGATCCGGGGAGGGTCTAGAAGGGTCTGGAGGCTTTTAGAAGGGTCCTGGGGGGCTCTAGAAGGGTCTGGGGGATATTAGAATGGTCCTGGGATGGTCTAACAAGGGTCTGGGTTGTTTTGGAAGGGTCCTGCGGATCTCTAGACGGGTCTGGGGGCTTTTAGAAGGGTCCTTGGGGGCTCTAAAAGGGTCTGGGGACCATTAGAGGGGCCCTAGGGGCCTCTAGAAGGGTCTGGGGGCTTTTAGAAGGGTCCTGGTAGGCTGTAGAAGGGTCTGGGTGCATTTAGAAGGGTCCCGCGGGTCTCTAGAAGGGTCTGGGTGCTTTTAGAAGGGTCCTGGGGGGCTCTAGAAGGGTCTGGGGGCATTTAGAAGGTCCTGCGTGTCTCTAGAAGGTTCTGAGGGCTTTTAGAAGGGTCCTGTGGGGCTCTAGAAGGGTCTGGCGGCTTTTAGAAGGGTCCTGGGGGGCTCTAGAAGGGTGTGAGAGCTTTTAGAATGGTCCTGGGTGCATCTAGAAATCTCTGGGTGCTTTTAGAAGGGTCCTGGGGGCCTCTAGAAGTGTCTGAGGAGTTGTAGAAGGGTCCGGGGAGGCTCTAGTAGGGTCTGGGTGCTTTTAGAAGGATCCGGTTAGGGTCTAGAAGGGTCTGGGGCTTTTAGAAGGGTCCTGTGGAGCTCTAGAAGGGTCTGGGGTCTTTTAGACGATTCCTGGGGGGCTCTAGAAGGCTCTGGGGCCTTTTAGAAGAGTCCTGGGGAGCTCTAGAAGGGTCTGGGGCTTTCAGAATGATCCTGGGGGTCGCTAGAAGTGTCTGGGTGTATTTGGAAGGGTCTTGGGGAGCTCTAGAAGGGTCTGGGGGCTTTCAGAAGGGTCTTGGGGGCATGTAGAAGGGTCTGGAGGCTTTTAGAAGGGTCCTGGAGCGCTCTAGAAGGGTCTGGGGGCATACAGAACGGTCCTGGTGGCCTCTAGAAGGGACTGGATGCTTTTAGAAGGGTCCTGGGGGGCTCTAGATGGGTCTGGGGGCATTTAGAAGGATACGTGGAATTTCTAGAAGGGTCTGGGGGCTTTTAGAAGGGTCCGGGGTTGCTCTAGAAGGGTCTGGAGGCTTTTAGAAGGGTCCTGCGGGTCTCTAGAAGGATCTGGGGGCTTTTAGAAGGGTCCTGGGAGGCTCTAGAATGGTCTGATGGATTTTAGAAGGGTCCTGGGAGGTTCTAGAAGGGTCTGGGTGCTTTTAGAAGGATCCGGGGAGGGTCTAGAATGGTCTGGGTGGTTTTAGAATGGTCGTGGGGGGTTCTAGAATGGTCTGGGGGATTTTAGAACGATCCTGGGGGGCTCTAGAAGGGTCTGAGGGATTTTTGAAGGGTCCTGGGGAGCTCTAGAAGGGTCTGGGTGCTTTTAGAAGGGCCCTGGACTTCTCTAGAAGGGTCTGGGGGCTTTTAGAAGAGTCCTGGGGGGCTCTAGAATGGTCTGGGGTCTTTTAGAAGGGTCCTGGGCGCATCTAGAAGGGTCTGGGGGCTTTCAGAAGGGTCCTGGGAGGCTCTAGAAGGGTCTGAGGACTTTTAGAATGGTCTTGGGGGGCTCTAGAAGGGTCTGGGGGCATTTAGAAGTGTCCTGGGGGGCTCTAGAAGGGTCTGGGGGATTTTAGAAGGGTCCTGGGGAGCTCTAGAAGTGTCTGGGGGCATTTAGATGGGTCCTGCGGGTCTCTAGAAGGGTCTGGGAGCTTTTAGAAGGGTCCTGGGGGGCTCTAGAATGGTCTGAGGGATTTTATAAGGGTCCTGGGAGGCTTTAGAAGGGTCTGGGTGCTTTTAGAAGGATCCAGGGAGGGTCTAGAAGGGTCTGGGGACTTTTAGAAGGGTCCTGGGGGGCTCTAGAAGGGTCTGGGGGCTATTAGAAGGATCCAGGGATCGTCTACAAGGGTCTGGGGTCTTTTAGAAGGGTCCTGCGGGTCTCTAGAAGGGTCTGGGGGCTTTTAGAAGGGTCCTGGTAGGCTGTAGAAGGGTCTGGGTGCATTTAGAAGGGTCCCGCGGGTCTCTAGAAGGGTCTGGGTGCTTTTAGAAGGGTCCTGGGGGGCTCTAGAAGGGTCTGGGGGCATTTAGAAGGTCCTGCGTGTCTCTAGAAGGGTCTGAGGGCTTTTAGAAGGGTCCTGTGGGGCTCTAGAAGGGTCTGGCGGCTTTTAGAAGGGTCCTGGGGGGCTCTAGAAGGGTGTGAGAGCTTTTAGAATGGTCCTGGGTGCATCTAGAAATCTCTGGGTGCTTTTAGAAGGGTCCTGGGGGCCTCTAGAAGTGTCTGAGGAGTTGTAGAAGGGTCCGGGGAGGCTCTAGTAGGGTCTGGGTGCTTTTAGAAGGATCCGGTTAGGGTCTAGAAGGGTCTGGGGCTTTTAGAAGGGTCCTGTGGAGCTCTAGAAGGGTCTGGGGTCTTTTAGACGATTCCTGGGGGGCTCTAGAAGGCTCTGGGGCCTTTTAGAAGAGTCCTGGGGAGCTCTAGAAGGGTCTGGGGCTTTCAGAATGATCCTGGGGGTCGCTAGAAGTGTCTGGGTGTATTTGGAAGGGTCTTGGGGAGCTCTAGAAGGGTCTGGGGGCTTTCAGAAGGGTCTTGGGGGCATGTAGAAGGGTCTGGAGGCTTTTAGAAGGGTCCTGGAGCGCTCTAGAAGGGTCTGGGGGCATACAGAACGGTCCTGGTGGCCTCTAGAAGGGACTGGATGCTTTTAGAAGGGTCCTGGGGGGCTCTAGATGGGTCTGGGGGCATTTAGAAGGATACGTGGAATTTCTAGAAGGGTCTGGGGGCTTTTAGAAGGGTCCGGGGTTGCTCTAGAAGGGTCTGGAGGCTTTTAGAAGGGTCCTGCGGGTCTCTAGAAGGATCTGGGGGCTTTTAGAAGGGTCCTGGGAGGCTCTAGAATGGTCTGATGGATTTTAGAAGGGTCCTGGGAGGTTCTAGAAGGGTCTGGGTGCTTTTAGAAGGATCCGGGGAGGGTCTAGAATGGTCTGGGTGGTTTTAGAATGGTCGTGGGGGGTTCTAGAATGGTCTGGGGGATTTTAGAACGATCCTGGGGGGCTCTAGAAGGGTCTGAGGGATTTTTGAAGGGTCCTGGGGAGCTCTAGAAGGGTCTGGGTGCTTTTAGAAGGGCCCTGGACTTCTCTAGAAGGGTCTGGGGGCTTTTAGAAGAGTCCTGGGGGGCTCTAGAATGGTCTGGGGTCTTTTAGAAGGGTCCTGGGCGCATCTAGAAGGGTCTGGGGGCTTTCAGAAGGGTCCTGGGAGGCTCTAGAAGGGTCTGAGGACTTTTAGAATGGTCTTGGGGGGCTCTAGAAGGGTCTGGGGGCATTTAGAAGTGTCCTGGGGGGCTCTAGAAGGGTCTGGGGGATTTTAGAAGGGTCCTGGGGAGCTCTAGAAGGGTCTGGGGGCATTTAGATGGGTCCTGCGGGTCTCTAGAAGGGTCTGGGAGCTTTTAGAAGGGTCCTGGGGGGCTCTAGAATGGTCTGAGGGATTTTATAAGGGTCCTGGGAGGCTTTAGAAGGGTCTGGGTGCTTTTAGAAGGATCCAGGGAGGGTCTAGAAGGGTCTGGGGACTTTTAGAAGGGTCCTGGGGGGCTCTAGAAGGGTCTGGGGGCTATTAGAAGGATCCAGGGATCGTCTACAAGGGTCTGGGGTCTTTTAGAAGGGTCCTGCGGGTCTCTAGAAGGGTCTGGGGGCTTTTAGAAGGGTCCTTGGGGGCTCTAGAAGGGTCTGGGGACAATTAGAGGGGCCCTAGGGGCCTCTAGAAGGGTCTGGGGGATTTTAGAAGGGTTCTGGGGAGCTCTTGAAGGGTCTGGGGGCTTTTAGAATGGTCCTTGTGGGCTCTAGAAGGGTCTGGGGACCACTAGAGGGGCCCTGGGGGCCTCTAGAAGGGTCTTGGGTATTTTAGACGGGTCCTGGGGAGCTCTAGAAGGGTCTGGGGGCTTTTAGAAGGGTCCTGGGGGGCTCTAGAAGGGTCTGGGGGCATTTAGAAGTGTCCTGGGGGACTCTAGAAGGGTCTGGGGGATTTTAGAAGGATCCTGGGGGCCTCTAGAAAGGTCTGGGGGCATTTAGAAGTGTCCTGCTGGTCTCTAGAAGGGTCTGGGGGCTTTTAGAAGGGTCCTTGGTGCTCTAGAAGGGTCTGGGGACCATTAGAGGGGCCCTAGGGGCCTCTAGAAGGGTCTGGGGGCTTTTAGAAGGGTCCTGGGAGAATCTAGAAGGGTCTGGGTGCATTTAGAAGGGTCCTGCGGGTCTCTAGAAGCGTCTGGGGGCTTTTAGAAGGGTCCTGGGGGGTTCTAGAAGGGTCTGGCGGCTTTTAGAAGGGTCCTGGTGGGCTCTAGAAGAGTGTGAGGGCTTTTAGAATGGTCCTGGGTGCATCTAGAAGTCTCTGGGTGCTTTTAGAAGGGTCCTGGGGGCCTCTAGAATTGTCTGCGGCCTTTTAGA
The DNA here is from genome assembly GCA_033459285.1 of Clamator glandarius. Taxonomy (NCBI): domain Eukaryota; kingdom Metazoa; phylum Chordata; class Aves; order Cuculiformes; family Cuculidae; genus Clamator; species Clamator glandarius. The sequence goes on from JAUNZM010001684.1 coordinate 52,845, forward strand.
AGGGTCCGGGGAGGCTCTAGAAGGGTCTGGGTGCTTTTAGAAGGATTCGGGGAGGGTCTAGAAGGGTCTGGGGCTTTTAGAAGGGTCCTGTGGAGCTCTAGAAGGGTCTGGGTTCTTTTAGACTGGTACTGGGGGGCTCTAGAAGGGTCTGGGGCTTTTTAGAGGAGTCCTGGGGGCCTCTAGAAGGGTCTTTGGCTTTCAGAAGGGTCCTGGGGGTCGCTAGAAGTGTTTGGGTGTATTTGGAAGGGTCCTGGGGAGCTCTAGAAGGGTCTGGGGGCTTTCAGAAGGGTTCTGGGTGGCTCTAGAATGGTCTGGGGGCTTTTAGAAGCGTCCTGGGGGGCTCTAGAAGGGTGTGGTTGCTTTTAGAAGGGTCCTGGGGGCATCTACAAGGCTCTGGGGGCTTTCAGAAGGGTCCTGGGGGCTTCTAGAACGGTCTGAAGGATTTTAGAAGGGTCCTGGGAGGCTGTAGAAGGGTCTGGGTGCTTTTTGAATGATCCGGGGAGGGTGTAGAAGGGTCTGATTTCTTTTAGAAGGGTCCTGGGGGGCTCTAGAAGGGTCTGGGTGCTTTCAGAAGGGTCCTGTGTGGCTGTAGAAGGGTCTGGGGGCTTTTAGATGGGTCCTGGGGGGCTCTAGAAGGGTCCGGGGGCTTTTAGAAGGGTCCGTAGAGGCTCTAGAAGGGTTCGGAGGTCTTGTAGAAGGGTCCTGGGGGGCTCTATAAGGGTCTGGGTGCTATTAGAAGGATCCAGGGAGGGTCTAGAAGGCTCTGGGGGCTTTTAGAAGGGTCCTTGGGGGCTCTAGATGGGTCTGGGGAACATTAGAGGGGCACTGGGGTCCTCTAGAAGGGTCTGGGGGATTTTAGAAGGGTCCTGGGGAGCTCTAGAATTGTCTGGGGGCTTTTAGAAGGGTCCTGGGGAGCTCTAGAAGGGTCTTGGGGCTTTTAGAAGGGTCCTGAGGGCGCTAGAAGTGTCTGGGTGCTTTTAGAAGGGTCCTGGGTGTCTCTAGAACTGTCTGGGGGCTTTTAGAAGGGTCCTGGGGGCCTCTAGAAGGGTCTGGAGGCTTTATAGAAGGGTCCTAGGGGGCTCTAGAAGGGTCTGGGGGCATTCAGAAGGGTCCTTCGGGCCTCTAGAAGGGTGTGGAGTCTATTAGAAGAGTCCTGGGGGGCTCTAGATGGGTCTGGGGTCATTTAGAAAGGTCCTGGGGGGCTCTAGAAGGGTCTGGGGGCTTTCAGAAGTGTCCTGGGGGGCTCTAGAAGGGTCTGGGGGCTTTTAGAAGGGTCCTGGGTCATCTAGAATGGTCTGGGGGCTTTTAGAAAGGTCCTGGGAGGATCCAGATGGGTCTGGGTGGTTTTAGAAGGATCCGGGGATGGTCTAGAAGGGTCTGGGTGCTTTTAGAAGGGTCGTGGGGGGCTCTACAAATGTCTGGAGGATTTTAGAAGGATCCGGGGAGGCTCTAGAAGTGTCTGGCGGCTTTTAGAAGGGTCCTTGGGAGCTCTAGAAGGGTCTGGGTGCTTTCAGAAGGGTCCTGGGGGCCTCTAGAAGGGTCTGGGTGCTTTCAGAAAGGTCCTGGGTGGCTCTAGAAGGGTCTGGGGGCTTTTAGAAGGGTCCTGTAGGGCTGTAGAAGGTTCTGGGGGCTTTTAGATGGGTCCTGGGGGGCTCTAGAAGGGTCCGGGGGCTTTTATAATGGTCCGCGGAGGCTCTAGAAGGGTCTTGGTCCTTTTAGAAGGGTCCTGGGGGGCTCTAGAAGGGTCTGGGGGCTATTAGAAGGATCCGGGGAGGGTCTAGAAGGCTCTGGGGGCATTTAGAAGGGTCCTTGGTGGCTCTAGAAGGGTCTGGGGACCATTAGGAGAGCCCTGGGGTCCTCTAGAAGGGTCTGGGGGATTTTAGAAGGGTCCTGAGGAGCTCTAGAAGGGTCTGGGGGCTTTTACAAGGGTCCTGGGGGAATCTAGAAGGGTCTGGGTGCTTTTAGAAGGGTCCTGCGTGTCTCTAGAAGGGTCTGGGGGCTTTTAGAAGGGCCCTGGAGGACTCTAGAAGGCTCTGGGGTCTTTGAGAAGGGTCCTAGGGGGCTCTAGAAGGGTCTGGGTGTTTATAGAAGGGTCCTGGGTTGCTCTAGAAGGGTCTGGGATCTTTTAGAATGGTCCTGGGAGACGCTAGAAGGGTCTGTGGGCTTTTAGAAGGGTCCTGTAGGTTCTCTAGAAGGGTCTGGGGGCTTTAGATGGGTCCTGGTAGGCTCTGGAAGGGTCCGGGGGCTTTCAGAAGGGTCCGTGGAGGCTCTAGAAGGGTCTGGGGGCTTTTAGAAGGGTCCTGGGGGGCTCTAGAAGGGTCTGGGGGCTATTAGAAGGATCCTGGGAGGGCCTAGAAGGGTCTGGGAGCTTTTAGAAGGGTCCTTGGGGGCTATAGAAGGGTCTGGGGACCATTAGAGGGGCACTGGGGTCCTCTAGAAGGGTCTGGGAGATTTTAGAAGGGTCCTGGGGAGCTCTAGAATTGTCTGGGGGCTTTTAGAAGGCTCCTGGAAGGCTCTAGAATGGTCTGGGTTCTTTTAGAAGGGTCCTGCGTGTCTCTAGAAGGGTCTGGAGGCTTTTAGAAGGGTCCTTGGGGGCTCTAGAATGGTCTGGGGACCATTAGAGGAGCCCTGGGGGCCTCTAGAAGGGTCTCGGGGAGTTTAGAAGGGTCCTGGGCAGCTCTAGAAGGGTCTGGGGGCTTTTTGAAGGGTCCTGGTAGACTCTAGAAGGGTGTGGTGGCATTTAAAAGGGTCCTGCGGGTCTCTAGAAGGGTCTGGGGGCTTTTAGAAGGGTCCTGGGGGGCCTCTAGAAAAGTCTGGGGTCTTTTAGAAGGGTCCTGGGGTCCTCTAGAAGTGTCTGCGGCCTTTTAGAAGGGTCCTGGGAGGTTCTAGAATGGTCTGGGCGCTTTTAGAAGGATTCGGGGTGGGTCTAGAATGGTCTGGGGGCTGTTAGAAGTGTCCTGGGGGGCTCTAGAAGGGTCTGGGTGCTTTTAGAAGGGTCCTGGGGGGTCTAGAAGTGTCTGGGGACTTTTAGAAGGGTCCTGGGGAGCGCTAGAAGGGTCTGGGGGCTTTTAGAAGGGTCCTGGGTGGCGCTAGAAGTGTCTGGGTGCATTTAGAAGGGTCCTGGGTTGCTCTAGAAGGGTCTGGGCGCTTTCAGAAGGGTCCTGAGGGCCTCTGGAATGGTCTGGGGTCTTTTAGAAGAGTCCTGGGGGGCTCTAGAAGGGTCTGGGGGCATTTAGAAGCGTCCTGGGGGGCTCTGGAAGGGTCTGGGGGAGTTTAGAATGGTCCTGGGGAGCTCTAGAAAGGTCTGGGTGCTTTTAGAAGGGTCCTGGTAGACTCTAGAAGGGTCTGAGTGCTATTAGAAGGGTCCTGCGGGTCTCTAGAAGGGTCTGGGGGCTTTTAGAAGGTTCCTGGGGGGCTCTAGAAGGGTTGAGGTCTTTTAGAATTGTCCTGGGGGCATCTTGAAGGCTCTGGGGTATTTTAGAAGGGTCCTGGGGGCCTCTAGAAGTGTCTGAGGGATTTTAAAAGGGTCCTGGGAGGCTCTAGAAGGGTCTGGTTACTTTTAGAAGTGTCCGTGGAGGCTCTAGAAGGGTCTGGGGCCTTTTAGAAGGGTCCTGGGGGGCTCTAGAAGGGTCTGGGTGCTATTAGAAGGATCCGGGGAGGGTCTAGAAGGCTCTGGGGGCTTTTAGAAGGGTCCTTGGGGGCTCTAGAAGGGTCTGGGGACCATTAGAGGAGCCCTGGCGTCCTCTAGAAGGGTCTGGGGGATTTTAGAAGGGTCCTGGGGAGCTCTAGAAGGGTCTGGAGTCTTTTAGAAGGGTCCTGGGGGAATATAGAAGGGTCTGGGGGCTTTTAGAAGGGTCCTGGGGGGATCTAGAATGGTCTGGGTGCTCTTAGAAGGGTCCTGGGGGCCTCTAGAAATGTCTGCGGGATATTAGAAGGGTCCTGGGAGGCTCTAGAAGGGTCTGGGTGTTTTAGAAGGATTCGGGGAGGGTCTAGAAGGGTCTGGGGGCTTTTAGAAGGGTCCTGGGGGGCTCTAGAAGGGTCTGGGTGCTTTTAGAAGGGTCCTGGGTGTCTTTAGAAGGGTCTGGGGGCTTTTAGAATGGTCCTGCGGGGCTCTAGAATGCTCTGGGGGCTTTTAGAAGAGTCCTGGGTGGCTTTAGAAGAGTGTGAGTGCTTTTAGAAGGGTCCTGGGGGCATCTAGATGGCTCTGGGGACTTTTAGAAGGGTCCTGGGGGCCTCTAGATGGGTCTGAGGATTTTTAGAAGGGTCCTGGGAGGCTCTAGAAGTGTCTGGGTGATTTTAGAAGGGCCCTGGGTGGCTCTAGAATGGTCTGGTTGCTTTTAGAAGGGTCCTGGTGGGCGCTAGAAGGGTCTGGGTGCTTTTAGAAATGTCCTGGGTGGCTCTAGAATGGTCTGGGGGCATTTAGAAGGGTCCCGGGGGGCTCTAGAAGGGTCTGGGGGCTTTTAGAAGGATCTTGGGGGCCTCTAGAAGGGTCTGGGAGCTTTTAGAAGGGTTCTGGGTGGCTCTAGAATGGTCTGGGGGCTTTTAGAAGCGTCCTGGGGGGCTCTAGAAGGGTGTGGTTGCTTTTAGAAGGGTCCTGGGGGCATCTACAAGGCTCTGGGGGCTTTCAGAAGGGTCCTGGGGGCTTCTAGAAGGGTCTGAAGGATTTTAGAAGGGTCCTGGGAGGCTGTAGAAGGGTCTGGGTGCTTTTTGAATGATCCGGGGAGGGTGTAGAAGGGTCTGGGTTCTTTTAGAAGGGTCCTGGGGGGCTCTAGAAGGGTCTGGGTGCTTTCAGAAGGGTCCTGTGTGGCTGTAGAAGGGTCTGGGGGCTTTTAGATGGGTCCTGGGGGGCTCTAGAAGGGTCCGGGGGCTTTTAGAAGGGTCCGTAGAGGCTCTAGAAGGGTTCGGAGGTCTTGTAGAAGGGTCCTGGGGGGCTCTATAAGGGTCTGGGTGCTATTAGAAGGATCCAGGGAGGGTCTAGAAGGCTCTGGGGGCTTTTAGAAGGGTCCTTGGGGGCTCTAGATGGGTCTGGGGAACATTAGAGGGGCACTGGGGTCCTCTAGAAGGGTCTGGGGGATTTTAGAAGGGTCCTGGGGAGCTCTAGAATTGTCTGGGGGCTTTTAGAATGGTCCTGGGAGGCTCTAGAAGGGTCTGGGGGCTTTTAGAAGGGTCCTGCGTGTCTCTAGAAGGGTCTGAGTGCTTTTAGAATGATTCGGGGAGGGTCTAGAAGGGTCTGGTGGCTTTTAGAAGGGTCCTGTGGGGCTCTCGAAGGGTCTGGGTGCTTTTAGAAGGGTCCTGGGGGGCTCTAGAATGGTCTGGGGGCTTTTAGAAGGGTCCTGGGGAGCTCTAGATGGGTCTGGGGGCTTTTAGAAGGGTCCTGGTGGGCGCTAGAAATGTCTGGGTGCATTTAGTAGGGTCCTGGGGAGCTCTAGAAGGGTCTGGAGGCTTTTAGAAGGGTCCTGGGGGGTCTAGAAGGGTCTGGGGGCATTCAGAAGGGTCCTGGGGGCCACTAGAAGGGTCTGGAGGGTTTTAGAAGAGTCCTGGTGGGCTCTAGATGGGTCTGGGTGCTTTTAGAATGATCCGGGGATGGTCTAGAAGGGTCTGGGTGCTTTCAGAAGGGTCCTGGGTGCATCTAGAAGTGTCTGGGTGCTTTTAGAAGGGACCTGGGTGGCTCTAGAAGGGTCTGGGGGCTTTTAGAAGGGTTCTGTGGGGATGTAGAAGGGTCTGGGTGCTTTTAGATGGGTCCTGGGGGGCTCTAGAAGGGTCTGGGGACCATTAGAGGGGCCCTGGGGGCCTCTAGAAGGGTCTGGGGGATTTTAGAAGGGTCCTGGGGAGCTCTAGAAGTGTCTGGAGGCTTTTAGAAGGGTCCTGGGGGGCTCTAGAAGGGTGTTAGGGCTTTTAGAAGCGTCCTGGGGGCATCTAGAAGGCTCTGGGGGCTATTAGAAGGGTCCTGGGGGGCTCTAGAAGGGTCTGGGGGCTTTTATAATGGTCTTGGGGGGCTCTAGAGGGGTCTGGGTCTTTTAGAAGGGTCCTGGTGGGCTCTAGAAGGATCTGGGGACAGTTAGGATGGTCCTGAGGGGATGTTGAATGGTCTGAGTGCTTTTAGATGGTTCCTGTAGGGCTAAAAAAGGTTCCTAACCCTATCCCTAACCCTAACTCTTACTCTAACCCTAACTCTAACACAAACCCAAACCCTAACCCTAACCCTAACCCTAACCCTAACCCTAACCCTAACCCTAACCCTAACCCTAACCCTAACCCTAACCCTAACCCTAACCCTAACTCTAACCCTAACCCTAAACTTAACCCTAACCCTAACCCTAACCCTAACCCTAACCCTAACCCTAACCCTAACTCTAACCCTAACCCTAACTCTAACCCTAACTCTAACCCTAACCCTAACCCTAACCCTAACCCTAACCCTAACCCTAATCCTAACTCTAACCCTAACCCTAACCCTAACTCTAACTATAACCCTAACCCTAACCCTAACCCTAACCCTAACTCTAACCCTAACCCTAACCCTAACCCTAACCCTAACCCTAACCCTAACCCTGCCTCTAACCCCTAGAAGTATCTGGGGGCTTTTAGAAGAGTCCTTGAAGGATCTAGGAGGGTCTAGGGTCTCTAAAAAGGTTCCTAAGGGGCTCCGGAAGGGTTTGGGGTCTTTTAGAAGGGTCCTCGGTGGCTCTAGAAGGGTCTAGGGTATTGTAGAAGGGTCCTAAGGGGGTTTAGTAGGGCCTGGGGGGCTTTATAAGATTTTGGGGGCCTTTATAAGGTTTTGGGGGGCTCTAGAAAGTCCGGGGGCTTTGAGAAGCACACTGGGGGCTCTAAAAGTGTCTGGGTGCTTTTAGAATGTTCCTGGGGGGCTCTAGAAGGGTCTGGGTGCTTCTAGAGCAAAAATTTTAATTTTGCACATTTGGGGAATTCGCAGGGCTCAGCACACCCGGAGTGCAAAGGATGAGCCTGGCCTGGGAAAAGCACCTGCTTGATCAGGGGGTCTCCCCTGCCAGCTAAGTACAAAGGACCCAGACCATTCTAGAGCCCCCAAGGAACCTTCCAAAAGCCCCCAGACCCTTCTGGAGACGTTCAGGTTCCTTTGAAAAGGCCCCAGACCCTTCTAGAGCCTCCCAAGACCCTTCTAAAAGCCCCCAGACCCTTCTAGACCCTCCCCGGATCCTTCTAAAAGCCCCGAGACCCTTCTAGAGGATCCCAGGACCCTTCTAAAAGCCCCCAGACCCTTCTAGAGCCCCCCAGGACCCTTCTAAAAGCCCCCAGACCCTTCTAGAGGACCCAGGGCCCCTCTTAAGCCACCTCGTCCCTTCTAGAGCCCCCCAGGACCCTTCTAAAAGATCCCAGACCATTCTAGAGCACCCCAGGACACTTCTAAAAGCCCCCAGACCCTTCTAGAGCCCCCCAGGACCCTTCTCAAAACTTCCAGACCCTTCTAGAGCCCCCCAGGACCCTTCTAAAAGCCCCCAGACCCTTCTAGAGGCCCCAGGGCCCCTCTTAAGCAGCCCCGTCCCTTCTAGAGCATCCCAGGACCCTTCTAAAAGCCCCCAGACCCTTCTAGAGCACCCCAGGACCCTTCTAAAAGCCCCCAGACCCTTCTAGAGCCCCCCCGGACCCTTCTAAAATCCCCTAGACCCTTCTAGAGGCCCCCAGGACCCTTCTGAAAGCCCCCAGAACCTTCTAGAGCCCCACAGGACCCTTCTAAAAGCACCCAGACCATTCTTGAGCCCCCCAGGACCGTTCTAAAAGCACCCAGACCCTTCTAGAGACCCCCAGGACCATTCTGAAAGCCCCCAGAACCTCCTAGAGCCACCCAGGACCCTTCTAAAAGACCCCAGACTATTCTAGCCCCCCCCAGGACCCTTCTACAAGCCCCCAGGACCCTTCTAATAGCTCCCAGACTTGTCTAGAGGCCACCAGGACCCTTCTAAAAGTCCCCAGACCCTTCTAGAGCCCCCCCGGACCCTTGTAAAAGCCACCAGACACTTCTAGAGGCCCCCAGGACCCTTATAAAAGCACCCAGACCCTTCCAGAGCCTCCCAGGACCCTTCTGAACGCCCCCAGACCCTTCTAGAGGCACCCAGGACCTTTCTAAAAGCCTCTAGACCCTTCTAGAGCCCCCCAGGACCCTTCTAAAAGCACCCAGACCCTTCTAGAGCCTCCCAGGACCATTCTAAATGACCCCAGACCCTTCAAAACCCCCCAGGACACTTCTAAAAGACCCCAGACCATTCTAGAGCACCCTAGGATCCTTCAAAAAGCATAAAGACCCTTCTAGACCGTCCCCGGATCATTCTAAAAGCCCCCAGACCCTTCTAGAGCCCCCCAGGATCATTCTAAAAGCCCGCAGACCATTCTAGAGCCCCCTAGGACCCATCTAAAAGCCCCCAGACCATTCTAGAGCCCCCCAGGACACATCTAAAAGCCCCCAGACCCTTCTAGAGCATCCCCAGGACCATTCTAAAAGACCCCAGACCCTTCTAGAGGCCCCCAGGACCCTTCTAAAAGTCCCGAGACCCTTCTAGAGGCAACCAGGACCCTTCTAAAAGCCCCCAGACCCTTCTAGACCCTCCCCGGATCCTTCTAAAAGCCCCCATACCCTTCTAGAGCCCCCCAGGACCCTTCTAAAAGCCCCCAGACCCTTCTAGAGCCCCCCAGGACCCTTCTAAAATCCCCCACACCCTTCTAGAGCCCCCCAGGACCCTTCTAAAAGCCCCCAGACCCTTCTAGATGTACCCAGGGCCCATCTTAAGGCCCCCAGACCATTTTAGAGCACGCCAAGACCCTTCTAAAAGCCCCCAGACCCTTCTAGAGCCCCCCAGGACCCTTCTAAAAGGCCGCAGAAACTTCTAGACCCTCTCCGGATAATTCTAAAAGCCCCCAGACACTTCTAGAGATCCCCAGGACCATTCTAAAAGGCCGCAGACCCTTCTATAGCACCCCAGGACCCTTCTAAAAGACCCCAGACCATTCTAGAGCCCCCCAGCGCCCCTCTTAAGGCACCCCGTCCCTTCTAGAGCAGCCCAGGACCCTTCTAAAAGTCCCCAGACCCTTCCAGATCAACCCAGGACCCTTCTAAAAGCCCCCAGACCCTTCTAGAGCCCCCCCGGACCCTTCTAAAAGCCACTAGACCCTTCTAGAGGCCCCCAGGACCCTTCTGAAAGCCCCCAGAACCTTCTAGAGCCCCACAGGACCCTTCTAAAAGCACCCAGACACTTCTATAGACCCCGAGGACCCTATAAAAGCCTACAGACCCTTCTAGAGACCCCCAGGACACTTCTAAAAGCCCCCAGACCCTTCTAGAGCCCCACAGGACCCTTCTAAAAGCACCCAGACCCTTCTAGAGCCCCCCAGGACCATTCTAAAAGCCCCCAGACCATTCTAGACCCTCCCCGGATCCTTCTAAAAGCCCCCAGACCCTTCTAGAGCACCCCAGGACCTTTCTAAAAGCCCCCAGACCCTTCTAGAGCATCCCAGGACCCTTCTAAAAGCCCCCAGACCCTTCTAGAGGCCCCCAGGACCATTCTAAAAGCACCCAGACCCTTTTAGAGCCCCCCGGTACCCTTCTAAAAGCACCCAGACCCTTCTAGAGTCCCCCAGGACCCTTCTGAAAGCCCCCAGACCCTTCTACAGACCCCCAGGACCCTATAAAAGCCCCCAGACTCTTCTAGAGCACCCCAGGACCCTTCTAAAAGCACCCAGACCCTTCTAGAGCCCCCCCGGACCCATTTAAAATCCTCCAGACCCTTATACAGCCCCCCAGGACCCTTCTAAAAGACACCAGACACTTTTAGAGGCCCCAGGGCCCCTCTTAAGCCCCCCCGTACCTTCTAGAGCACACTAGGACCCTTCTAAAAGCCCCCAGACCCTTCTAGAGCACCCCAGGACCCTTCTAAAAGCACCCAGACCCTTCTAGAGCTCCCCCGGACACTTCTAAAAGCCGCTAGACCCTTCTAGAGGCCCCCACGACCCTTCTGAAAGCCCCCAGATCCTTCTAGAGCCCCACAGGACCCTTCTAAAAGCACCCAGACCCTTCTACAGACCCCCAGGACAGTATAAAAGACCCCAGACCCTTCTAGAGCCCCCCAGGACCCTTCTAAAAGCCCCCAGACCCTTCTAGAGCCCCCAGGACGCTTCTAAAAACTTCCAAACCCTTCTAGAGCCCCCCAGGACCCTTCTAAAAGCCCCCAGACCCTTCTAGAGGCCCCAGGGCCCTTCTTAAGCCCCCCCGTCCCTTCTAGAGCACACCAGGACCCGTCTAAAAGCCTCTAGACCCTTCTAGAGCACTCCAGGACCTTTCCAAAAGCACCCAGACCCTTCTAGAGGCTCCCCGGACCCTTATAAAAGCACCCAGACCCTTCCAGAGCCTCCCAGGACCCTTCTAAAAGCCACCAGACCCTTCTAGAGACCCCCAGGACCCTTCTAAAAGCACCCAGACACTTCTAGACCCTCCCCGGATCATTCTAAAAGACCCCAGACCCTTCTAGAGCCCCCTAGGATCCTTCAAAAAGCACCCAGACCCTTCTAGACCGTCCCTGGATTATTCTAAAAGCCCCCAGACCCTTCTAGAGCCCCCCAGGATCATTCTAAAAGCCCCCTGACCCTTCTAGAGCCCCCTAGGACCCATCTAAAAGCACCCAGACCCTTCTAGAGACCCCCAGGACCCTTCTAAAAGCCCCCAGACCGTTCTAGACCCCCCCAGGACCCTTCTACAAGCACCCAGACCCTTCTAGAGCCCCCCAGGACCAATTTAATAGCCCCCAGACCCGTCTAGGGGCCACCAGGACCCTTCTAAAAGTCCCCAGACCCTTCTAGAGCCCCCCCGGACCCTTGTAAAAGCCCCCAGACCCTTCTAGAGGCCCCCAGGACCCTTTTAAAAGCAACCAGACCCTTTCAGAGCCTCACATTTCCCTTCTAAACGCCCCCAGACACTTCTAGAGGCCCCCAGGACCCTTCTAAAAGCCTCTAGACCTTTCTAGAGCCCCTCAGAACACTTCTAAAAGCCCCCAGACCCTTCTAGAGCCTCCCAGGACCATTCTAAAAGCCCCCAGACCCTTCTAGAGCCCCCCAGGACCCTTCTAAAAGACCCCAGACCCTTCTAGAGCCGCCTAGTATCCTTCAAAAAGCATAAAGACCCTTCTAGACCGTCCCCGGATCATTCTAAAAGGCCCCAGACCCTTCTAGAGAACCTCAGGACCCTTCTAAATGCCCCAAGACCCTTCTAGAGCACCCCAGGACCCATCTAAAAGCCCGCAGATCCTTCTAGAGCACCCCAGGACCCTTCTAAAAGCCCCCAGACACTTCTAGAGCCCCCCAGGACCATTCTAAAAGCTCCCAGACCCTTCTAGAAGCCCCCAGGACCCTTCTAAAAGCCCCCAGACCCTTCTAGAGCCCCCCAGGACCCTTCTACAAGCCCCCAGACACTTCTAGAGCCACCCAGACCCTTCTAAAAGCACCCAGACCCTTCTAGAGGCCACCAGGACCCGTCTAAAAGCCTCTAGACCCTTCTCGAGCCACCCAGGACCTTTCTAAAATCACCCAGACCCTTCTAGAGGCTCCCCGGACCCTTATAAAAGCACCCCGACCCTTCTAGAGCCTCCCAGTACCTTTCTAAAAGCAACCAGACCCTTCTAGAGCCCCCTAGGATCCTTCAAAAAGCACCCAGACCTTTCTAGACCCTCCCCGGATCCTTCGAAAAGCCCCCAGACCATTCTAGAGCCCCCCAGGATCATTCTAAAAGCCCCCAGACCCTTCTAGAGCCCCCCAGTACCCTTCTAAAAGTCCCTAGACCCTTCTAGAGTCCCCCAGGACCCTTCTAAATGCCCCCAGACCATTCAAGAGGCACCAAGGGCCCCTCTTAAGGAACCCAGTCCCTTCTAGAGCACCCCAGAACCCTTCTAAAAGTCCCCAGACCCTTCTAGAGCCCCCCCGGACCCTTCTAAAAGACCCGAGACCCTTCTAGATGACCCCAGGACCCATCTGAAAGCTAGCAGAACATTCTAGAGTAACCCAGGACCTTTCTAAAGGCACCCAGACCCTTCTAGAGCCCCCCAGGACCCTTCTAAAAGCGCCCAGACCCTTCTAGAGACCCCCAGGACCCTTCTGAAAGCCCCAGAACCTTCTAGACCCCTCCAGGACCCTTCTAAAAGCACCCACACCCTTCTAGAGCATCCGAGGACCCTTCTAAAATTCCCCAGACCCTTCTAGATCACCCCAGGACACTTCTAAAAGCACCCAGACCCTTCTAGAGCCACCCATGACACTTCTAAAAGCACCGAGAACCTTCTAGAGCCCCCGAAGACCCTTCTACAAGCCCCAAGACCCTTCTAGAGCATCCCAGGACCCTTCTAAAAGCACCCAGACCCATCTAGAGCCTCCCAGGACCCTTCTATAACCCCCAGACCCTTCTAGAGAATCCCAGGACCCTTTGAAAAGCACCCAGACCCTTCTAGAGCCACCCAGGACCTTTCTAAAAGTCCCCAGACCCTTCTAGAGCCTCCCAGGACCCTTCTAAAAGCCCCCAGACCATTCTAGAGCACCCCAGGACCCTTCTAAAAGCCCCCAGACCCTTCTAGAGCCACCCAGGACCCTTCCAAAAGCCCCCAGACCCTTCTAGAGGACCCCAGGACCCTTCTGAAAGCCAGCAGAACATTCTAGAGTCACCCAGGACCCTTCTAAAGGCACCCAGACCCTTCTAGAGCCCCCCAGGACCCTTCTAAAAGGCCCCAGACCCTTCTAGAGACCCCCAGGACCCTTCTGAAAGCACCCAGAACCTTCTAGAGCCCTCCAGGACCCTTCTAAAAGCCCCCAGACCCTTCTAGAGAATCCGAGGACCCTTCTAAAATTCCCCAGACCCTTCTAGAGCCCCTCCGGACCCTTCTAAAAGCCCCCAGACCCTTCTAGAGCCCCCCAGGACCTTTCTAAAATCACCCAGACCCTTCTAGAGGCTCCCCGGACCCTTATAAAAGCACCCAGACCCTTCTAGAGGCTCCCAGTACCCTTCTAAAAGCAACCAGACTTTTCTAGAGCCCCCAAGGACCCTTCTAAAAGCTCCCAGACCCTTCTAGAGACCCCCAGGACCCTTCTGAAAGCCCCCAGAACCATCTAGAGCCCTCCAGGACCCTTCTAAAAGCCCCCAGACCCTTCTAGAGAATCCGAGGACCCATCTAAAATTCCCCAGACCATTCTAGAGCCCCCCCGGACCCTTCTAAAAGCCCCCAGACCCTTCTAGAGCCACCCAGGACCCTTCTAAAAGTCCCCAGATTCTTCTAGATCCCCCCCGGACCCTTGTAAAAGCCCCCAGACCCTTCTACAGGCCGCCAGGACCCTTATAAAAGCACCCAGACCTTTCCAGAGCCTCCCATTACCCTTCTACAAGCCCCCAGACCCTTCTAGAGAACCCCAGGACCCTTCTAATACCCCCAGACACGTCTAGATGCCACCAGGACCCTTCTAAAAGTCCCCAGATTCTTCTAGAGCCCCCCCGGACCCTTATAAAAGCCCCCAGACCCTTCTAGAGGCCCCCAGGACCCTTATAAAAGCACCCAGACCCTTCCAGAGCCTCACAGGTCCCTTCTAAACGCCCCCAGACCCTTCTAGAGGCCCCCAGGACCCTTCTAAAAGCCTCTAGACCCTTCTAGAGCCTCCCCTGACCATTCTAAAAGCCCCCAGACCCTTCTAGAGCCCCCCAGGACCTTTCTAAAAGACCCCAGACCCTTCTAGAGCCGCCTAGGATCCTTCAAAAAGCATAAAGACCCTTCTAGACCGTCCCCGGATCATTCTAAAAGCCCCCAGACCCATCTAGAGCCCATCATGACCCTTCTAAATGCCCCCAGACCCTTCTAGAGAACCCCAGGACCCATCTAAAAGCCCCCAGATCCTTCTAGAGGCCTCCAGGACCCTTCTAAAAGCCCCCAGACCCTTCTAGAGCCCGCCCGGACCATTCTAAAAGACCCCAGACCCTTCTAGAGCCCCCCAGGACCCTACTAAAAGCTCCCAGACCCTTCTAGAGCCCCCCAGGACCCTTCTAAAAGCCCCCAGACCCTTCTAGACCCTCCCAGGACCTTTCTAAAAGCCCCCAGACCTTTCTAGAGGACCCAGGACCCTTCTAAAAGCCCCCAGAACATTCTAGAGCCCCCCCGGACCCTTCTAAAAGACCCCAGACCCTTCTAGAGGACCCCAGGACCCTTCTGAAAGCCAGCAGAACATTCTAGAGTCACCCAGGACCCTTCTAAAGACACCCAGACCCTTCTAGAGCCCCCCAGGACCCTTCTAAAAGCGCCCAGACCCTTCTAGAGACTCCCAGGACCCTTCTGAAAACCCCCAGAACCTTCTAGAGCCCTCCAGGACCTTTCTAAAAGCACCCAGACCCTTCTAGAGCATCCGAGGACCCTTCTAAAATTCCCCAGACACTTCTAGAGCAACCCAGTACACTTCTAAAAGCCCCCAGACCCTTCTAGAGCCCCACCGGACCCTTCTAAAAGCCCCCAGACCCTTCTAGAGCCACCCAGGACCCTTCTAAAAGCACCCAGAACCTTCTAGAGCCCCCCAGGACCCATCTACAAGCCCCCAGACCCATCTAGATCCTCCCAGGACCTTTCTAAAAGCCCCCAGACCCTTCTAGAGCCTCCCAGGACCCTTCTAAAAGCCCCCAGACCATTCTAGAGCATCCAGGACCCTTCTAAAAGCCCCCAGACCCTTCTAGACCCTCCCCGGATCCTTCGAAAAGCCCCCAGACACTTCTAGAGGACACCAGGACCCTTCTGAAAGCCAGCAGAACATTCTAGAGTCACCCAGGACCATTCTAAAGGCACCCAGACCCTTCTAGAGCCCCCCAGGACCCTTCTAAAAGCCCCCAGACCCTTCTAGAGACAACCAGGACCCTTCTGAAAGCCCCCAGAACGTTCTAGAGCACTCCAGGACCCTTCTAAAAGCCCCCAGACCCTTCTAGAGAATCCGAGGACCCTTCTAAAATTCCCCAGACCCTTCTAGAGCCCCCCCGGACCCTTCTAAAAGCCCCCAGACCGTTCTAGAGCCACCCAGGACCCTTCTAAAAGACCCCCGACCATTCTAGAGCCCCCCAGGACCCTTCTAAAAGCACCCAGACCCTTCTAGAGCACCCCAGGACCCTTCTGAAAGACCTCAGAACATTCTAGAGCCCCCCAGGACAATTCTAAAAGCACCCAGACCCTTCTAGAGCATCCGAGGACCCTTATAAAAGCACCCAGACCAATCTAGAGCATCCCAGGACCCTTCTATAAGCCCCCAGACCCTTCTAGAGGCCCCTAGGACCCTTCTAAAACCCCCCAGAACCCTTTAGAGCCAACCAGGACTCTTCTAAAAGCCCCCAGACCCTTCTAGAGCCTCCCAGGACCCTTCTAAAAGCACCCAGACACTTCTAGAGCAACCCAATACCATTCTAAAGGCCCCCAGACCTTTCTAGACCCTCCCCGGATCAATCTAAAAGCCCCCAGACCCTTCAAGAGCCCCCCAGGATCATTCTAAAAGCCCCCAGACATTTCTAGAGCCCCCTAGGACCCATCTAAAAGCCCCCAGACCCTTCTAGAGGCCCCTAGGACCCTTCTAAAAGACCCCAGACCCTTCTAGACCCTCCCCGGATCCTTCGAAAAGACCCCAGACCCTTCTAGAGCCCCCCAGGACCCTTCTGAAAGCCAGCAGAACATTCTAGAGTCACCCAGGACCATTCTAAAGGCACCCAGACCCTTCTAGAGCCCCCCAGGACCCTTCTAAAAGCCCCCAGACCCTTCTAGAGACAACCAGGACCCTTCTGAAAGCCCCCAGAACGTTCTAGAGCACTCCAGGACCCTTCTAAAAGCCCCCAGACCCTTCTAGAGAATCCGAGGACCCTTCTAAAATTCCCCAGACCCTTCTAGAGCCCCCCCGGACCCTTCTAAAAGACCCCAGACCGTTCTAGAGCCACCCAGGACCCTTCTAAAAGACCCCCGACAATTCTAGAGCCCCCCAGGACCCTTCTAAAAGCACCCAGACCCTTCTAGAGCACCCCAGGACCCTTCTGAAAGACCTCAGAACATTCTAGAGCCCCCCAGGACAATTCTAAAAGCACCCAGACCCTTCTAGAGCATCCGAGGACCCTTATAAAAGCACCCAGACCCATCTAGAGCATCCCAGGACCCTTCTATAAGCCCCCAGACCCTTCTAGAGGCCCCTAGGACCCTTCTAAAACCCCCCAGAACCCTTTAGAGCCAACCAGGACTCTTCTAAAAGCCCCCAGACCCTTCTAGAGCCTCCCAGGACCCTTCTAAAAGCACCCAGACACTTCTAGAGCCCCCCAGGACCATTCTAAAAGCTCCCAGACCCTTCTAGAGCCCCCCAGGACCCTTCTACAAGCCCCCAGACCCTTCTAGAGCCACCCAGACCCTTCTTAAAGCACCCAGACCCTTCTAGACGCCCCCAGGATACCATTCTAAAGGCCCCCAGACCTTTCTAGACCCTCCCCGGATCAATCTAAAAGCCCCCAGACCCTTCAAGAGCCCCCCAGGATCATTCTAAAAGCCCCCAGACATTTCTAGAGCCCCCTAGGACCCATCTAAAAGCCCCCAGACCCTTCTAGAGGCCCCTAGGACCCTTCTAAAAGACCCCAGACCCTTCTAGACCCTCCCCGGATCCTTCGAAAAGACCCCAGACCCTTCTAGAGCCCCCCAGGATCATTCTAAAAGCCCCCAGACCCTTCTAGAGCCCCCCAGGATCATTCTAAAAGCCCCCAGACCATTCTAGAGCCCCCCAGGACCCTTCTAAAGGCCCCCAGACCCTTCTAGACCCTCCCCGGATCATTCTAAAAGCCCCCAGACCCTTGTAGAGCCTCCCAGGACCCTTCTAATAGCACCCCGACGTTTCTAGACCCTCCCCGGATCATTCTAAAAGACCCCAGACCCTTCTAGAGCCCCCCAAGACCCTTCTAAAAGCCTCCAGACCCTTCTAGAGGCCCCCCAAACCACTCTAATAGTTCTCAGACCCTTCTAGAGGCCCCCAGGACCATTCTATAAGTCCCCAGACCCTTCTAGAGAACCCCAGTAACATTCTAAAAGCCCCCAGAGCCTTCTAGAGCCCCCCAAGACCCTTCTAAAAGACTCCAGACCCTTCTAGAGCCCCCCCGAACCACTCTAATAGTTCTCAGACCCTTCTAGAGGCCCCCAGGACCCTTCTATAAGTCCCCAGACCCTTCTAGAGAACCCCAGGACCATTCTAAAAACCCCCAGACCCTTCTAGAGCCCCCCCGGACCACTCTAATAGATCCCAGACCCTTCTAGAGGCCCCCAGGATACTTCTAAATGCCCCCAGACCCTTCTAGAGAACCCCGGGACCCTTCTAAAAGCCCCAAGACCCCTCTAGAGCCCCCCAGGACCCTTCTAAAAGCCCCCAGAACCTTCTAG
>JAUNZM010001685.1:0-37175 GCA_033459285.1 Clamator glandarius
ACTCTAATAGATCCCAGACCCTTCTAGAGGCCCCCAGGATAATTCTAAAAGCCCCCAGACCATTCTAGAGCCCCCAGGACCCTTCTAAAAGACCCCAGACTCTTCTAGAGCCCCCCCCGGACTCTTCAAAAAGCCCCCAGACCCTTCTAGAGGCAAACAGGACCCTTCTGAAAGCCAGTAGAACATTCTAGAGCCCCCCAGGACACTTCTAAAGTCACTCAGACCATTCTAGAGCCCCCCAGGACCCTTCTAAAAGCACTCAGACCCTTCTAGAGACACCCAGGACCCTTCTGAAAGCCCCCAGAACCTTCTAGAGCCCCCCAGGACCCTTCAAAAAGCCCCCAGACCCTTCTAGAGCATACGAGGACCCTTCTAAAAGCACCCAGACCCTTCTAGAGCATCCCAGGACCCTTCTAAAAGCCCCCAGACCCTTCTAGAGCCCCCCAGGACCCTTCTAAAAGTACCCAGACCCTTCTAGAGCATCCCAGGACCCTTCTAAATGCCCCCAGACCCTTCTAGAGATCCCCAGGACCCTTCTAAAAGGCCCCAGAACCATCTAGAGCAACCCAGGGCCCTTCTAAAAGCACCCAGACCATTCTAGAGGCCCCCAGGACCCTTCTAAAAGCACCCAGACCATTCTAGAGCCCCCCAGGACCCTTCTAAAGTCACCCAGACCCTTCTAGACCCTCCCCGGATCATTCTAAAAGCCCCCAGACCCTTCTAGAGCCTCCCAGGACCCTTCTAAAAGCACCCAGAGCTTTCTAGACCCTCCCCAGATCCTTCTAAATGAACCCAGACACTTCTAGAGCCTCCCAGGACCCTTCTAAAAGTCTCCAGACCCTTCTAGAGCCCCCCAGGACCCGTCTAAAAGCCCCCAGACCCTTCAAGACCCTCCTCTGATCATTCTAAAAGACCCCAGACCCTTCTAAATGCTCCCAGGACCCTTCTAAAGGAACCCAGACCCTTCTAGACCCTCCCCGGATTATTCTAAAAGCCTCCAGACCCTTCTAGAGGCCCCCAGGAACTTTCTATAAGTCCCCAGACCCTTCTAGAGAACCCCAGGACCCTTCAAAAAGCCCCCATACCCTTCTAGAGCATCCCAGGACCCTTCTAAAAGACCCCAGACCCATCTAGAGAAACCCAGGACCCTTCAAAAAGCCCCCAGACCCTTCTAGAGCACCCCAGGACCCTTCTAAAAGTCCCCAGACCCTTCTAGAGCACCCCAGGACCATTCTAAAAGCCCCCAGACCCTTCTAGAGCCCCCCCGGACCATTCTAAAAGCCCCAAGAACCTTCTAGAGGCCCCCAGGACCCTTCTGAAAGCCAGCAGATCATTCTAGAGCCCCCCAGTACCCTTCTAAATGCACCCAGACCCTTCTAGAGCCCCCCAGGACCCTTCTAATAGCACCCAGACCCTTCTAGAGCATCCCAGGAACCTTCTAAAAGACCCCAGACCCTTCTAGAGACCCCCAGTACCCTTCTAAAAGCCCCCAGAACCCTCTAGAGCCACCCAGGACCCTTCTAAAATCCCCCAGACCCTTTTAGAGCCCCCTAGATCCTTCAAAAAGCACCCAGACCCTTCTAGACCGTCCCCGGATCATTCTAAAAGCCCCCAGACCCTTATACATCCCCTCAGGACCCTTCTAAATGCCCCCACCCCCTTCTAGAGCCCCTCAGGACCCTTCTAAAAGCCCCCAGACCCTTCTAGAGGCCCTCAGGACCCTTCTAAAAGCCCCCAGACGCTTCTAGAGCCTCCCAGGACCCTTCTACAAGCACCCAGACCCTTCTAGAGCCTCCCAGGACCCATTTAAAATCCCCCAGACCTTTCTAGAGGCCTCCAGGACCCGTCTAAAAGACTCGAGACCCTTCTAGAGCCACCCAGGACATTTCTAAATGCACCCAGACCCTTTCTAGAGGCTCCCCGGACCCTTATAAAAGCACCCAGTGCCTTCTAGAGACTCCCAGGACCCTTCTAATAGCCCCCAGACCCTTCTAGAGCCCAATAGGATCCATCAAAAAGCCAAAAGACCCTTCTAGAGCCCCTTAGGACCCATCTAAAAGTCCCCAGACCCATCTAGAGGCCCCCAGGAACCTTCTAAAAGCCACCGGACCCTTCTAGAGCCCCCTAGGACCCACCTAAAAGCCCCCAGACCATTCTAGAGCCCCCCAGGACCCTTCTAAAAGGCCCCAGACCCTTCTAGAGGCTCCCCGGATCATTCTAAAAGCCCCCAGAACCTTCTAGAGCCTCCCAGGACCCTTCTAAAAGCCCCCAGACCTTTCTAGACCCTCCCCGGATCCTTCTAAATGAACCCAGACCCTTCTAGAGCCTCCCAGGACCCTTCTAAAAGCCTCCAGACCCTTCTAGAGCCCCCCAGGACCTGTCTAAAAGCCCCCAGACCCTTCTAGACCCTCCCCTGATCATTCTAAAAGACCCCAGACCCTTCTAAAACCTCCCAGGACCCTTCTAAAGGGACCCAGACCCTTCTAGACCCTCCCCGGATTATTCTAAAAGCCTCCAGACCCTTCTAGAGGTTCCCAGGAACCATCTATAAGTCCCCAGACCCTTCTAGAGCATCCCAGGACCCTTCTAAAAGCACCCAGACCCATCTAGAGAAACCCAGGACCCTTCTAAAAGCCACCAGACCCTTCTAGAGCACCCCAGGACCCTTCTAAAACTACCCAGACCCTTCTAGAGCCCCCCCCGGACCATTCTAAAAGCCCCCAGACCCTTCTAGAGGCCCCCAGGACCTGTCTAAAAGCCCCCAGACCCTTCTAGACCCTCCCCTGATCATTCTAAAAGACCCCAGACCCTTCTAAAACCTCCCAGGACCCTTCTAAAGGGACCCAGACCCTTCTAGACCCTCCCCGGATTATTCTAAAAGCCTCCAGACCCTTCTAGAGGTTCCCAGGAACCATCTATAAGTCCCCAGAACCTTCTAGAGCATCCCAGGACCCTTCTAAAAGCCCCCAGACCCATCTAGAGAAACCCAGGACCCTTCTAAAAGCCACCAGACCCTTCTAGAGCACCCCAGGACCCTTCTAAAACTCCCCAGACCCTTCTAGAGCCCCCCCCGGACCATTCTAAAAGCCCCCAGACCCTTCTAGAGGCCCCCAGGACCCTTCTGAAAGCCAGCAGATCATTCTAGAGCCCCCCAGGACCCTTCTAAAGACACCCATACCCTTCTAGAGCCCCCCAGGACCTTTCTAAAAGCTCCCAGACCCTTCTAGAGACACCCAGGACCCTTTTAAAAGCCCCCAGACCCTTCTAGAGCATCCGAGGACCCTTCTAAAAGCACCCAGACCCTTCTAGAGCATCCCAGGACCCCTCTAAAAGCCCCCAGACCCTTCTAGAGACCCCCAGGACCCTTCTAAAAGCCCCCAGAACCCTCTAGAGCCACCCAGGACCCTTCTAAAAGACCCCAGACCCATCTAGAGACTCCCAGAACCCTTCTAAAAGCACCCAGACCCTTCTAGAGCCACCCAGGACCATTCTAAAGGCCCCCAGACCTTTCTAAACACTCCCCGGATCATTCTAAAAGCCCCCAGACCATTCTAGAGGCCCCCAGGACCCTTCTAAAAGCCTCCAGACCATTCTAGAGCCCCCCAGGACACTTCTAAAGGCACCCAGACCCTTCTAGACCCTCTACGGATGCTTCTAAAAGCACCTAGACGCATCTGGATCCTCCCAGGACCCTTCTAAAGCACCCAGACCATTCTAGAGCCCCCCCGGACCCCTCTAATAGATCCCAGACCCTTCTAGAGTCACCCAGGTTAATTCTAAAAGCCCCCAGACCCTTCTAGAGCAACCCAGGACCCTTCTAAAAGACCCCAGACCCTTCTAGAGCCTCCCAGGACCCTTCTAAAAGTCCCCAGACCATTCTAGAGCCCCCCCGGACCCCTCTAATAGATCCCAGACCCTTTTAGAGGCACCCAGGTTAATTCTAAAAGCCCCCAGACCCTTCTAGAGCAACCCAGGACCCTTCTAAAAGCCCCCAGACCCTTCTAGAGCCCACCCCGGACCCTTCTAAAAGCCCCCAGACCCTTCTAGATGCAAACAGAACCCTTCTGAAAGCCCCCAGACCATTCTAGAGCCCCCCAGGACCCTTCTAAAAGTCCCCAGACCCTTCTAGACCCTCCCCGGATCCTTCTAAAAGACCCCAGACCCTTCTGGATCCTCCCAGGACCCTTCAAAAGCCCTCAGAGCCTTCCGGAGGAATCCAGGACCCTTCTAAAAGCACCCAGACCCTTCTAGAGCCTCCCAGGACCCTACTAAAAGCCCCCAGACCCTTCTAGAGCCCCCCAGGACCCTTCTAAAACCCCCCAGACCCTTCTAGAGGCCCCCAGGGCCGCTCTTAAGGCACCCCGTCCCTTCTAGAGCACTCCAGGACCCATCTAAAAGTCCCCAGACCCTTCTAGAGCACCCCAGGACCATTCTAAAAGCCCCCAGACCCTTCTAGAGCCCACATCGGACCCTTCTAAAAGCCCCCAGACCCTTCTAGAGGCCCCCAGGACCTTTCTGAAAGCCAGCAGAACATTCTAGAGCCCCCCAGGACCCTTCTAAAGGCACCCAGACCCTTCTAGAGCCCTCCAGGACCCTTCTAAAAGCCCCCAGACCCTTTTAGAGCCTCCAAGGACCCTTCTGAAAGCCACCAGAACCTTCTAGACCCCTCCAGGACCCTTCTAAAAGCCCCCAGACCCTTCTAGAGCCTCCCAGGACCCTTCTAAAAGCACCCAGACCCTTCTAGAGACCCCCAGGACCATTCTAAAGGCCCCCAGACCTTTCTAGACCCTACCCGGATCCTTCTAAAAGCCCCCAGACCCTTCTAGAGGCCCCGAGGACCTTTCTAAAAGCACCCAGACCATTCTAGAGCCCCCCAGGACCCTTCTAAAGGCACCCAGACCCTTCTAGACCCTCCCCGGGTCATTCTAAAAGCCCCCAGACCCTTCTAGAGCCTCCCAGGACCCTTCTAAAAGCCCCCAGACTTTCTAGACCCTCCCCGGATCCTTCTAAATTAACCCAGACCCTTCTAGAGCCCCCCAGGACCCCTCTAAAAGCCTCCAGACCCTTCTAGAGCCCCCCAGGACCCGTCTAAAAGACCCCAGACCCTTCTAGACCCTCCCCTGATCATTCTAAAAGACCCCAGACCCTTCTAAAAGCTCCCAGGACCCTTCTAAAGGAACCCAGACCCTTCTAGACCCTCCCCGGATTATTCTAAAAGCCTCCAGACCCTTCTAGAAGCCCCCAGGACCCTTCTATATGTCCCCAGACCCTTCTAGAGAACCCCAGGACCCTTCTAAAAGAACCCAGACCCTTCTAGAGCCTCCCAGGACCCTTCTAAAAGCCCCCAGACCATTCTAGAGCCCTCCCGGACCACTCTAATAGATCACAGACCCTTCTAGAGGACCCCAGGATAATTCTAAAAGCCTCCAGACCCTTCTAGAGCCCCCAGGACCCTTCTAAAAGTCCCCAGACCCTTCTAGAGACACCCAGGACCTTTCTGAAAGCACCCAGAACCATCTAGAGCCCCCCAGGACCCTTCTAAAAGCACCCAGACCCTTCTAGAGACACCCAGGACCCTTCTGAAAGCACCCAGAACCATCTAGAGCCCCCCAGGATCCTTCAAAAAGCCCACAGACCCTTCTAGAGACACCCAGGACCCTTCTGAAAGCACCCAGAACCATCTAGAGCCACCCAGTACCCTTCAAAAAGCCCCCAAACCCTTCTAGAGCATCCGAGGATTCTTCTAAAAGCACCCAGACCCTTCTAGATCATTCCAGGACCATTCTAAAAGCCCCCAGACCCTTCTAGAGCATCCCAGGACCCTTCTAAAAGTACCCAGAACCATCAAGAGCAACCCAGGACCCTTCTAAAAGCCCCCAGACCCTTCTAGAACCTCCCAGGACCCTTCTAAAAGACCCACACCCTTCTAGAACCCGCCAGGACCATTCTAAATGCACCCAGACCTTTCTAGACCCTCCCCGGATCCTTCTAAAAGCACCCAGATCCTTCTAGAGGCCCCCAGGACCCTTCTAAAAGCACGCAGACCATTCTAGAGCCTCCCATGACCCTTCTAAAAGCCCCCAGACCATTCTAGATCCCCCCAGGACCCTTCTAAAGGCACCCAGACACTTCTAGACCCTCCCCGGATCATTCTAAAAGCCCCCAGACCATTCTAGAGCATAGTAGGACCCTTCTAAAAGCACCCAGACCCTTCTAGATGCCCCCAGGACCCTTCTAAAAGCCCCCAGACCATTCTAGAACCCCCATTACCCTTCTAAAGGCACCCAGAGCCTTCTAGACCCTCTCAGGATCATTCTAAAAGCCCCCAGACCCTTCTAGAGCCTCCCAGGACCCTTCTAAAAGCCCCCAGACCTTTCTAGACCCTCCCCGGATACTTCTAAATGAACCCAGACCCTCCTAGAGCCACCGAGGACTCCTCTAAAAGCCTCCAGACCCTTCTAGAGCCCCCCAGGACCCGTCTAAAAGCCCCCAGACCCTTCAAGACCCTCCCCTGATCATTCTAAAAGACCCCAGACCCTTCTAAAACCTCCCAGGACCCTTCTAAAGGAACCCAGACCCTTCTAGACCCTCCCCGGATTATTCTAAAAGCCTCCAGACCCTTCTAGAGGCCCCCAGGAACCTTCTGTAAGTCCCCAGACCCTTCTAGAGAACCCCAGGACCCTTCTAAAGCACCCAGACCCTTCTAGAGCCTCCCAGGACCCTTCTAAAAGCCCCCAGACCCATCTAGAGAAACCCAGGACCCTTCTAAAAGCCCCCAGACCATCCTAGAGCACACCAGGACCCTTCTAAAAGTTCCCAGACCCTTCTAGAGCACCCCAGGACCCTTCTAAAACCCCCCAGACCCTTCTAGAGCCCCCCCCGGACCATTCTAAAAGCCCCCAGACCCTTCTAGAGGCCCCCAGGACCCTTCTGAAAGCCAGCAGATCATTCTAGAGCCCCCCAGGACCCTTCTAATGGCACCCAGACCCTTCTAGAGCCCCACAGGACGTTTCTAAAAGCCCCCAGACCCTTCTAGAGACACCCAGGACCCTTTTAAAAGCCCCCAGACCCTTCTAGAGCATCCGAGGACCCTTCTAAAAGCACCCAGACCCTTCTAGAGCATACCAGGACCCTTCTAAAAGCCCCCAGACCCTTCTAGAGACCCCCAGGGCCCTTCTAAAAGACCCCAGAACCCTCTAGAGCCACCCAGGTCCCTTCTAAAAGACCCCAGACCCTTCTAGATCCTCCCAGGACCCTTCTAAAAGCACCCAGACCCTTCTAGAGCCACCCAGGACCATTCTAAAGGCCCCCAGACCTTTCTAGACACTCCCCGGATCATTCTAAAAGCCCCCAGACCCTTCTAGAGGCCCCCAGGACCCTTCTAAAAGCCCCCAGACCATTCTAGAGCCCCCCAGGACCCTTCTATAGGGCCTCAGACCCTTCTAGACCCTCCCCGGATCATTCTAAAAGCCCCCAGACCATTCTAGAGCCTCCCAGGACCCTTCTAAAAGACCCCAGACCTTTCTAGACCCTCCCCGGATCCTTCTAAATGAACCCAGACAATTCTAGAGCCCCCAGGACCCCTCTAAAAGCTTCCAGACCCTTCTAGAGCCCCCCATGACCCGTCTAAAAGCCCCCAGACCCTTCAAGACCCTCCCCTGATCATTCTAAAAGAACCCAGACCCTTCTAGACCCTCCTCTGATCAGTCTAAAAGATCCCAGACCCTTCTAAAACCTCCCAGGACCCTTCTAAAGGAACCCACACCCTTCTAGACCCTCCCCGGATCCTTCTAAAAGCCCCCAGACTATTCTAGAGCCCCCCCCGGACCCATCTAATAGATCCCAGACCCTTCTAGAGGCCCCCGGGATAATTCTAAAAGCACCCAGACCCGTCTAGAGCCCCCCAGGACCCATCTAATAGATCCCAGACCCTTCTAGAGGCCCCCAGGATAATTCTAAAAGCACCCACACCCTTCTAGAGCCCCCCAGGACCCTTCTAAAAGACCCCAGACCCTTCTAGAGCAACCCAGGACCCTTCAAAAATCCCCCAGACCCTTCTAGAGCCCCCCCCCGGACCCTTCTAAAAGCCCCCAGACCTTTCTAGAGGCCAAGAGGACCCTTCTGAAAGCCAGCAGAACATTCTAGAGCCCCCCAGGACCCTTTTAAAAGCACCCAGACCCTTCTAGAGACCCCCAGGACCCTTCTGAAAGCCCCCAGAACCTTCTAGAGCCCCCCAGGACCCTTCTAAAAGCCCCCAGACACTTCTAGAGCATCCCATCACCCTTCTAAAAGCCCCCAGAACCTTCTAGAGCCTCCCAGGACCTTTCTAAAAGCCCCCAGAACCCTCTAGAGTTACCCAGGACCCTTCTAAAAGCCCCCAGACCCTTCTAGAGCCCCCTAGGACCCTTCTAAACGCACCCAGACCCTTCTAGAGACCCCCAGGACCATTCTAAAGGCCCCCAGACCTTTCTAGACCCTCCCCGGATCATTCTGAAAGCCCCCAGACCCTTCTAGAGGCCCCCAGGACCCTTCTAAAGGCCCCCAGACACTTCTAGACCCTCCCTGGATTATTTTAAAAGCCTCCAGACCCTTCTAGAGCCACCCAGGACCCTTCTAAAAGCTAACAGACCCTTCTAGACCCTCCCCGGATCCTTCTAAAAGCTTTCAGACCCTTCTAGAGCCCCCCCCAACCCTTCTAATAGATCCCAGACCCTTCTACAGGCATCCTGGACCCTTCTATAAGTCCCCAGACCCTTCTAGAGAACCCCAGGACCCTTCTAAAAGCCCTCAGAACCTTCTAGACCCTCCCCGGATCCTTCTAAAAGCCCCCAGACCATTCTAGAGCCCCCCCGGACCCATCAAATAGATCCCGGACCCTTCTAGAGGCCCCCAGGATAATTCTAAAAGCACCCAGACCCTTCTAGAGCCCCCCAGGACCCTTCTAAAAGTCCCCAGACCTTTCTAGAGCAACCCAGGACCATTCTAAAAGTCCCCAGACCTTTCTAGAGCCCAATAGGACCCATCTAAAAGCCACCAGACCCTTCTAGAGGCCCCAGGACCCTTCTAAAAGCCCCCAGACCCTTCTAAACCCTCCCCGGATCCTTCTAAAAGCCCCCAGACCCTTCTAGAGCCCACCCCGGACTCTTCTAAAAGCCCCCAGACCTTTCTAGAGGTTAACAGGACCCTTTTGAAAGCCAGCAGAACATTCTAGAGCCCCCCAGGACCCTTCTAAAGGCACCCAGACCCTTCTAGAGCCCGCCAGGACCCATTTAAAAGCCCCCAGACCCTTCTAGAGGCCCCCAGGACCCGTCTAAAAGACTCTAGACCCTTCTAGAGCCCCCCAGGACCTTTCTAAAAGCACCCAGACCCTCCTAGAGGCTCCCCGGACCCTTATAAAAGCACCCAGTGCCTTCTAGAGAATCCCAGGACCCTTCTAAAAGCCCCCAGACCCTTCTAGAGCCCCCTAGGATCCATCAAAATGCCCGCAGACCCTTCTAGAGCCCCTTAGGACCCATCTAAAAGCCCTCAGACCCTTCTAGAGCCCCCCAGGACCCTTCTAAAAGCCCCCAGACCCTTCTAGAGCCCCCTAGGACCCATCTAAAAGCCACCAGACCCTTCTAGAGGCACCAGGACCCTTCTAAAAGCCCCCAGACCCTTCTAGACCCTCCCCGGATCCTTCTAAAAGCCCCCAGACCTTTCTAGAGCCCCCCAGGACCCTTCTAAAAGCCTCCAGACCCTTCTAGACCCTCCCCGGATCCTTCTAAAAGACCCCAGACCCTTCTAGAGCCTACCAGGACCCTTCTAAAGACCCCAGAGCCTTCTAGAGGCCTCCAGGACCCTTCTACAAAGCACCCAGACCCTTCTAGAAGCCGCCAGGACCCTTCTATAAGCGCCCAAACCCTTCTAGAGGCCCAAGGACCCTTCTAAAAGCCCCCAGACCCTTCTAGAGGCACCTAGGGCCCCTCTTAAGGCACCCCGTCCATTCTAGAGCACCCCTGGACCCTTCTAAAAGGCCCCAGACCCTTCTAGAGGCCCCCAGGGCACCTCTTAATGCACCCCGTCCCTTCTAGAGCACCCCAGGACCCATCTAAAAGTCCCCAGACCCTTCTAGAGCACCCCAGGACCATTCTAAAAGCCCCCAGACCCTTCTAGAGCCCACCCCGGACCATTCTAAAAGCCCCCAGACCCTTCTAGAGGCCCCCAGGACCCTTCTGAAAGCCAGCAGAACAATCTAGAGCCCCCCAGGACACTTCTAAAAGACCCCAGACCCTTCTAGAGCATCCGAGAACCCTTCTAAAAGCACCCAGACCCTTCTAGAGCATCCCAGGACCCTTCTAATAGTCCCCAGACCCTTCTAGACCCTCCCCGGATCCTTCTAAAAGCCCCCAGACCCTTCTAGAGCCCCCCAGGACCCTTCTAATAGTCCCCAGACCCTTCTAGACCCTCCCCGGATCCTTCTAAAAGACCCCAGACCCTTCTAGAGCCTACCAGGACCCTTCTAAAGACCCCAGAGCCTTCTAGAGGCCTCCAGGACCCTTCTACAAAGCACCCAGACCCTTCTAGAAGCCGCCAGGACCCTTCTATAAGCGCCCAAACCCTTCTAGAGGCCCAAGGACCCTTCTAAAAGCCCCCAGACCCTTCTAGAGGCACCTAGGGCCCCTCTTAAGGCACCCCGTCCATTCTAGAGCACCCCTGGACCCTTCTAAAAGGCCCCAGACCCTTCTAGAGCACCCCAGGACCATTCTAAAAGCCCCCAGACCCTTCTAGACCCCACCCCGGACCATTCTAAAAGCCCCCAGACCCTTCTAGATGCCCTCAGGACCCTTCTGAAAGCCAGCAGAACAATCTAGAGCCCCCCAGGACACTTCTAAAAGACCCCAGACCCTTCTAGAGCATCCGAGAACCCTTCTAAAAGAACCCAGAGCCTTCTAGAGCATCCCAGGACCCTTCTAATAGCCCCCAGACCCTTCTAGAGACACCCAGGACCCTTCTAAAAGCCCCCAGACCCTTCTAGAGCCACCCAGGACCCTTCTAAAAGCACCCAGACCCTTCTAGAGCCCCCAGGAACATTCTAAACTCCCAGACCTTTCTAGACAGTCCCCAGATCTTTCTAAAAGCCCCCAGACCCTTCTATAGGCCCCCAGGACCCTTCTAAAAGACCCCAGACCATCCTAGAGCCCCCCAGGACCCTTCTAAAGGCACCCAGACCCTTCTAGACCCTCCCCGGATCATTCTAAAAGCCCCCAGACCCTTCTAGAGCCTCCCAGGACCTTTCTAAAAGCCCCCAGACCTTTCTAGACCCTCCCCGGATCCTTCTAAATGAACCCAGATTATTTTAGAGCCCCACAGGACCCCTCTAAAAGCCTCCAGACCCTTCTAGAGCCCCCCAGGACCTGTCTAAAAGCCCCCAGACCCTTCTAGACCCTCCCCTGATCATTCTAAAAGACCCCAGACCCTTCTAAAACCTCCCAGGACCCTTCTAAAGCAACCCAGACACATCTAGACCCTCCCCGGATTATTCTAAAAGCCTCCAGACCCTTCTAGAGAACCCCAGGACCCTTCTAAAAGACGCCAGACCCTTCTAGAGCCTCCCAGGACCCTTCTAAAAGCGCCCAGACCATTCTAGAGCCCCCCAGGACCCTTCTAAAAGTCCCCAGACCCTTCTAGAGCAATCCAGGACCCTTCTTAAAGCCCCCAGACCCTTCTAGAGCCCCCCCCGGACCCATCTAAAAGCACCCAGACCCTTCTAGAGGCAAACAGGACCCTTCTGAAAGCCAGCAGAACATTCTAGAGCCCCCCAGGACCCTCCTAAAGGCACCCAGACCCTTCTAGAGCCCCCCAGGACCCTTCTAAAGGCACCCAGACCCTTCTAGAGACTCCCGAGACCCTTCTGAACGCCACCAGAACCTTCTAGAGCCCCCCAGGACCCTTCAAAAAGCACCCAGACCTTTCTAGAGCATCCGAGGACCCTTCTAAAAGCACCCAGACCGTTCTAGAGCATCCCAGGACCCTTCTAAAAGCTCCCAGACCCTTCTAGAGACTCCCAGGACCCTTCTAAAAGTACCCAGACCCTTCTAGATCATCCCAGGACCCTTCTAAAAGCCCCCAGACCCTTCTAGATACCCCCAGGACGCCTCTAAAAGCACCCAGAACCATCTAGAGCCACCCAAGACACTTCTAAAAGCCCCCAGACCCTTCTAGAGCCTCCCAGGACCCTTCTAAAAGCACCCACACCTTTCTAGAGCCCCCCAGGACCATTCTAAAGGCCCCCAGACCTTTCTAGACCCTCCCCGGATCATTCTAAAAGCCCCCAGACCCTTCTAGAGCCTCCCAATACCCTTCTAAAAGCCCCCAGACCTTTCTAGACCCTCCCCGGATCCTTCTAAAAGCACCCAGACCCTTCTAGAGCCTCCCAGGACCCTTCTAAAAGCCTCCAAACCCTTCTAGAGCCCCCCAGGACCCCTCTAAAATCCCCCAGACCCTTCTAGACCCTCCCCTGATCATTCTAAAAGACCCCAGACCCTTCTAAAACCTACCAGGACCCTTCTAAAGGAACCCAGACCCTTCTAGACCCTCCCTGGATTATTCTAAAAGCATCCAGACCCTTCTAGAGGCCCCCAGGAACCTTCTATATGTCCCCAGACCCTTCTAGAGAACCCCAGGACCCTTCTAGAAGCCCCCAGACCCTTCTAGAGCACACCAGGACCCTTCTAAAAGTCACCAGACCCCTCTAGAGCACCCCAGGACCCTTCTAAAAGCCCCCAGACCCTTCTAGAGCCCCTCCCCGGACCATTCTAAAAGCCCCCAGACCCTTCTAGAGGCCCCCAGGACCCTTCTGAAAGCCATCAGATCATTCTAGAGCCCCCCGCGACCCTTCTAAAGACACCCAGACCCTTCTAGAGCCCCCCAGGACCCTTCTAAAAGCCCCCAAACCCTTCTAGAGACACCCAGGAACCTTCTGAAAGCCCCCAGACCCTTCTAGAGCATCCGAGGACCCTTCTAAAAGGACCCAGACCCTTCTAGAGAAACACAGGAGCCTTCTAAAAGCCCCAAGAACACTCTAGAGCCACCCAGGACCCTTCTAAAAGACCCAGACCCATCTAGAGCCTCCCAGGACCATTCTAAAAGCACCCAGACCCTTCTAGAGCCCCCCAGGACCATTCTAAAGGCCCCCAGACCCTTCTAGACCCTCCCCTGATCATTCTAAAAGACCCCAGACCCTTCTAGACCCTCCCCCGATCAGTCTAAATGAACCCAGACCCTTCTAAAACCTCCCAGGACCATTCTAAAGGAACCCAGACCCTCTAGACCCTTTCCGGATTATTCTAAAAGCCTCCAGACCTTTCTAGAACACCCCAGGACCCTTCTAAAAGCTCCCAGACCCTTCTAGACCCTCCGCGGATCCTTCTAAAAGCCCCCAGACCCTTCTAGAGCCCCCCCGAACCCTTCTAATAAATCCCAGACCCTTCTAGAGGCATCCAGGACCCTTCTATAAGTCCCCAGACCCTTCTAGAGCCTCCCAGGACCCTTCTAAAAGCCCCCAGAACCTTCTAGACCCTCCCCGGATCCTTCTAAAAGCCCCCAGACCATTCTAGAGCCCTCCCAGACCCCTCTAATAGATCCCAGACCCTTCTAGAGGCCCCCAGGATAATTCTAAAAGCACCCAGACCCTTCTAGAGCCCCCAAGGACCCTTCTAAAAGACCCTAGACCTTTCTAGAGGCCAACAGGACCCTTCTGAAAACCAGCAGAACATTCTAGAGCCCCCCAAGACCCTTCTAAAGGCACCCAGACCCTTCTAGAGCCCCCCAGGACGCTTCTAAAAGCCCCCAGACCCTTCTAGAGCGTCCGAGGACCTTTCTAAAAGCACCCAGACCCTTCTAGAGCATCCCAGGACACTTCTAAAAGCCCCCAGACCCTTCTAGAGCCTCCCAGGACCCTTCTAAAAGCCCCCAGAACCCTCTAGAGTTACCCAGGACCCTTCTAAAAGCACCCAGACCCTTCTAGAGCCCCCCAGGACCCTTCTAGAGACCCCCAGGACCATTCTAAAGGCACCCAAACCCTTCTAGACCTTCCGCGGATCCTTCTAAAAGCCCCCAGACCCTTCTACAGCCCCTCAGGACCCTTCTAAATGCCCCCAGACCCTTCTAGAGCCCCCCAGTACCCATCTAAATGCACCCAGACCCTTCTAGAGGCCCCCAGGACCCTTCTAAAAGACCCCAGACCCTTCTAGAGCCCCCCAGTACCATTCTAAAAGCCCCCAGACCCTTCTAGAGCCCCCCAGGACCCTTCTAAAAGCTCCCAGACCCTTCTAGAGCCCCCAGGACCATTCTAAAAGCCCCCAGACCCTTCTAGACCTTCCCGGATCCTTCTAAAAGCCCCCAGACCCTTCTAGATCCTCCCAGGACCCTTCTAAAAGCCCCCAGACATTTCTAGAGGCCACCAGGGACCCTTCTAAAAGGCCGCAGACACTTCTAGACCCTCCCCGGATCCTTCTAAAAGACCCAGACACTTCTAGAGACACCCAGGACCCTTCTAAAAGACCCCAGACCCTTCTAGAGCCCCCCAGTACCATTCTAAAAGCCCCCAGACCCTTCTAGAGCCCCCCAGGACCCTTCTAAAAACTCCCAGACCCTTCTAGAGCCCCCCAGGGCCCCTCTTAAGGCACCCCGTCCCTTCTAGAGCACGCCAGGACCCTTCTAAAAGTACCCAGACCCTTCTAGAGACACCCAGGACCATTCTAAAAGCCCCCAGACCCTTCTAGAGCCACCCAGCACCCTTCTAAAAGCCCCCAGACCCTTCTAGAGACCCCCAGGACCCTTCTAAACGCACCCAGACCCTTCTAGAGACCCCCAGGACCATTCTAAAGGCCCCCAGACCTTTCTAGACCCTCCCCGGATCATTCTAAAAGCCCCCAGACCCTTCTAGAGGCCCCCAGGACCCTTCTAAAAGCTCCCAGACCCTTCTAGACCCTCCGCAGATCCTTCTAAAAGCCCCCAGACCCTTGTAGAGACCCCCCGAACCATTCTAATAGACCCAGACCCTTCTAGAGTTATCCAGGACCCTTCTATAAGTCCCCAGACCCTTCTACAGCCCCTCAGGACCCTTCTAAATGCCCACAGACCTATCTAGAGCCCCCCAGTACCCATCTAAAAGCACCCAGACCCTTCTAGAGGCCCCCAGGACCCTTCTAAAAGACCCCAAACCCTTCTAGAGCCCCCCAGGACCATTCTAAAAGCCCCGAGACCCTTCTAGAGCCCCCCAGGACCCTTCTAAAAGCTCCCAGACCCTTCTAGAGCCCCCCAGGACCATTCTAAAAGCCCCCAGACCCTTCTAGACCTTCCCCGGATCCTTCTAAAAGCCCCCAGACTCTTCTAGATCCTCCCAGGACCCTTCTAAAAGCCCCCAGACTTTTCTAGAGGCCCCCAGGACCCTTCTAAAAGCCCCCGACCCTTCTAGATCCACCCAGCACTTTTCTAAAAGCACCCAGACACTTCTAGAGGCCCCCTGGACCCCTCTGAAAGCCCCCAGAACATTCTAGAGCCCCCCAGGACACTTCTAAAATCACCCAGAAATTTCTAGAGCCCCCCAGGACCCTTATAAAAGCCCCCAGACCCTTCAAGAGCCCCCCAGGACCCTTCTAAAAGTCCCCAGACCCTTCTAGAGCCCCCCAGGTCCCTTCTATAAGCCGGCAGACCCTTCTACAGACCCCCAGGACCCTATAAAAGCCCCCAGACCCATCTAGAGCCACCCAGGACCATTCTAAAAGCCCCCAGACCCTTCTAGAGCACCCCAGGACCCTTCTAAAAGCCCCCAGACCCTTCTAGAGCCACCCAGGACCCTTCTGAAAGACCCTAGACCATTCTAGAGGCCCCCAGGACCCTTCTGAAAGCCCCCAGAACCTTGTAGAGCCCCACAGGACCATTCTAAAAGCCACCAGACCCTTCTAGAGCCCCCCAGGACCCTTCTAAAAGCTTCCAGACCCTTCTAGAGTCCCCCAGGACCCTTCTAAAAACTCCTAGACATTTCTAGAGGCCCCAAGGCATCTCTTAAGCCCCCCCGTCCCTTCTAGAGCACCCAGGACGCTTCTAAAAGCCCCCAGACCCTTCTAGAGCACCGCAGGACCCTTCTACAAGCACCCAGACCCTTCTAGATGCCCCCAGGACCCTTCTCAAAGCCCCCAGAACCTTCTAGAGCCCCACAGCACCCTTCTAAAAGCACCCAGACCTTTCTAGAGGCCCCCAGGACCCTTCTAAAAGCTCCCAGACCCTTCTAGACCCTCCGCAGATCCTTCTAAAAGCCCCCAGACCCTTCTAGAGGCCCCCAGGACCCTTCTAAAAGCTCCCAGACCCTTCTAGACCCTCCGCAGATCCTTCTAAAAGCCCCCAGACCCTTGTAGAGACCCCCCGAACCATTCTAATAGACCCAGACCCTTCTAGAGTTATCCAGGACCCTTCTATAAGTCCCCAGACCCTTCTACAGCCCCTCAGGACCCTTCTAAATGCCCACAGACCTATCTAGAGCCCCCCAGTACCCATCTAAAAGCACCCAGACCCTTCTAGAGGCCCCCAGGACCCTTCTAAAAGACCCCAAACCCTTCTAGAGCCCCCCAGGACCATTCTAAAAGCCCCGAGACCCTTCTAGAGCCCCCCAGGACCCTTCTAAAAGCTCCCAGACCCTTCTAGAGCCCCCCAGGACCATTCTAAAAGCCCCCAGACCCTTCTAGACCTTCCCCGGATCCTTCTAAAAGCCCCCAGACTCTTCTAGATCCTCCCAGGACCCTTCTAAAAGCCCCCAGACTTTTCTAGAGGCCCCCAGGACCCTTCTAAAAGCCCCCGACCCTTCTAGATCCACCCAGCACTTTTCTAAAAGCACCCAGACACTTCTAGAGGCCCCCTGGACCCCTCTGAAAGCCCCCAGAACATTCTAGAGCCCCCCAGGACCCTTCTAAAATCACCCAGAAATTTCTAGAGCCCCCCAGGACCCTTATAAAAGCCCCCAGACCCTTCAAGAGCCCCCCAGGACCCTTCTAAAAGTCCCCAGACCCTTCTAGAGCCCCCCAGGTCCCTTCTATAAGCCGGCAGACCCTTCTACAGACCCCCAGGACCCTATAAAAGCCCCCAGACCCATCTAGAGCCACCCAGGACCATTCTAAAAGCCCCCAGACCCTTCTAGAGCACCCCAGGACCCTTCTAAAAGCCCCCAGACCCTTCTAGAGCCACCCAGGACCCTTCTGAAAGACCCTAGACCATTCTAGAGGCCCCCAGGACCCTTCTGAAAGCCCCCAGAACCTTGTAGAGCCCCACAGGACCATTCTAAAAGCCACCAGACCCTTCTAGAGCCCCCCAGGACCCTTCTAAAAGCTTCCAGACCCTTCTAGAGTCCCCCAGGACCCTTCTAAAAACTCCTAGACATTTCTAGAGGCCCCAAGGCATCTCTTAAGCCCCCCCGTCCCTTCTAGAGCACCCAGGACGCTTCTAAAAGCCCCCAGACCCTTCTAGAGCACCGCAGGACCCTTCTACAAGCACCCAGACCCTTCTAGATGCCCCCAGGACCCTTCTCAAAGCCCCCAGAACCTTCTAGAGCCCCACAGCACCCTTCTAAAAGCACCCAGACCTTTCTAGAGCCCCCCAGGGCCTTTTTAAAAGCACCCAGACCCTTCTAGACCGTCCCCGGATCATTCTAAAAGCCCCCAGACCCTTCTAGAGACCCCCAGGACCCTTCTGAAAGCCCCCAGAACCTTCTAGAGCCCGCCAGGACCTTTCTAAAAGACCCCAGACCCTTCTAGAGCATCCCAGGACCCTTCTAAAAGCACCCAGACCCTTCTAGATCATCCCAGGACCCTTCTAATAGCACCAGACCTTTCTAGAGATCCCCAGGACCCTTCTAAGAGCCCCCAGAACCCTCTAGAGCCACCCAGGACTCTTCTAAAATCCCCCAGACCCTTCTAGAGCCTCACAGGACCCTTCTAAAAGTCCTGTGAGCCTTCTAGAGCCCCCCAGGACCATTCTAAAGGCCCCCAGACCTTTCTAGACCCTCCCCGGATCCTTCTAAAAGCGCCCAGACCCTTCTAGGGCCTCCCAGGACCCTTCTAAAAGACCCCAGACTTTTCTAGACCCTCCCCGGATCCTTCTAAATGAACCCAGACCCTTCTAGAGCCCCCCAGGACCCCTCTAAAAGCCTCCAGACCCTTCTAGAGCACCCCAGGACCCGTCTAAAAGCCCCCAGGCCCTTCTAGACCCTCCCCTGATCATTCTAAAAGAACCCAGACCCTTCTAAATCCTCCCAGGACCCTTCTAAAGGAACCCAGACCCTTCTAGAACCTCCCCGGATTATTCTAAAAGCCTCCAGACCATTCTAGAGGCCCCCAGGACCCTTCTATAAGTCCCCAGACCCTACTAGAGAAACCCAGGACCCTTCTAAAAGCCCCCAGACCCTTCTAGAGCCACCCAGGACACTTCTAAAAGCCCACAGACCCTTCTAGATGCCCCCAGGGCCCCTCTTAAGGCACCCCGTCGCTTCTAGAGCAACCCAGGACCATTCTAAAAGTCACCAGACCCTTCTAGAGCCCACCCCGGAGCATTCTAAAAGCCCCCAGACCATTCTAGGGGCACCTAGACCATTCTGAAAGCCAGCAGAACATTCTGGAGCCCCCCAGGACCCTTCTAAATGCACCCAGACCCTTCTAGAGCCCCCCAGGACCCTTCTAAAAACCCCCAGACCCTTCTAGAGACCCCCAGGACCCTTCTGAAAGCCCCCAGAACCTTCTAGAGCCCGCCAGGACCTTTCTAAAAGCCACCAGACCCTTCTAGAGCATCCGAGGACCCTTCTAAAAGCACCCAGACGCTTCTAGATCATCCCAGGACCATTCTAAAAGTCCCCACACCCATCTAGAGCCCCCCAGGACCCGTCTAAAAGCCCCCAGACCCTTCTAGACCCTCCCCTGATCATTCTAAAAGACCCCAGACCCTTCTAAAACCTCCCAGGACCCTTTTGAAGGAACCAAGAACCTTCTAGACCCTCCCCGGATTATTCTAAATGCCTCCAGACCCTTCTAGAGCCCCCCAGTACCCTTCGAAAAGCACCCAGACCCTTCTAGACCATCCGCAGATCCTTCTAAAAGCCCCCAGACCCTTCTAGAGCCCCCCCGAACCCTTCTAATAGATCCCAGAACTTTCTAGAGGCCCCCAGGACCCTTCTATAAGTCCCCAGACCCTTCTAGAGCCTCCCAAAACCCTTCTAAAGGCCCCCAGACCCTTCTAGATCCTCCCCGGATCATTCTAAAAGACCCCAGACCCTTCTAGAGCCCCCCAGGACCCTTCTAAAGGCCCCCAGACCCTTCTGCACCCTCCCCGGTTCATTCTAAAAGCCCCCAGACCCGTCTAGATCCTCCCAGGACCCCTCTAAAAGCCTCCAGACCCTTCTAGAGACCCCCAGGACCATTCTAAAAGCCCCCAGAACGCTCTAGAGCCACCCAGGACCGTTCTAAAACCCCCCAGACCCTTCTAGAGCCCCCCAGGACCCTTCTAAAACCCCCCAGACCCTTCTAGAGCCTCCCAGGACCCTTCTAAAAGCCCCCAGACCTTTCTCGACCCTCCCCGGATCCTTCTAAATGAACCCAGACCCTTCTAGAGCCCCCCAGGACCCCTCTAAAAGCCTCCAGACCCTTCTAGAGCCCCCCAGGATCCGTCTAAAAGCTCCCAGACCCTTCTAGACCCTCCCCTGATCATTCTAAAAGACCCCAGACCCTTCTAAAACCTCCCAGGACCCTTCTAAAGGAACCCAGACCCTTCTAGACCCTCCCCGGATTATTCTAAAAGCCTCCAGACCCTCCTAGAGGCACCCAGGACACTTCTATATGTCCCCAGACCCTTCTAGAGAACCCCAGGACCCTTCTAAAATCCCCCAGACCCTTCTAGAGCCTCCCAGGACCCTTTTAAAAGCCCCCAGACCCTTCTAGAGCCCCCCCGAACCCCTCTAATAGATCCCAGACCCTTCTAGAGGCCTCCAGGATACTTCTAAAAGACCCCAGACCCTTCTAGAGAAACCCAGGACCCTTGTAAAAGCCCCCAGACCATTCTAGAGCCCCCCAGGACCCTTCTAAAAGCCCCCAGACCATTCTAGAACACCCCAGGAGCCTTCTAAAGGCCCCCAGATCCTTCTAGACCCTCCCTGGATCATTCTAAAGCGCCCAGACATTTCTAAAGCATCCCAGGATACTTCTAAAAGACCCCAGACCCTTCTAGAGAAACCCAGGACCCTTGTAAAAGCCCCCATACCATTCTAGAGCCCCCCAGGACCCTTCTAAAAGTCCCCAGACCCTTCTAGAGCACCCCAGGACCCTTCTAAAAGCACACAGACCCTTCTAGAGCCCCCCCCGGACCCTTCTAAAAGATTCCAGACCCTTCTAGAGGCCCCCAGGACCCTTCTGAAATCCAGCAGAACATTCTAGAGACCCCCAGGACCCTTCTAAAAGCCCCCAGACCATTCTAGAACCCCCCAGGAGCCTTCTAAAGGCCCCCAGATCCTTCTAGACCCTCCCTGGATAATTCTAAAAGCGCCCAGACACTTCTAGAGCATCCCAGGACCCTTCTAAAAGGCCCCAGACCCTTCTAGAGACCCCCAGGACCCTTCTAAAAGCCCCCAGAACCCTCTAGAGCTACCCAGGACCCTTCTAAAAGACCCCAGACCCTTCTAGAGCCCCCCAGGACCATTTTTAAGGCCCGCCAGACCTTTCTAGACCCTCCCCGGATCATTATAAAAGCCCCCAGACCCTTCTAGAGGCCCCCAGGTCCCTTCTAAAAGCCCCCAGACCATTCTAGAGCCCCCCAGGACACTTCTAAAGGCGCCCAGACCCTTCTAGACCCTTCCCGGATCCTTCTAAATGAACCCAGACCCTTCTAGAACCCCCAGGACCCCTCTAAAAGCCTCCAGACCCTTCTAGAGCCCCCCAGGACCCGTGTAAAAGCCCCCAGACCCTTCTAGACCCTCCCCTGATCATTCTAAAAGACCCCAGACCCTTCTAAAGCCTCCCAGGACCCTTCTAAAGGAACCCAGACCCTTCTAGACCCTCCCCGGATTATTCTAAAAGCCTCCAGACCCTTCTAGAGCCCACCAGGACCCTTCTAAAAGCCCCCAGACCCTTATAGACCCTACGTGGAACCTTCTTAAAGCCCCCCAGGACCCTTCTAAAAGCCCCCAGACACGTCTAGACCCTCCGCGGTTCCTTCTAAAAGCCCCCAGACACTTCTAGAGCCCCCCCGAACCCCTCTAATAGATCCCAGACCCTTCTAGAGGCCCCCAGAACCCTTCTATAAGTCCCCAGACCCTTCTATAGAATCCCAGGACCCTTCTAAAATCCCCCAGAACCTTCTAGACCCACCCCGGATCCTTCTAAAAGCCCCCAGACACTTCTAGAGCCCCCCAGGACCCTTCTAAAAGCACTCAGACCCTTCTAGAGGCCCCCAGGACCCTTCTAAAAGCACACAGACTCTTCCAGAGCCTCCCAGGACCATTCTAAAAGCTCACAGACCCTTCTAGAGCCCGCCAGGATCCTTCTAAAAGCCCCCAGACCCTTCTAGAGCCTCCCAGGACCATTCTAAAGGCCCCCAGACCCTTCTAGAGCCCCCCAGGACCCTTCTAAAGGCCCCCAGGCCCTTCTAGACCCTCCCCGGATCATTCTAAAACCCCCAGACCCTTCTAGAACCTCCCAACACCACTCTAAAAGCCTCCTGACCCTTCTACAGACCCCCAGGACCCTTCTAAAAGCCCCCAGAAACATCTAGAGCCACCCAGGACCATTCTAAAAGCCCCCAAACCCTTCTAGAGCCCCCCAGGACCCTTCTAAAATCCCCCAGACCCTTCTAGAGCCAACCAGGACCATTCCAAAGGCCCCCAGACCTTTCTAGACCCTCCCCTGGTCATTCTAAAAGCCCCCGGACCATTCTAGAGGCCCCCAGGACCCTTCTAAAAGCACCCAGACCATTCTAGAGCCCCCCAGGACCATTCTAAAGGCCCCCAGACCCTTCTAGACCCTCCCCGGATAAATCTAAAAGCCCCCAGACCCTTCTAGAGCCTCCCAGGACCCTTCAAAAAGCCCCCAGACCTTTCTAGACCCTCCCCGGATCCTTCTAAATGGACCCAGACCCTTCTAGAGCCCCCCAGGTCCCCTCTAAAAGCCTCCAGACCCTTCTAGCGCCCCCCAGGACCCCTCTAAAAGCACCCAGACCCTTATAGACCCTCCCCTGATCATTCTAAAAGAACCCAGACCCTTCTAAATCCTCCCAGGACCCTTCTAAAAGGAACCCAGACCCTTCTAGACCTTCCCCGGATTATTCTAAAAGCCTCCAGACCCTTCTAGAGCCCCCCAGGACCCTTCTAAAAGCCCCCAGACCCTTCTAGACCCTCCGCAGATCCTTCTAAAAGCCCCCAGACCCTTCTAGAGCCCCCCCGAACCCCTCTAATAGATCCCAGACTCTTCTAGAGCCACCCAGAACCCTTCTATATGTCCCCAGACCCTTCTAGAGAACCCCAGGACCCTTCTAAAAGCCCCCAGACCCTTCTAGAGAAACCCAGGACGCTTCTAAAAGCCCCCAGAACATTCTAGACCCTCCCCGGATCCTTCTAAAAGCCCCCAGACCCTTCTAGATCCCGCCAGGACCCTTCTAAAAGCACTCAGACCCTTCTAGAGGCCCCCAGGACCCTTCTAAAAGCACACAGACCCTTCTAAAGCCCCCCAGGAGCATTCTAAAAGCCCCCAGACCCTTCTTGAGCCCTCCAGGACCCTTCTAAAAACCCCCAGACCTTTCTAGACCCTCCCCGGTTCATTCTAAAAGTCCCCAGACCCTTCTAGAGCCCCTCAGGACCCCTCTAAAAGCCTCCAGACCCTTCTAGACCCACCCAGGACCCTTATAAAAGCACCCGGACCCTTCTAGAGCCCCCCAGGAGCCTTCTAAAAGCCCCCAGACACTTCTAGACCCTCCCCGGATCCTTCTAAAAGCCCCGAGACCCTTCTAGGAGAGTCGGGGGTCCTTAAGTGGGGCCCTGGGGTCCTCTAGAAGGGTCTAGGGGCTTATAGAATGGTCCTGGAGGGCTCTAGATGGGTCTGAGTTCATTGAGAAGGGTCCTTGGGTGGCTCTAGAAGTGTCTGGGGGCTTTTGGAAGGGTCCTAGGTGCCTCAAGAAGGGTCTGGGGTTTTTTATAGGGTCCGGGGGGCTCTAGAAGGGTCTGGTGGCTTTTAGAATGGTCCTTGGAGGCTCTAGAAAGGTCTGGCGGCTTTTAGAAGGGTCCTGGGTGTCTCTAGAAGGGTCTGGGTGATTTAGAAGGGTCCTGGGAGGCTCTAGAAGGGTCTGGGGGCTTTTAGAAGGGTCCTGGGAGGCTCTAGAACAGTCTGGGGGCTTTTGGAAGGGTCCTGAGGGCCTCTAGAAGGCTCTGGGGGCATTTAGAAGGGTCCTGGGGGCCTCTAGAAGGGTCTGAGGGATTTTAGGAGGGTCCTGGAAGACACTAGAAGGGTCTGGGGGCTTTTAGAATTACCCTGGGAGGCTCTAAAAGGGTCTGGGGTCCTTTAGAAGAGTCCTGTTGGGCTCTAGAAGGGTCTTAGCGCTTTTAGATGGTTCCTGGGGGGCTCTAGAAGGGTCTGGGGGCTTTTCGAAGGGTTCTATGGGGCTCTAGAATGGTCTGGGGGCATTTACAAGGATCCTGGGTTCCTCTAGAAGGGTCTGGGGTTTTCAGAAGGGTCCTGGGATGCCCTAGAAAGGTCTGGGGGCTATTAGAAGGGTCCTGGGAGGCTCTATAAGGGTCTTGGGGCTATTAGAAGTGTCCTGGCGGGCTCTAGAAGTGTCTGGGGGTTTTAGAAGGGTCCTGGTTGTCTCTAGAAGAATTTGGGGGCTTTTAGAAGGGTCCTGGGGGGCTCTAGAAGGGTCTGGGGGCTTTTAGAAGGGTCCAGGGGTCCTCTAGAAGGGTTTCGGTGCTTTTAGAAGGATCTGGGTAGGGTCTAGAAGGGTCTGGGGGCTTTTAGAAGGGTCCTGGGGAGCTCTAAAGGGTCTTGTAGCTTTTAGAATGGTCCTGGGAGGCTCTACAAGGGTCTGATGGCTTTTAGAAATGTCCTGCGGGGCTCTAGAAGGGTCTGGGAGCATTTACAAGGGTCCTGCGGGGCTCTAGAATGGTCTGGGGTCTTGTAGAAGGGTCCTGGGGGGCTCTAGAATGGTCTGGGAGCTTTTAGAAGGGTCCTGGGGGGCTCTAGAAGGCTCTGGGGGCTTTAGAAGGGTCCTGGGGGCCTCTAAAAGGGTCTGAGGGATTTTAGAAGGGTCCTGGGTATCTGTGGATGGGTCTGCGGGCTTTTAGAAGGATCCAGGGGCGGTCTAGAAGGATCTGGGGTCTTTTAGAAGGGTCCTGGGGGTCTCTAGAACGGTCTGGAGGCTTTTAGAAATGTTCTGGGTGTCTCTAGAAGGGTCTGGGGCTTTTAGAATAGACCTTGGAGGCTCTAGAAAAGTCTGGGGGCTTTTAGAAGGGTCCTGGGGTTCTCTAGAAGGGTCTGGGAGCCTTAAGAGGGTCCCTGGGGTCCTCTACAAGGGTCTGGGGCTTTTAGAAAGGTCCTGGGGGGCTCTAGAAGGGTCTGGGTACTTTTAGAAGGGTCCTGGGCGGCTCTAGAATGTTCTGGGGTCTTTTAGGTGGGACCTGGGGGCCTCTAGAAGGGTCTGGGTGCTCTTAGAAGGGCGCTTGGGGGCTCTAGATGTGTCTGGGAGCTTTTAGAATGATCCGGGGAGGGTCTAGAATGGTCTGGGGACTTTTAGAAGGATCCGCGGAGGGTCTAGAAGAGTCTGGGTGCTTTAGAAGGGTCTTGGGGTCCTCTAGAAGGGCGTGGGATCTTTTAGAAGGGTCCTGGGGGGCTCTAGAAGGGTCTGGGGGCTTTTAGAAGGGTCCTGGCGTCCTCTAGAAGGGTCTGGGTGCTTTTAGAAGGGCCCTGGGAGGCTCTAGAAGGGTCTGGGGTCTTTTAGAAGGATCCGGGGAGGGTCTAGAAGGGTCTGGGGGCTTTTAGATGGGTCCTGGGGGATCTAGAAGGGTCTGGAGGCTTTTAGAAGGGTCCTGGGTGGCTCTAGAAGGATCTGGGGTATTTTAGGTGGGACCTGGGGGCCTCTAGAAGGGTCTGGGGGCTCTTAGAAGGGCGCTTGGGGGCTCTAGATGTGTCTGGGAGCTTTTAGAATGATCCGGGGAGGGTCTAGAATGGTCTGGGGACTTTTAGAAGGATCCGCGGAGGATCTAGTAGGGTCTGGGGGCTTTTAGAAGGAACCGCGGAGGGTCTAGAAGAGTCTGGGTGCTTTAGAAGGGTCCTGGGGTCCTCTAGAAGGGTGTGGGTGCTTTTAGAAGGGCCCTGGGAGGCTCTAGAAGGGTCTGGGGTCTTTTAGAAGGATCCGGGGAGGGTCTAGAAGGGTCTGGGGGCTTTTAGATGGGTCCTGGGGGATCTAGAAGGGTCTGGAGTCTTTTAGAAGGGTCCTGGGTGGCTCTAGAAGGATCTGGGGTATTTTAAAAGGATTCGGGGAGGATCTAAAAGGGTCTGGGGTCCTTTAGAAGTGTCCTGGGGGGCTCTAAAAGGGTCTGGAGGTTTTTAGAATGGTCCTTGGGGGCTCTAGAAGGGTCTGGGTGCTTTTAGAAGGTTTCTGGGGGGCTCTAGAATGGTCTGGGGGCTTTTAGAAGGGTCCTGGGTTCCTCTAGAACGGTCTGGGGTCTTCAGAAGGGTCATGGGGTGCTCTAGAAGGGTCTGGGGGTTATTAGAAGGGTCCTGGGAGGCTCTAGAAGGGTCTGGGGGCTATTAGAAGTGTACTGGCGGGCTCTAGAAGGGTCTGGGGGCTTTTAGAAGGGTCCTGGGGGTCTCTAGAAGAATCTGGGGGATTTTAGATGGGTAATGGGAGGCTCTAGAAGGGTCTGGGGGCTTTTAGAAGGTTCCAGAGGGTCTCTAGAAGGGTCTGGGGCTTCAAGAAGTGTCCTGGGGGCCTCTAGAAGGGTCTGGGGGCTATTAGAAGGATCCAGGTGGGGTCTAGAAGGGTCTGGGGCTTTTAGAATTGTCCTGCGGGTCTCTAGAAGGGTCTGGGGGCTCTTAGAAGGGTCCTTGGGGGCTCTAGAAGGGTCTGGGGACCATTAGAGTGTACCTGGGGGGCTCTAGAAGGGTCTGGGGGCTTTTAGAAGGGTCCTTGGGTTCTCTAGAAGTGTCTGGGGACCATTAGAGGGGCCCTGGGAGAATCTAGAAGGGTCTGGGGGCTTTTAGAAGAGTCCTGGGGGGCTCTAGAAAGGTGT
The DNA here is from genome assembly GCA_033459285.1 of Clamator glandarius. Taxonomy (NCBI): domain Eukaryota; kingdom Metazoa; phylum Chordata; class Aves; order Cuculiformes; family Cuculidae; genus Clamator; species Clamator glandarius. Next base: position 26,288 of record JAUNZM010001685.1, read on the forward strand.
GAGTGCTTTTTGAAGGGTCCTGGGGGCATCTAGAAGCCTCTGGAGGCTTTTAGAAGGGTCCTGGGGGCCTCTAGAAATGTCTGAGGGATTTTAGAAGGGTCCTGGGAGGCTCTAGAAGGGTCTGGGTGCTTTTAGAAGGGTCCTGGTGGCCTCTAGAAAGGTCTGGGTGCTTTTAGAATGGTCCTGGTTGCCTCTAGAAGGGTCTGGGGGCTTTTAGAAGGGATTTGGGGGGCTCTACATGGGTCTGGGTGCTTTTAGAAGGGTCCTGGGGTTCTCTAGAATGGTCTGGGGACTTATAGAAGGGTCCTGGGGGCCTCTAGAAGCGTGTTAATGCTTTTAGAAGGGTCCTGGGTGCATCTATAAGGCTCTGGGGGCTTTTAGAAGGGTCCTGGGGGCCACTAGAAGTGTCTGCGGGATTTTAGAAGGGTCCTAGGAGGCTCTAGAAGGGTCTGGGTGCTCTTAGAAGGATTCGGGGAGGGTCTAGAAGGGTCTGGGGGCTTTTAGAAGGGTCCTGTGGGACTCTAGAAGGGTCTGGGTGCTTTTAGAATGGTCCTGGGGGGCTCTAGAAGGTCCTGGGTGCTTTTAGAAGGGTCCTGGGGAGCTCTAGAAGGGTCTGGGGGCTTTCAGAAGAGTCCTGGTGGCCTCAAGAAAGGTCTGTAGGCTTTTAGAAGAGTCCTGGGGTGCTCTAGATTGGTCTGGGGGGATTTAGAATGGTCCTGGGGGGCTCTAGAAGGGTCTGGGGGCTTTCAGAAGGGTACTGGGGGGCTCTAGAAGGGTCTGGGGGCTTTTAGAAGGGTCCTGGGGGCTTCTAGGTTGGTCTGGGGGCTTTCAGATGGGTCCTGGGAGAATCCAGACGGGTCTGGGTGCTTTTAGAAGGATCCGGTGAGTGTCTAGAAGGGTCTGGGGACTTTTAGAAGGGTCCTGGGGGGCTCTACCAATGTCTGGAGGATTTTAGAAGGATCCGGGGAGGCTTTAGAAGGGTCTGGCGGCTTTTAGAAGGGTCCTGGGGGCCTCTAGAATGGTCTGGGTGCTTTTAGAAAGATACGGGGAGGATCTAGAAGGGTCTGGAGGCTTTTAGAAGGGTCCTGGGGGCATCTAGAAGGCTCTGGTGTCTTTTTTAAGGGTCCTGGGGGGCTCTAGAAGGGTCTGAGGGATTTTAGAAGGGTCCTGGGAGGTTCTAGAAGGGTCTTGGTGCTTTTAGAAGGGTCCTGGGGGGCTCTAGAAGGGCCTGAGAGATTTTAGAAGGGTCCTGGTGGCATCTAGAAAGGTCTGGGGGCTTTTAGAATGGTCCTGGGGGGCTCTAGAAGTGTCTGGGGGCTTTTAGAAGGGATTTGGGGGGCTCTACAAGGGTCTGGGGGCTTTTAGAAGGGTCCTGTGGGGCTCTACAAAGGTCTGGGTGCTCTTAGAAGGGTCCTGGGGGGCTCTAGAAGGGTGTTAGGTCTTTTAGAAGGGTCCTGGGGGCATCTAGGCTTTGGGTTCTTTTAGAAGGGTCCTGGGGGCCACTAGAAGTGTCTGCGGGATTTTAGAAGGGTCCTGGGTGGCTCTAGAAGGGTCTGGGTGCTTTTAGAAGGATTCGGGGAGGGTCTAGAAGGGTCTGGGGTCTTTTAGAAGGGTCCTGTGGGGCTCTAGAAGGGTCTGGGTGCTTTTAGACGGGTCCTGGGGGGCTCTAGACGGGTCTGGGTGCTTTTAGAAGGGTCCTGGAGAGCTCAGGAATGGTCTGGGGGCTGTCAGAATAGTCCTGGGGGCCTCTAGAAGGGTCTGGAGTCTTTTAGAAGGGTCCTGGGGGGCTCTAGAAGGGTCTGGGGTCATTCAGAAGGGTCCTGGGGCGTCTAGAAGGGTCTGGAGGCTTTTAGAAGAGTCCTGGGGGGCTCTAGATGGGACTGGGGGCATTTAGAATGGTCCTGTTGGGCTCTAGAAGGGTCTGGGGGCTTTCAGAAGGTTCCTGGGGGGCTCTAGAAGGGTCTGGGGGCTTTTAGAAGGGTCCTGGGGGCCTCTAGAAGGGTCTGGAGGCTTTTAGAAGGGTCCTGGGAGGATCCAGATTTGTCTGGGTGCTTTTAGAAGGATCCGGGCAGGGTCTAGAAGGGTCTGGGGGCTTTTAGAAGGGTCCTGGGCGGCTCTAGAATGGTCTGGGGGCTTTTAGAAGGATACGGGGAGGATCTAGAAGGGTCTGGGGGCTTTTAGAAGGGTCCCGGGGGGCTCTAGAAGGGTCTGGGGGCTTTTAGATGGGTCCTGGGGGGCTCTAGAAGGGTGGGGGTGTTTTAGAAGGGTCCTGGGGGCATCTAGAAGGCTCTGTGGGCTTTTAGAAGGGTCCTGGGGGGCTCTAGAAGGGTCTGAGGGATTTTAGAAGGGTCCTGGGAGGCTCTAGATGTGTCTGGGTGCTTTTAGAAGGGTCCTGGGGGGGCTCTAGAAGGGTCTGAGAGCTCTTAGAAGGGTCCTGGGGGGCTCTAGAATGGTGTTAGGGCTTTTAGAAGGGTCCTGGGGGCACCTAGAAAGCTCTGGGGTCTTTTAGAAGGGTCGTGGGGGCCACTAGAAATGTCTGCGGGATTTTAGAAGGGTCCTGGGAGGCTCTAGAAGGGTCTGGGTGCTTTTAGAAGGGTCCTGTAGGGCTCTAGAAGGGTCTGGGTGCTTTTAGAAGGGTCCTGGGGGGCTCTAGAAGGGTCTGGGTGCTTTTAGAAGGGTCCTGGGGAGGTCTAGAAAGGTCTGGGGGCTTTCAGAATAGTCCTGGGGGCCTCTAGAAGGGTCTCGAGGCTTTTAGAAGGGTCCTGGGGGGCTCTAGAAGGGTCTGGGGGCATTCAGAAGGGTCCTGGGGGCCTGTAGAAGGGTCTGGAGGCTTTTAGAAGAGTCCTGGGAGGCTCTAGATGGGTCTGGTGGCATTTAGAATGGTCCTGGGGGGCTCTAGAAGGGTCTGGGGACTTTCAGAAGGGTCCTGGGTTGCTCTAGAAGGATCTGGGGCTTTTAGAAGGGTCCTGGGGGCCTCTAGAAGGGTCTGGGGGCTTTTAGAATGATACGGGGAGGATCTAGAAGGGTCTGGGAGCTTTTAGAAGGCTCCTGGGGGGCTCTAGAAGTCTGTTAGGGCTTTTAAAAGGGTCCTGGGGGCATCTAGAAGGCTCTGGTATCTTTTAGAAGGGTCCTGGGGGCAACTAGATATGTCTGAGGGATTTTAGAAGGGTCCTGGGAGCCTCTAGAAGTGTCTGGGTGCTTTTAGAAGGATTCGGGGAGGATCTAGAAGGGTCTGGGGGCTTTTAGAAGAGTCCTGGGGGGCTCTAGAAGGGTCTGGGGTCTTTTAGAAGGGTCCTGGGGAGCTCTAGAAAGGTCTGGGGGCTTTCAGAAGAGTCCTGGGTGCCTCTAGAAGGGTCTGGGGGCATTTAGAATGGTCCTGGGGGGCTCTAGAAGGGTCTGGGGGCTTTCAGAAGGGTCCTGGGTGGCTCTAGAAGGGTCTGGGGGCTTTTAGAAGGGTCCTGGGGGCCTCTAGAAGGGTCTGGGGGCTTTTAGAAGGGTCCTGGGGGGCTCTACAATGGTCTGGAGGCTTTTAGAAGGGTCCTGGGAGGCTCTAGAAGGGTCTGGCGGCTTTTAGAAGGATCCTGGGGGCCTCTAGAAGGGTCTGGGTGCTTTTAGAATGATACGGGGAGGATCTAGAAGGGTCTGGGGGCTTTTAGAAGGGTCCTGGGGGGCGCTAGAAGGGTCTGGGTGCTTTTAGAAGGATCCGGGGAGGGTCTAGAAGGGTCTGGGGGCTTTTAGAATTATCCTGGGGGGCATCTAGAAGGGTCTGGGATCTATTAGAGGGGTCCGGGGGGGCTCTAGAAGGGTCTGGGGGAATTTAGAAGGGCCCTGGTGGCCTCTAGAAAGATCTGAGTGCTTTTAGAATGGTCCTGGTGGCATCTAGAAGGGTCTGGGGGCTTTTAGAAGGGTCCTGGGGGCCTCTAGAAGGGTCTGAGGGCTCTTAAAAGGGTCCTGGGGGGCTCTAGAAGGGTGTTAGGGCTTTTAGAAGGGTCCTGGGGGCATCTAGAAAGCTCTGGGGGCTTTTAGAAGGGTCGTGGGGGCCACTAGAAATGTCTGCGGGATTTTAGAAGGGTCCTGGGAGGCACTAGAAGGGTCTGGGTGATTTTAGAAGGATTCGGGGAGGGTCTAGAAGGGTCTGGGGGCTTTTAGAAGGGTCCTGTGGGGCTCTAGAAGGGTCTGGGTGCTTTTAGAAGGGTCCTGGGGGGCTCTAGAAGGGTCTGGGTGCTTTTAGAAGGGTCCTGGGGAGCTCTAGAAAGGTCTGGGGGCTTTCAGAAGAGTCCTGGGGGCCTCTAGAAGGGTCTGGAGGCTTTTAGAATGGTCCTGGCGGGCTCTAGAAGGCTCTGGGGGCATTCAGAAGGGTCCTGGTGGCCTGTAGTAGGGTCTGGAGGCTTTTAGAAGAGTCCTGGGAGGCTCTAGATGGGTCTGGTGGCATTTAGAATGGTCCTGGGGGGCTCTAGAAGGGTCTGGGGGCCTTTAGAATGGTCCTGGGGGGCTCTAGAATGGTCTGGGTGCTTTTAGAAGGATACAGGGAGGATCAAGAAGGGTCTGGGTGCTTTTAGAAGGGTCCTGGGGCCTCTAGAAGGGTCTGGGGGCTCTTAGAAGGCTCCTGGGGGGCTCTAGAAGGGTCTGGGGGATTTTAGAAGGATTCGGGGAGGGTCTAGAAGGGTCTGAGGGCATTTAGAAGGGTCCTGGGGAGCTCTAGAAGGGTCTGGGGGCTTTTAGAAGGGTCCTGGGGAGCTGTAGAAAGGTCTGGGGGCTTTCAGAATAGTCCTGGGGGCCTCTAGAAGGGTCTGGGTGCTTTTAGAATGGTCCTGGGGGGCTCTAGAATGGTCTGGGGGCTTTCAGAAGGGTCCTGGGCGGCTCTAGAAGGGTCTGGGGGCTTTTAGAAGGGTCCTGGGGGCCTCTAGAAGGTTCTGGGGGCTTTTAGAAGGGTCCTGGGGGGCTCTACAAAGGTCTGGAGGATTTTAGAAGGATCCGGGGAGGCTCTAGAAGGGTCTGGCGGCTTTTAGAAGGGTCCTGGTGGGCTCTAGAAGGGTCTGGGGGCTTTTAGAAGGGTCCCGGGGGGCTCTAGAAGGGCCTGAGAGATTTTAGAAGGGTCCTGGCGGCCTCTAGAATGGTCTGGGTGCTTTTAGATTGGTCCTGGGGGCCTCTAGACGGGTCTGGGGGCTTTTAGAAGGGATTTGGGGGGCTCTACAAGGGTCTGAGTGCTTTTAGAAGGGTCCTGGGGGGCTCTACAAAGGTCTGGGTGCTCTTAGAAGGGTCCTGGTGGGCTCTAGAAGGGTGTTAGGTCTTTTAGAAGGAGTCTGGGGTATCTAGAAGGCTCTGGGATCTTTTAGAAGGGTCCTGGGGGCCACTAGAAGTGTCTGCGGGATTTTAGAAGGGTCCTGGGAGGCTCTAGATAGGTCTGAGTGCTTTTAGAAGGATTCGGGGAGGGTCTAGAAGGGTCTGGGGTCTTTTAGAAGGGTCCTGTGGGGCTCTAGAAGGGTGTGGGTGCTTTTAGACGGGTTCTGGGGGGCTCTAGACGGGTCTGGGTGCTTTTAGAAGGGTCCTGGAGAGCTAAGGAATGGTCTGGGGGCTGTCAGAAGAGTCCTGGGGGCCTCTAGAAGGGTCTGGAGTCTTTTAGAAGGGTCCTGGGGGGCTCTAGAAGGGTCTGGGGGCATTCAGAAGGGTCCTGGGGGCGTCTAGAAGGGTCTGGAGGCTTGTAGAAGAGTCCTGGGGGGCTCTAGATGGGACTGGGGGCATTTAGAATGGTCCTGGGGGGCTCTAGAAGCGTCTGGGGGATTTCAGAAGGGTCCTGGGGGGCTCTAGAAGGGTCTGGGGGCTTTTAGAAGGGTCCTGGGGGCCTCTAGTAGGGTCTGGGGGCTTTTAGATGGATCCTGGGAGGATCCAGATGGGTCTGGGTGCTTTTAGAATGATCCGGGCAGGGTCTAGAAGGGTCTGGGGGCTTTTAGAAGGATCCTGGGTGGCTCTACAAAGGTCTGGAGGTTTTTAGAAGGATCCGGGGAGGCTCTAGAATGGTCTGGGTGCTTTTAAGAGGATTCGGGGAGGGTCTAGAAGGGTCTGGGGGCTTTTAGAAGGGTCCTGTGGGGCTCTAGAAGGGTCTGGGTGCTTTTAGAAGGGTCCTGGGGGGCTCTAGAAGGGTCTGGGTGCTTTTAGAAGGGTCCTGGGGAGCTCTAGAAAAGTCTGGGGGCTTTCAGAAAAGTCCTGGTGGCCTCTAGAAGGGTCTGGGTGCTTTTAGAAGGGTCTTGTTGGGCTCTGGAATGGTCTGGGTGCTTTTAGAAGGGTCCTGGGTAGCTCTAGAAAGCTCTGGGGGCTTTCAGAAGAGTCCTGGGGGCCTCTAGAAGGGTCTAGAGGCTTTTAGAACGGTCCTGGGGGGCTCTAGAAGGGTCTGGGGGCATTCAGAAGAGTCCTGGGGGCCTGTAGAAGGGTCTGGAGGCTTTTAGAAGAGTCCTGGGAGGCTCTAGATGGGTCTGGTGGCATTTAGAATGGTCCTAGGGGGCTCTAGAAGGGTCTGGGGGCTTTCAGAAGGGTCCTGGGTTGCTCTAGAAGGATCTGGGGGCTTTTAGAAGGGTCCTGGGGGGCTCTAGAAGGGTCTGGGGGCTTTTAGAAGGATACGGGGAGGATCTAGAAGGGTCTGGGAGCTTTTAGAAGGCTCCTGGGGGGCCCTAGAAGGGTGTTAGGGCTTTTAAAAGGGTCCTGGGGGCATCTAGAAGGCTCTGGTATCTTTTAGAAGGGTCCTGGGGGCAACTAGATATGTCTGAGGGATTTTAGAAGGGTCCTGGGAGGCTCTAGAAGTGTCTGGGTGCTTTTAGAAGGATTCGGGGAGGATCTAGAATGGTCTGGGGGCTTTTAGAAGGGTCCTGGGGGGCTCTAGAAGGGTCTGGGGTCTTTTAGAAGGGTCCTGGGGAGCTCTAGAAAGGTCTGGGGGCTTTCAGAAGAGTCCTGGGGGCCTCTAGAAGGGTCTGGGGGCATTTAGAATGGTCCTGGGGTCTCTAGAAGGGTCTGGGGGCTTTCAGAAGGGTACTGGGGGCCTCTAGAAGGGTCTGGGGGCTTTTAGAAGGGTCCTGGGGGGCTCTAGAATGGTCTGGGTGCTTTTAGAATGATACGGGGAGGATCTAGAAGGGTCTGGGGGCTTTTAGAAGGGTCCTGGGGGGCTCTAGAAGGGTCTGGAGGCTTTTAGAAGGGTCCTGGGGGGCTCTAGAAGGGTGTGGGGGCATTTAGAAGGGTCCTGGGGGCATCTAGAAGGCTCTGGGTGCTTGAATAATTGTCCTGGGTGGCTCTAGAAAGGTCTGAGGGATTTTAGAAGGGTTTTGGGAGGCTCTAGAAGTGTCTGGGTGCTTTTAGAAGGATCCGGGGAGGGTCTAGAAGGGTCTGGGGGCTTTTAGAATTATCCTGGGCGCATCTAGAAGGGTCTGGGATCTATTAGAGGTGTCCGGGGGGGCTCTAGAAGGGTCTGGGGGATTTTAGAAGGGCCCTGGTGGCCTCTAGAAATATCTGAGTGCTTTTAGAATGGTCCTGGTGGCATCTAGAATGGTCTGGGGGCTTTCAGAAGGGTCCTGGGTTGTTCTAGAAGGGTCTGGGGGCTTTTAGAAGGGTCCTGGGGGCCTCTAGAAGGGTCTGGGGGCTTTTAGAAGGGATTTGGGGGGGTTCTACAAGGGTCTGGAGGATTTTAGAAGGATCCGGGGAGGCTCTAGAAGGGTCTGGCGGCTTTTAGAAGGGTACTGGCACCTCTAGAAGCGTCTGGGGTGTCTTAGAATGCTCCTGGGGGGCTCTAGAAGGGTGTTAGCGCTTTTAGAAGGGTCCTGGGGGCATCTAGAAGGCTCTGGGGGCTTTTAGAAGGGTCCTGGTGGCATCTAGAAGGGTCTGGGGGCTTTTAGAAGGGATTTGGGGGGCTCTACAAGGGTCTGGGCGCTTTTAGATGGGTCCTGGGGGCCTCTAGAAGGGTCTGAGGGCTCCTAGACGTTTCCTGGGGGGCTCTAGAAGGGTGTTAGGGCTTTTAGAATGGTCCTGGGGGCATCTAGAAAGCTCTGGGATCTTTTAGAATTGTAGTGGGGGCCACTAGAAATGTCTGCGGGATTTTAGAAGGGTCCTGGGAGGCTCTAGAAGGGTCTGGGTGCTTTTAGAAGGTTTCGGGGAGGGTGTAGAAGGGTCTGGGGGCTTTTAGAAGGGTCCTGTGGGGCTCTAGAAGGGTCTGGGTGCTTTTAGAAGGGTCCTGGGGGGCTCTAGAAGGGTCTGGGTGCTTTTAGAAGGGTAATGGGGAGCTCTAGAAAGGTCTGGGGGCTTTCAGAAGAGTCCTGGGGGCCTCTAGAAGGGTCTGGGTGCTTTTAGAAGGGTCTTGGGGGGCTCTAGAAGGGTCTGGGTGCTTTTAGAAGGGTCCTGGGGAGCTCTAGAAAGGTCTGGGGGCTTTCAGAAGAGTCCTGGGGGCCTCTAGAAGGGTCTGGAGGCTTTTAGAAGGGTCCTGGGGGGCTCTAGAAGGGTCTGGGGGCATTCAGAAGGGTCCTGGGGGCATGTAGATGGGTCTGGAGGCTTTTAGAAGGGTCCTGGGAGGCTCTAGAAGGGTCTGGAGGCTTTTAGAAGGGTCCTGGGAGGCTCTAGATAAGTCTGGTGGCATTTAGAATGGTCCTGGGGGGCTCTAGAAGGGTCTGGGGGCTTTCAGAAGGGTCCTGGGTTGCTCTAGAAGGGTCTGGGGGCTTTTAGAAGGGTCGTGGGGGCTTCTAGAAGTGTCTGGGGGCTTTTAGAAGGGTCCTGGGGGGCTCTACAAATGTCTGGAGGATTTTAGAAGGATCCGGGGAGGCTCTAGAAGGGTCTGGCGGCTTTTAGAAGGGTCCTGGGGGCCTCTAGAAGGGTCTGGGTGCTTTTAGAAGGATCCGGGGAGGATCTAGAAGGGTCTGGGTGCTTTTAGAAGAGTCCTGGGGCCTCTAGAAGGGTCTGGGGGCTCTTAGAAGGCTCCTGGAGGGCTCTAGAAGGGTGTTAGCGCTTTTAGAAGGGTCCTGGGGGCATCTAGAAGGCTCTGGGGGCTTTTAGAAGGGTCCTGGGGGCAACTAGAAGTGTCAGGGATTTTAGAAGGGTACTTGGAGTCTCTAGAAGTGTCTGGGTGCTTATAGAAGGACTCGGGGAGGGTCTAGAAGGGTCTGGGGGCATTTAGAAGGGTCCTGGGGGGCTCTAGAAGGGTCTGGGGGCTTTTAGAAGGGTCCTGGGGAGCTCTAGAAAGGTCTGGGGGCTTTCAGAAGAGTCCTGGGGGCCTCTAGAATGGTCTGGGGGCATTTAGAATGGTCCTGGGGGGCTCTATAATTGTCTGGGGGCTTTCAGAAGGGTCCTGGTGGGCTCTAGAAGGGTCTGGGGGCTTTTAGAAGGGTCCTGGGGGCCTCTAGAAGGGTCTGGGGGCTTTTAGAAGGGTCCTGGGGGGCTCTACAAATGTCTGGAGGATTTTAGAAGGATCAGGGGAGGCTCTAGAAGGGTCTGGCGGCTTTAAGAAGGGTACTGGGGCCTCTAGAAGGGTCTGGGGTCTATTAGAAGGCTCCTGGGGGGCTCTAGAAGGGTGTTAGCGCTTTTAGAAGGGTCCCGGGGGCATCTAGAAGGCTCTGGGGACTTTTAGAAGGGTCCTGGTTGCATCTAGAATGGTCTTAGGGCTTTTAGAAGGGTCCTGGGGGCCTCTAGAAGGGTCTGAGAGCTCTTAGAAGTTTCCTGGGGGGCTCTAGAAGGGTGTTTGTGCTTTTAGAATGGTCCTGGGGGCATCTAGAAAGCTCTGGGATCTTTTAGAAGGGTCCTGGGGGCCACTAGAAATGTCTGCGGGATTTTAGAAGGGTCCTGGGAGGCTCTAGAAGGGTCTGGGTGCTTTTAGAAGGATTCGGGGTGGGTCTAGAGGGGTCTGGGGGCTTTTAGAAGGGTCCTGTGGGGCTCTAGAAGGGTCTGGGTGCTTTTAGAAGGGTCCTGGGGGTCTCTAGAAGGGTCTGGGTGCTTTTAGAAGGGTCCTGGGGAGCTCTAGAAAGGTCTGGGGGTTTTCAGAAGAGTCCTGGGGGCCTCTAGAAGGGTCTGGGTGCTTTTAGAAGGGTCTTGGGGGGCTCTAGAAGGGTCTGGGTGCTTTTAGAAGGGTCCTGGGGAGCTCTAGAAAGGTCTGGGGGCTTTCAGAAGAGTCCTGGGGGCCCCTAGAAGGGTCTGGAGGCTTTTAGAAGGGACCTCGAGGGCTCTAGAAGGGTCTGGGGGCATTCAGAAGGGTCCTGGGGGCCTGTAGAAGGGTCTGGAGGCTTTTAGAAGAGTCCTGGGAGGCTCTAGATGGGTCTGGTGGCATTTAGAATGGTCCTGGGGGGCTCTAGCAGGGTCTGGGGGCTTTCAGAAGGGTCCTGGGTTGCTCTAGAAGGGTCTGTGGGCTTTTAGAAGGGTCCTGGGGGCTTCTAGAAGGGTCTGGGGGCTTTTAGAAGGGTCCTGGGGGGCTCTAGAAGGGTCTGGGGCTTTACAGAAGGGTCCTGGTGGGCTCTAGAAGGGTCTGGGGGCTTTTAGAAGGGTCCTGGGGGCCTCTACAAAGGTCTGGAGGATTTTAGAATGATCCGGGGAGGCTCTAGAAGGGTCTGGCGGCTTTTAGAAGGGTCCTGGGGGCCTCTAGAATCGTCTGGGTGCTTTTAGAAGGATACGGGGAGGATCTAGAAGGATCTGGGGGCTTTTAGAAGGGTCCTGGGGGGCTCTAGAAGGGTCTGGGGGCTTTTAGAAGGGTCCTGGGGGGCTCTAGAAGGGTGTGGGGGCATTTAGAAGGGTCCTGGGGGCATCTATAAGGCTCTGGGGGCTTTTATAAGGGTCCTGGGTGGCTCTAGAAGGGTCTGAGGGATTTTAGAAGGGTCCTGGGAGGCTCTAGAAGGGTCTGGGTGCTTTTAGAATGGTCCTGGGGGGCTCTAGA
>JAUNZM010001686.1:0-14696 GCA_033459285.1 Clamator glandarius
TGCCCCCCCTCTCTGCCGAGCCCCCCCTCACTGATCAGCCCCCCCTCACTGATCAGCCCCCCCTCACTGATCAGCCCCCCCCCCTCTGATCAGCCCCCCCCTCACCTGATCAGCCCCCCCCCTCTGATCAGCCCCCCCCTCTCTGATCAGCCCCCCCCCCCCGCCGAGCCCCCCCCTCACTGATCAGCCCCCCCCCTCTGCCGAGCCCCCCCCTCTGATCTGCCCCCCCTCACTGATCAGCCCCCCCCCTCTCTGCCGACCCCCCCCTCTCTGCCGAGCCCCCCCTCTCTGCCGAGCCCCCCCCCCCTCTGCCGAGCCCCCCCCTCACTGATCAGCCCCCCCCCTCTCTGCCGACCCCCCCCCTCTCTGATCAGCCCCCCCTCTGCCGAGCCCCCCCCCCCTCTCTGCCGAGCCCCCCCCCTCTCTGCCGACCCCCCCCCTCTGCCGAGCCCCCCCCTCTCTGATCAGCCCCCCCTCACTGATCAGCCCCCCCCCTCTGATCAGCCCCCCCCCTCTGCCGAGCCCCCCTCACCGCGGCTGTAGGAGCTGACGAGGGGTGGCGAACGAGGCCACCAGGACGAGGGGCGAGAAATCGGCGATGGCCGCGACTTCCAGAGTTCGGAGAAGGGACTGGAGGCGCTCGGCACAGAACCTGGGGGGAAGGGGGGGGAAAAGGGGGGGGTCAGGGGGGACCCCTGGGAATCATTAAGGACCTTCTAGGACCCTTCTAGGACCCCCAGAAACCCTCTGGAGCCCCCTGAAAGCCTTTAACGCCTTCTAGGACCCCGAGGAACCTTCTAGAACCCCCTGGGATCCTTCTAGGACCCCAAGAACCCTCTAGACCCTCCCGGAACCCGTTTAGGGTCTTCTTGGACCCTTCTAGGACCCCGAAGAACCTTCTAGAACCACCTGGGACCCCTTTAAGGACTTCTAGAACCCCCTGGGACCCCTTTAAGGCCTTCTAGGACCCCAAGGAACCTTCTAGAACCCCCTGGGACCCCTTTAAGGCCTTCTAGGACCTTTCTAGAGCCCCAAGGAACCTTCTAGAACCCACTGGGACCCCTTTTAAGACCTTCTAGGACCCCCAAGAACCCCTCTAGAACCCCCTGGGACCCCTTTAAGGCCTTCTAGGACCCTTCTATGGCCCCGAGGAACCTTCTAGAACCCCCCGGAATCCCTTTAAGGCCTTCTAGGACCTTTCCAGAGTCCCAAGGAACCTTCTAGAACCCCCTGGAACCCCTTTAAGGCCTTCTAGGACCCCCAAGAACCTTCTAGAACCCCCTGGGGGCCCCTTTAAGGCCTTCTAGGACCCCCAAGAACCTTCTAGAACCCCCCGAAACCCCTTTAGATCCTTCTAGGACCCCCGAGAGCAAATCTAGAGCCCCCCTGGGACCCTGGGGACAGGGGACAAAGAGGGGGGGACAGAGGCCAAATGGGGGGGGGACAGAGACGAAAGGGGGGGGGACAGAGACGAAAGTGGGGGGGGACAGAGACTTAAGGGGGGGGGGGACAGAGACGAAAGTGGGGGGGGGACAGAGACGAAAGTGGGGGGACAGAGGCCAAAAGGGGGGGGGACAGAGGCCAAAGGGGGGGAACAGAGGCCAAAGGGGGGGGGGACAGAGGCCCAAAGGGGGGGGGACAGAGATGACAGGCGGGGGGACAGAGGCCAAAGGGGGGGGGGATAGAGATGAAAGGGGTGGGATAGAGATGAAAAGGGGGGGTCCAGGGTCCAAAGAGGGGGTGTCGCTGGGACTGGGGGGCCCCCCCCCCCGGACCGTAGGGGCTTGCGGTCGATGCAGACGCGCTCGCGCAGGTCCTTGAGGAAGGCGGGGGGGCTCTCCTGGAGCACGCGGGGGTCCCCCGCAGCCGAGCCCGCAGGTACGAGAGCAGCCGCCGCATGAACCCCACAAAGTGCTCGGCCGTGCGGATGCTCCCCGGAACGGCCTCTGGGGGGGGGGGGGGGGGGAAAAGGGGGGTCAGGGGGACCCTGAAACACACCCGGGGACCCCCAAACCCACCCAGGGATCCTGAAATCCACCCAGGGACCCCAAAACCCACCCAGGGACCCCACAAAGTGCTCGGCCGTGCGCATGCTCCCCGGAACGGCCTCTGGGGGGGGGGGGGGGGGAAAAGGGGGGTCAGGGGGACCCTGAAACACACCCGGGGACCCCCAAACCCACCCAGGGATCCTGAAATCCACCCAGGGACCCCAAAACCCACCCAGGGACCCCACAAAGTGCTCGGCCGTGCGCATGCTCCCCGGAACGGCCTCTGGGGGGGGGGGGGGGGGGGAAAAGGGGGGTCAGGGGGACCCCAAAACCCACCCAGGGACCCCCAAACCCACCCAGGGATCCTAAAACCCACCCAGGGACCCCAAAACCCCTCAGGGACCCCACAAAGTGCTCGGCCGTGCGCATGCTCCCCGGAACGGCCTCTGCGGGGGGGGAGGGGGAAAAGAGGGGTCAGGGGGACCCCAAAACCCACCCAGGGACCCCCAAACCCACCCAGGGATCCTAAAACCCACCCAGGGACCCCAAAATCCCTCAGGGACCCCACAAAGTGCTCGGCCGTGCAGATGCTCCCCAGAACGGCCTCTGGGGGAAAAAAGGGGGGTCAGGAGGACCCCGAAAACCACCCTGGGACCCCCAAACCCACCCAGGGATCCTAAAACCCACCCAGGGACCCCAAAACCCCTCAGGGACCCCACAAAGTGCTCGGCCGTGCGCATGCTCCCCAGAACGGCCTCTGCGGGGGGGGGAGGGGGAAAAGGGGGGTCAGGGGGACCCCAAAACCCACCCAGGGACCCCCAAACCCACCCAGGGATCCTAAAACCCACCCAGGGACCCCAAAACCCACCCAGGGACCCCACAAAGTGCTCGGCCGTGCGCATGCTCCCCGGAACGGCCTCTGCGGGGGGGGAGGGGGAAAAGAGGGGTCAGGGGGACCCCAAAACCCACCCAGGGACCCCCAAACCCACCCAGGGATCCTAAAACCCACCCAGGGACCCCAAAACCCCTCAGGGACCCCACAAAGTGCTCGGCCGTGCCGATGCTCCCCAGAACGGCCTCTGGGGGAAAAAAGGGGGGTCAGGAGGACCCCGAAAACCACCCTGGGACCCCCAAACCCACCCAGGGATCCTAAAACCCACCCAGGGACCCCAAAACCCCTCAGGGACCCCACAAAGTGCTCGGCCGTGCAGATGCTCCCCAGAACGGCCTCTGGGGGAAATAAAGGGGGGTCAGGAGGACCCCGAAAACCACCCTGGGACCCTCAAACCCACCCAGGGATCCTAAAACCCACCCAGGGACCCCAAAACCCCTCAGGGACCCCACAAAGTGCTCGGCCGTGCAGATGCTCCCCAGAACGGCCTCTGGGGGAAAAAAGGGGGGTCAGGAGGACCCCGAAAACCACCCTGGGACCCCCAAACCCACCCAGGGATCCTGAAACCCATCCAGGGACCCTCCTGGAACCTGTTTAGGGTCTTCTAGGACCCCGAGAAACCTTCTAGAACCCCTTTAAGGCCTTCTAGGAGCTTTCTAGGATCCCGAGGAACCTTCTAGACCCCCCTGGGACCCCTTTAAGGCCTTCTAGGACCCTTCTAGGACACCGAAGAACCTTCTAGAACCCCCTGGGACCCCTTTAAGGCCTTCTAGGACCCTTCTAAGACACCGAAGAACCTTCTAGAACCCCCTGGGACCCCTTTAAGGCCTTCTAGGACCCTTCTAGGACACCGAAGAACCTTCTAGAACCCCCTGGGACCCCTTTAAGGCCTTCTAGGACCCTTCTAGGACACCGAAGAACCTTCTAGACCCCCCTGGGACCCATTTAAGGCCTTCTAGGACCTTTCTAGAGCCCCGAGGAACCTTCTAGAACCCCCTGGGACCCCTTTAAGGCCTTCTAGGACCCTTCTAGGACGCCGAGGAACCTTCTAGAACCCCCTGGGACCCCTTTAAGGCCTTCTAGGACCCTTCTAGGATGCCGAGGAACCTTCTAGAACCCCCTGGGACCCCTTTAAGGCTTTCTAGGACCCTTCTAGAACCCCGAGGAACCTTCTAGACCCCCCTGGGGCCCCTTTAAGGCCTTCTAGGACCCTTCTGGGACCCCCAGGAACCTTCTAGAACCCCCTGGGACCCCTTTAGGGCCTTCTAGGACCCTTCTAGAACCCTGAGGAACCTTCTAGAACCCTCCAGAAGCCCTTTAAGGCCTTCTAGGACCCTTCTAGGACCCCGAGGGACCCCCAAAACCCAATCAGGGACCCCCAAAACCCAATCAGGGATCCTAAAACCCCTCAGGGACCCCAAAAGCCCACAGGGAACGGCCTCTGGGGGGGGGGGGGGAAGGGGATCAGGGGGACCCCAAAATACACCCCCCTGGGGGTAGGGGGTGGGGCTCAGGGACCCCAAAACCCACCCAGGGGATCCTGAAACCCCTCAGGGACCCCCAAACCCCCCCTCAAAAAGGGCTGACGGCCCCCCAAAAGGGCTCAGGGCCCCCCCTCAAAGGGCTCAGGGACCCCCAAAGTGCTCAGGGGCCCCCCAAAGGGCTGGTGCTCCCCCAAAAGGGCTGGTGGTCCCTAAAAAAATGGGCTGGTGCCCCCCCCCATAGGGCTCAGGGCCCCCTCAAAAGGGCTGCTGGTCCCTAAAAAAGGGCTCAGGGCCCCCCCAATAGGGCTCAGGGCTCCCCAAAGGGGCTGGTGCCCCCCCAAAAGGGCTCAGGGCCCCCCCAAAAGGGCTCAGGGCCCCTGAAAGGTCTGGTGGTCCCTAAAAAAGGGCTGGTGCGCCCCCAAAAGGGCTCCGGGCCCCCCCAAAAGGGCTGGTGCCCCTCCAAAAGGGCTGGTGCCCTCCCAATAGGGCTGGTGCCCCCCAAGAAGGGCTGGTGGTCCCTAAAAAAGGGCTGGTGCCCCCCCAAAAGGGCTCAGGGCCCCCCAAGAAGGGCTGGTGGTCCCTAAAAAAGGGCTGGTGCCCCCCCAATAGGGCTGGTGCCCCCTCAATAGGGCTCAGGGCCCCCCTAGAAGGGCTCAGGGCCCCCCCCGAAAGGGCTGGTGGTCCCTAAAAAAGGGCTGGTGCCCCACTAAAAGGGCTCGGTGCCCCCCCAAAAGCGCTGGTGCCCCCCTCAAGAGGGCTCACGGCCCCCCCAAAAGGGCTGGTGGTCCCTAAAAAAGGGCTGGTGCCCCACTAAAAGGGCTCGGTGCCCCCCCCCAAAGGGCTGGTGGTCCCTAAAAAAGGGCTGGTGCCCCCCCGAAAGGGCTGGTGATCCCTAAAAAAGGGCTGGTGCCCCCCCGAAAGGGCTGGTGATCCCTAAAAAAGGGCTGGGGGCCCCCCTGCAAGGGCTGGGGGCCCCCCCACCTTGCAGGACGGCGTCGGGCAGGACGGGGTTGGCGAGGTAGAGGTCGGTGTCCCTAGCGGCGCCCGCCTGGCGCAGCCCCCGCAGCAGCTGCTGGTACTCGTCCCGCAGCCGCTGGGCGTCCGTCTCCTTCAGCCTGCGGCAGCGCGGCCCCCAGTGCCACCCCAGGGCCACCAGGGCCACACCAGGGCCACCAGGGCCACCTCCCCAGGGCTCCCAGTGCCCCCAGGGCCACACCAGTGCCCCCAGGGCCCCCAGTGCCACCTCCCCAGGGCCCCCAGTGCCACCTCCCCAGTGCTCCCAGGGCCACCAGTGCCACCTTCCTAGGGCTCCCAGTGCCACCAGTGCCACCAGGGCCACCAGTGCCACCTCCCCAGTGCTCCCAGGGCCCCCAGTGCCACCTCCCCAGTGCTCCCAGGGCCACCAGTGCCACCTCCCCAGTGCTCCCAGGGCCCCCAGGGCCCCCAGTGCCACCTCCCCAGGGCTCCCAGGGCCACCAGTGCCACCTCCCCAGGGCTCCCAGGGCTCCCAGGGCCACCAGTGCCACCTCCCCAGGGCTCCCAGGGCCCCCAGTGCCACCTCCCCAGTGCTCCCAGGGCCCCCAGTGCCACCTCCCCAGGGCCCCCAGTGCCACCTCCCCAGGGCTCCCAGGGCCACCAGTGCCACCTCCCCAGGGCCCCCAGTGCCACCTCCCCAGGGCTCCCAGTGCCCCCAGGGCCACACCAGTGCCCCCAGGGCCCCCAGTGCCACCTCCCCAGTGCTCCCAGGGCCACCAGTGCCACCTCCCCAGTGCTCCCAGGGCCCCCAGTGCCACCTCCCCAGGGCCACCAGTGCCACCTCCCCAGGGCTCCCAGTGCCCCCAGGGCCACACCAGTGCCCCCAGGGCCCCCAGTGCCACCTCCCCAGTGCTCCCAGGACCACCAGTGCCACCTCCCCAGGGCTCCCAGGGCCCCCAGGGCCCCCAGGGCCCCCAGTGCCACCTCCCCAGGGCTCCCAGGGCCACCAGTGCCACCTCCCCAGGGCTCCCAGGGCCCCCAGTGCCACCTCCCCAGGGCTCCCAGGGCCACCAGTGCCACCTCCCCAGTGCTCCCAGGGCCCCCAGTGCCACCTCCCCAGGGCTCCCAGGGCCCCCAGGGCCCCCAGTGCCACCTCCCCAGGGCTCCCAGGGCCCCCAGGGCCCCCAGTGCCACCTCCCCAGGGCTCCCAGGGCCCCCAGGGCTCCCAGGGCCCCCAGTGCCACCTCCCCAGGGCTCCCAGGGCCCCCAGGGCCCCCAGTGCCACCTCCCCAGGGCTCCCAGGGCCCCCAGGGCCACCAGTGCCACCTCCCCAGTGCTCCCAGGGCCACCAGTGCCACCTCCCCAGGGCTCCCAGTACCCCCCCTAAGCCCCAGTCCCAGTGTTCCCTGTTTCCCCTGGATCCCCATTCCCTCCACATCTTCATTCCCAGTGCTCCCAGTCCCATTCCCAGCCCCATTCCCAGTGCTCCCAGTCCTGTTCCCAGTGCTCACAGTTGCTCCCGGTCCCGTTCCCAGTTCCTCCCAGTTCCTCCCAGTCCCGTTCCCAGTGCTCCCAGTTCCACCCAGCCCCATTCCCAGCGCTCCCAGTTCCTCCCGTTCCCGTTCCCAGTGCTCCCAGTTCCACCCAGCCCCATTCCCAGCGCTCCCAGTTCCTCCCGTCCCCGTTCCCAGTGCTCCCAGTTGCTCCCAGCCCCGTTCCCAGTGCTCCCAGTTGCTCCCGTCCCCGTTCCCAGTGCTCCCAGTTCCTCCCAGCCCCGTTCCCAGCGCTCCCAGTTGCTCCTGTCCCCGTTCCCAGTGCTCCCAGTTCCTCCCAGCCCCGTTCCCAGTGCTCCCAGTTCCTCCCAGCCCCGTTCCCAGTGCTCCCAGTTCCTCCCAGCCCCGTTCCCAGCGCTCCCAGTTCCTCCCAGCCCCGTTCCCAGTGCTCCCAGTTCCTCCCGTCCCCGTTCCCAGTGCTCCCAGTTCCTCCCAGCTCCGTTCCCAGTGCTCCCAGTTCCTCCCGTCCCCGTTCCCAGCGCTCCCAGTTCCTCCCAGCCCCGTTCCCAGTGCTCCCAGTTCTTCCCGTCCCCGTTCCCAGCGCTCCCAGTTGCTCCCAGCCCCGTTCCCAGTGCTCCCAGTTGCTCCCAGCCCCGTTCCCAGCGCTCCCAGTTCCTCCCGTCCCCGTTCCCAGTGCTCCCAGTTCCTCCCAGCTCCGTTCCCAGTGCTCCCAGTTGCTCCCGTCCCCGTTCCCAGTGCTCCCAGTTCCTCCCGTCCCCGTTCCCAGTGCTCCCAGTTGCTCCCAGCCCCGTTCCCAGCGCTCCCAGTTCCTCCCGTCCCCGTTCCCAGCGCTCCCAGTTCCTCCCAGCCCCGTTCCCAGCGCTCCCAGTTGCTCCCGTCCCCGTTCCCAGTGCTCCCAGTTGCTCCCGTCCCCGTTCCCAGTGCTCCCAGTTGCTCCCGTCCCCGTTCCCAGTGCTCCCAGTTGCTCCCGTCCCCGTTCCCAGCGCTCCCAGTTGCTCCCAGCCCCGTTCCCAGCGCTCCCAGTTCCTCCCAGCCCCGTTCCCAGCGCTCCCAGTTGCTCCCGTCCCCGTTCCCAGTGCTCCCAGTTGCTCCCGTCCCCGTTCCCGGCTGCTGCCGGTGCGGCACCTCTGGATGCTGGTCTGGAGCGTGGCCAGGTTGCTCTGGCAGCGATCGAGCGTCCGGCGCGTGATGGTGACGCCCATCGAGTCGATGCAGACGGTGTCTGAGACGCAGCCCGAGCGCGGGATCAGGGGGCGCGGGATCACGGGATCAGGGGATCAGGGGGCGCGGGATCACGGGATCGGGGGATCAGGGGGTGCGGGATCACGGGATCGGGGGATCGGGGGGCGCGGGATCACGGGATCGGGGGATCAGGGTGCGCGGGATCACGGGATCGGGGGATCAGGGGGCGCGGGATCACGGGATCGGGGGATCAGGGTGCGCGGGATCACGGGATCGGGGGATCGGGGGGCGCGGGATCACGGGATCGGGGGATCAGGGTGCGCGGGATCACGGGATCGGGGGATCAGGGGGCGCGGGATCACGGGATCGGGGGATCAGGGTGCGCGGGATCACGGGATCGGGGGATCAGGGGGGGCGGGATCACGGGATCGGGGGATCAGGGGGCGCGGGATCACGGGATCGGGGGATCAGGGGGCGCGGGATCACGGGATCGGGGGATCAGGGGGCGCGGGATCACGGGATCGGGGGATCAGGGGGCGCGGGATCACGGGATCGGGGGATCAGGGGGGGCGGGATCACGGGATCGGGGGGGCGGGATCGTGGGATCAGGGGGCGCGGGATCACGGGATCGGGGGATCAGGGGGCGCGGGATCACGGGATCGGGGGATCGGGGGGGCGGGATCGTGGGATCGGGGGGGCGGGATCACGGGATCGGGGGGCGGGATCGTGGGATCGGGGGGGCGGGATCAAGGGATCGTGGAATCGGGGGGGTCGGGATCAAGGGATCATGGGATCAGGGGGGGGTCGGGATCAAGGGATCATGGGATCAGGGGGGTCGGGATCAAGGGATCATGGGATCAGGGGGGCGGGATCGTGGGATCGTGATCACGGGATCGGGGGGGGCAGGATCGTGGGATCACGGGGGTCGGGTTCAAGGGATCATGGGATTGGGGGGGTCGGGATCAAGGGATCATGGGATCGGGGGGGTCGGGATCGTGGGATCGGGGGGGTTCGGGATCGTGGAATCAGGGGGGTCGGGATCAAGGGATCATGGGATCGGGGGGGTCGGGATCACGGGATCGGGGGGGCGGGATCGTGGGATCAGGGGGGTCGGTATCAACGGATCATGGGATCGGGATCGTGGAATCAGGGGGGTCGGGATCAAGGGATCATGGGATCGGGGGGGTCGGGATCACGGGATCGGGGGGCAGGATCACGGGATCGTGGGGGTCGGAATCAAGGGATCATGGGATCAGGGCGGGTCGGGATCGTGGGATCAGGGGGGTCGGGATCAAGGGATCGTGGGATCGGGGGGGTCGGGATCACGGGGGCAGGATCGTGGGATCAGGGCGGGTCGGGATCAGGGGGTGTTAGGATTGTGGGATCATGGGATCGGGGGTCGAGATTGTGGAATCAAGGGGGGTCGGGATCAAGGGATCATGGGATCGGGGGTGTCAGCATCAAGAGATCAGGGGGGGTCGGGATCGTGGGATCAGGGAGTGTCGGGATCAAGGGATCGTGGGATAAGGGGGTGTCAGCATCAAGGGATCAGGGGGTGTCGGGATCGCAGGATCAGGGGGCGTCGGGATCGAGGGGTGTTGGGAGTGCAGGATCATGGGGTGTCGGGATCGTGGGATCAGGGGGTGTCAGGATCAAGAGATCGTGGGATCAAGGGGTGTCAGGATCGTGGGATCAGGGGTGTCGGGATCAAGGGATCAGGGGGTGTCGGGATCACGGGATCGTAGGATAAGGGGGTGTCGGGATCAGGGGGTGTCGGGAGTGTCGGGATCAAGGGATAAGGGGGTGTAGGGATCATGGGATCGGGGGGTGTCGGGATCTTGGGATCGGGGGTGTCGGGATCACAGGATCGTGGGATCAGGGTTGTTGGGATCACGGGATCATGGGATCAGGGGGTGTCGGGATCACAGGATCGTGGGATCAGGGGGTGTCGGGATCATGGGATCGGGGGTGTCGGGATCATGGGATCGGGGGTGTCGGGATCGTGGGATCAGGGGCTGTCGGGATCATGGGATTGGGGGTGTCGGGGGTGTCGGGATCATGGGATCAGGGGGTGTTGGGAGCACGGGATCGTGGGATAAGGGGGTGTCGGGAGCACGGGATCGGGGGGTGTTGGCATCAAGGGATCAAGAATCATGGGATTCTGGGATAACAGGGTCTCAGGATCATGGAGTCATGGGATAACGTGGTCTCAGGATCATGGAATCATGGGATGACGGGGCATCAGGATCATGGAATCATGGAATAATGAGGTCACAGGATCATGGAATCATGGGATAACGGGGGCATCGGGATCATGGAATCATGGGATAACGTGGTCTCAGGATCATGGAATCCTGGGATAACGGGGCCTCAGGATCATGGAATCATGGGATAACGGGGGCCTCAGGATCATGGAGTCATGGGATAACGGGGGCATCGGGATCATGGAGTCATGGGATAACGGGGCCTCAGGATCATGGAATCATGGGATAACGGGGCCTCAGGATCATGGAATCATGGGATAACGGGGCCTCAGGATCATGGAATCCTGGGATAACGGGGCCTCAGGATCATGGAATCCTGGGACCCTGGCATGATAGGATAACGGGATCCCAGGATCCCAGGGCATCAGGCTCCTGGAACCACGGGAGAGCGGGGCGTGGGGATCCCGGGGGGGGGGGATCTCAGGGCCGTGGGCCGATAGGACAGAGGGATCGGGGGGGGGGCTGGGGGTGCGGGATAATCCAGGGGGGTGGATCCGGGGGGGGGGAGCCCTCTGACCGATGTTGTGAGCCTCGTCGAAGACGACGACGGCTTTGCGGGCGAGCTCCTTGGAGACCAGGTCGGCGATTTTGGGGTCCAGCAGGTAGTGGTAGCTGTAAACCACCACGTTGGCGTGGAGGATCTGCCGGGAGAGAGACGCCGGATCCCATCGGAACCCGCGCTCCCCCCCACCCCGGAGAGGATCCCAGCGGATCATCCCGGATCCCCCGGTTACCGAGTATCGAGCGAGGAAATAGGGGCACCAGCCCTTGCGGCGCCCGAAGGCTTTGAGGTCGTCGAGGTTGTAGACGCCGTAGGGCAGCGGCTCCTCCCGCCCGTGGGTGTCGAAATCCTGCGGGAGGCGGGGGGGGGGGGGGAAACAGCCGCGGGGATCCCCCCCCCCCCCAAAACCCCGATCCCAGAGGATCAGGAATCGAGGGGGAGACGGGGAGCTGGGAGGCGGGGAGGATCCCTCTGGGAATAAGGGGATCAGGGGGACCCCTAGGTGCCTGTTTGGGATGCGGTGGGAGCCCCGGAGCGGGGATCAGGGGGATCCCTCTGGGAATAAGGGGATGAGGGGGACCCCTGGGTGCCTGTTTGGGATGCGGTGGGAGCCCCGGAGCGGGGATCAGGGGGATCCCCCTGGGAATAAGGGGATGAGGGGGACCCCTGGGTGCCTGTTTGGGATGCGGTGGGAGCCCCAGAGTGGGGATCAGGGGGATCCCCCTGGGAATAAGGGGATCAGGGGGACCCCTGGGTGCCCTTTGGGATGCGGTGGGAGCCCCGGAGCGGGGATCAGGGGGATCCCCCTGGGAATAAGGGGATGAGGGGACCCCTGGGTGCCTGTTTGGGATGCGGTGGGAGCCCCGGAGCGGGGATCAGGGGGATCCCCCTGGGAATAAGGGGAGATGGGGGACCCCTGGGTGCCCTTTGGGATGCGGTGGGAGCCCCAGAGCGGGGATCAGGGGGATCCCCCTGGGAATAAGGGGAGATGGGGGACCCCTGGGTGCCCTTTGGGATGCGGTGGGAGCCCCAGAGCGGGGATCAGGGGGATCCCCCTGGGAATAAGGGGATCTGGGGGGCCCCTGGGTGCCTGTTGGGATGCGGTGGGAGCCCCAGAGCGGGGATCAGGGGGATCCCCCTGGGAATAAGGGGATCAGGGGGACCCCTGGGTGCCTGTTTGGGATGCGGTGGGAGCCCCGGAGCGGGGATCAGGGGGATCCCCCTGGGAATAAGGGGATGAGGGGGACCCCTGGGTGCCTGTTTGGGATGCAGTGGGAGCCCCAGAGTGGGGATCAGGGGGATCCCCCTGGGAATAAGGGGATCAGGGGGACCCCTGGGTGCCCTTTGGGATGTGGTGGGAGCCCCGGAGCGGGGATCAGGCGGATCCCTCTGGGAATAAGGGGATCAGGGGGACCCCTGGGTGCCCTTTGGGATGCGGTGGGAGCCCCGGAGCGGGGATCAGGGGGATCCCCCTGGGAATAAGGGGATCTGGGGGGCCCCTGGGTGCCTGTTGGGATGTGGTGGGAGCCCCGGAGCGGGGATCAGGGGGATCCCCCTGGGAATAAGGGGATCAGGGGGACCCCTGGGTGCCCTTTGGGATGCGGTGGGAGCCCCAGAGCAGGGATCAGGGGGATCCCTCTGGGAATAAGGGGAGATGGGGGGCCCCTGGGTGCCTGTTGGGATGTGGTGGGAGCCCCAGAGCGGGGATCAGGGGGATCCCTCTGGGAATAAGGGGAGATGGGGGACCCCTGGGTGCCCTTTGGGATGCGGTGGGAGCCCCAGAGTGGGGATCAGGGGGATCCCTCTGGGAATAAGGGGAGATGGGGGACCCCTGGGTGCCTGTTTGGGATGCGGTGGGAGCCCCAGAGCGGGGATCAGGGGGATCCCTCTGGGAATAAGGGGATCTGGGGGACCCCTGGGTGCCTGTTGGGATGCGGTGGGAGCCCCGGAGTGGGGATTAGGGGGATCACCCTGGGAATAAGGGGAGATGGGGGACCCCTGGGTGCCTGTTGGGATGCGGTGGGAGCCCCGGAGTGGGGATCAGGGGGATCCCCCTGGGAATAAGGGGATCAGGGGGACCCCTGGGTGCCTGTTGGGATGCGGTGGGAGCCCCAGAGGGGGGATCAGGGGGATCCCCCTGGGAATAAGGGGATGAGGGGACCCCTGGGTGCCCTTTGGGATGCGGTGGGAGCCCCAGAGCGGGGATCAGGGGGATCCCTCTGGGAATAAGGGGATCTGAGGGACCCCTGGGTGCCCTTTGGGATGCGGTGGGAGCCCCAGAGCGGGGATCAGGGGGATCCCTCTGGGAATAAGGGGAGATGGGGACCCCTGGGTGCGTGTTTGGGATGCGGTGGGAGCCCCAGAGCGGGGATCAGGGAGATCCCCCTGGGAATAAGGGGATCTGAGGGACCCCTGGGTGCCCTTTGGGATGCGGTGGGAGCCCCAGAGCGGGGATCAGGAGGATCCCTCTGGGAATAAGGGGAGATGGGGGACCCCTGGGTGCCCTTTGGGATGCGGTGGGAGCCCCAGAGTGGGGATCAGGGGGATCCCTCTGGGAATAAGGGGATCAGGGGGACCCCTGGGTGCCCTTTGGGATGTGGTGGGAGCCCCGGAGCGGGGATCAGGCGGATCCCTCTGGGAATAAGGGGATCAGGGGGACCCCTGGGTGCCCTTTGGGATGCGGTGGGAGCCCCGGAGCGGGGATCAGGGGGATCCCCCTGGGAATAAGGGGATCTGGGGGGCCCCTGGGTGCCTGTTGGGATGTGGTGGGAGCCCCGGAGCGGGGATCAGGGGGATCCCCCTGGGAATAAGGGGATCAGGGGGACCCCTGGGTGCCCTTTGGGATGCGGTGGGAGCCCCAGAGCGGGGATCAGGGGGATCCCTCTGGGAATAAGGGGAGATGGGGGGCCCCTGGGTGCCTGTTGGGATGTGGTGGGAGCCCCAGAGCGGGGATCAGGGGGATCCCTCTGGGAATAAGGGGAGATGGGGGACCCCTGGGTGCCCTTTGGGATGCGGTGGGAGCCCCAGAGTGGGGATCAGGGGGATCCCTCTGGGAATAAGGGGAGATGGGGGACCCCTGGGTGCCTGTTTGGGATGCGGTGGGAGCCCCAGAGCGGGGATCAGGGGGATCCCTCTGGGAATAAGGGGATCTGGGGGACCCCTGGGTGCCTGTTGGGATGCGGTGGGAGCCCCGGAGTGGGGATTAGGGGGATCCCCCTGGGAATAAGGGGAGATGGGGGACCCCTGGGTGCCTGTTGGGATGCGGTGGGAGCCCCGGAGTGGGGATCAGGGGGATCCCCCTGGGAATAAGGGGATCAGGGGGACCCCTGGGTGCCTGTTGGGATGCGGTGGGAGCCCCAGAGGGGGGATCAGGGGGATCCCCCTGGGAATAAGGGGATGAGGGGACCCCTGGGTGCCCTTTGGGATGCGGTGGGAGCCCCAGAGCGGGGATCAGGGGGATCCCTCTGGGAATAAGGGGATCTGAGGGACCCCTGGGTGCCCTTTGGGATGCGGTGGGAGCCCCAGAGCGGGGATCAGGGGGATCCCTCTGGGAATAAGGGGAGATGGGGACCCCTGGGTGCGTGTTTGGGATGCGGTGGGAGCCCCAGAGCGGGGATCAGGGGGATCCCCCTGGGAATAAGGGGATCTGAGGGACCCCTGGGTGCCCTTTGGGATGCGGTGGGAGCCCCAGAGCGGGGATCAGGAGGATCCCTCTGGGAATAAGGGGAGATGGGGGACCCCTGGGTGCCTGTTGGGATGCGGTGGGAGCCCCAGAGTGGGGATCAGGGGGATCCCTCTGGGAATAAGGGGAGATAGGGGACCCCTGGGTGCCCTTTGGGATGCGGTGGGAGCCCCAGAGCGGGGATCAGGGGGATCCCCCTGGGAATAAGGGCAG
>JAUNZM010001687.1:0-14956 GCA_033459285.1 Clamator glandarius
CGGATTTTGGGGTGCAGTGGGTTTTGGGGGTTGGATTTTGGGGTGCAGTGTGTTTTGGGGGTCAGATTTTGGGGTACAGGGGGGTTTGTGGGTCAGATTTTGGGGTGCAGGGGGGTTTGTGGGTCAGATTTTGGGGTGCAGGTTGGTTTAGAGGTCGGATTTTGGGGTGCAGTGTGTTTTGTGGGTCGGATTTTGGGGTGCAGGGGTTTTTGAGGGTCGTTTTTTGGGGTGCAGGTTGGTTTAGGGGTCGGATTTTGGGGTGCAGTGTGTTTTGTGGGTCGGATTTTGGGGTGCAGGGGGGTTTGTGGGTCAGATTTTGGGGTGCGGGGGGGGGTTTGTGAGTCGGGTTTCGGGGTGTGGGGGGGGTTTGTGAGTCGGGTTTCGGGGTGCAGGGGGGGTTTGTGAGTCGGGTTTCGGGGTGCAGGGGGGGGTTTGTGAGTCGGGTTTTGGGGTGCAGGGGGGGGTTTGTGAGTCAAGTTTCGGGGTGCAGGGGGGGGTTTGTGAGTCGGGTTTCGGGGTGCAGGGGGGGGGTTTGTGAGTCGGGTTTCGGGGTGCAAGGGTGGGATTGTGAGTCGGGTTTCGGGGTGCAGGGGGGTTTGTGGGTCGGATTTCAGGGTGCAGGGGGGGGTTTTAAGGGTCATTTTTTGAGGTGCAGTTTGGTTTAGGGGTCGGATTTTGGGGCACAAAGGGGTTTGTGAGTCGGATTTTGGGGTGCAGGTTGGTTTAGGGGTCGGATTTTGGGGTGCAGTGTGTTTTGTGGGTCGGATTTTGGGGTGCAGGGGGGTTTGTGGGTCAGATTTTGGGGTGCGGGGGGGGGTTTGTGAGTCGGGTTTCGGGGTGTGGGGGGGGTTTGTGAGTCGGGTTTCGGGGTGCAGGGGGGGGTTTGTGAGTCGGGTTTCGGGGTGCGGGGGGGGTTTGTGAGTCGGGTTTTGGGGTGCAGGGGGGGGTTTGTGAGTCGGGTTTTGGGGTGCGGGGGGGGTTCGTGATTCGGGTTTCGGGGTGCAGGGGGGTTTGTGAGTCGGGTTTCGGGGTGCAGGGGGGGTTTGTGAGTCGGGTTTCGGGGTGCAGGGGGGGTTTGTGAGTCGGGTTTTGGGGTGCGGGGGGGGTTCGTGATTCGGGTTTCGGGGTGCAGGGGGGTTGTGATTCGGGTTTTGGGGTGCAGGGGGGGGTTCGTGAGTCGGGTTTCGGGGTGCAGGGGGGGGTTTGTGAGTCGGGTTTCGGGGTGCAGGGGGGGGTTGTGAGTCGGGTTTCGGGGTGCAGGGGGGGGTTTGTGAGTCGGGTTTCGGGGTGCAGGGGGGGTTCGTGATTCGGGTTTCGGGGTGCAGGGGGGGGGTTTGTGAGTCGGGTTTTGGGGTGCGGGGGGGGTTCGTGATTCGGGTTTCGGGGTGCAGGGGGGGGTTTGTGAGTCGGGTTTTGGGGTGCAGGGGGGGTTCGTGATTCGGGTTTCGGGGTGCAGGGGGGGGTTTGTGAGTCGGGTTTTGGGGTGCGGGGGGGGTTCGTGATTCGGGTTTCGGGGTGCAGGGGGGGTTTGTGAGTCGGGTTTTGGGGTGCAGGGGGGGTTCGTGATTCGGGTTTCGGGGTGCAGGGGGGGGTTTGTGAGTCGGGTTTTGGGGTGCGGGGGGGGGGGTTCGTGATTCGGGTTTCGGGGTGCAGGGGGGTGTGTTTTGGGGTCCCTCACCGGCCGGGGCGGGTGACGACGGGCGCAGTTGGGGGGCTGGGGTCCCCCCGTCCGTAGGCGTTTGCCGCCACCACCCGGAATCGGTACCGACCGTGGGGGGAGAGATCGAGGGGGGCCCAGGGCTGCCCCCCCGGCACCGTCAGGCGCTCCACGAAGCGCCCCGGGGCGAAGAATCCTTCCTCCTCCTCCACCACGAACTCTGGGGGGGCAGAGAACCCCGAAATTACACCCGGCACCCCGAAAAAAAAAACACCAGAATCAGCTCCGAAACCCACCCAGCACCCCCAAAAATCCCCCACACCCATCACAAAAAACAGCCTGTAACCCCCCCAAAAAGCTGAGAATCCACTCAAAAACCCACCCTGCACCCCAAAAATGCTGAGAATCCACTCGAAACCCCACCCTGCACCCCAAAAATGCTGAGAATCTACTCGAAACCCCACCCTGCACCCCAAAAATGCTGAGAATCCACTCGAAAACCCACCCCGCACCCCAAAAAAAGCTGAGAATCTACGCAGAAACCCACCCCGCACCCCAAAAAAGCTGAGAATCCACTCGAAAACCCACCCTGCACCCCAAAAAGCTGAGAATCTACTCGAAAACCCACCCCGCACCCCAAAAAAGCTGAGAATCTACTCGAAAACCCACCCTGCACCCCAAAAAAGCTGAGAATCTACTCGAAAACCCACCCTGCACCCCAAAAATGCTGAGAATCTACTCAAAACCCCACCCTGCACCCCAAAAAAGCTGAGAATCTACTCGAAAACCCACCCTGCACCCCAAAAAAGCTGAGAATCTACTCGAAAACCCACCCCGCACCCCAAAAAAGCTGAGAATCCACTTGAAAACCCACCCTGCACCCCAAAAATGCTGAGAATCTACTCGAAAACCCACCCCGCACCCCAAAAATGCTGAGAATACACTCGAAAACCCACCCTGCACCCCAAAAATGCTGAGAATCTACTCAGAAACCCACCCTGCACCCCAAAAATGCTGAGAATCTACTCGAAAACCCACCCTGCACCCCCAAAATGCTGAGAATCTACTCGAAAACCCACCCTGCACCCCAAAAAAGCTGAGAATCCACTCGAAAACCCACCCTGCACCCCAAAAAAGCTGAGAATCCACTCAGAAACCCACCCTGCACCCCAAAAAAGCTGAGAATCCACTCGAAAAACCACCCTGCACCCCAAAAAAGCTGAGAATCCACTCGAAAACCCACCCTGCACCCCAAAAAAGCTGAGAATCTACTCGAAAACCCACCCTGCACCCCAAAAAAGCTGAGAATCTACTCGAAAACCCACCCCGCACCCCAAAAAAGCTGAGAATCCACTTGAAAACCCACCCTGCACCCCAAAAATGCTGAGAATCTACTCGAAAACCCACCCCGCACCCCAAAAATGCTGAGAATACACTCGAAAACCACCCTGCACCCCAAAAATGCTGAGAATCTACTCAGAAACCCACCCTGCACCCCAAAAATGCTGAGAATCTACTCGAAAACCCACCCTGCACCCCCAAAATGCTGAGAATCTACTCGAAAACCCACCCTGCACCCCAAAAAAGCTGAGAATCCACTCGAAAACCCACCCTGCACCCCAAAAAAGCTGAGAATCCACTCAGAAACCCACCCTGCACCCCAAAAAAGCTGAGAATCCACTCGAAAAACCACCCTGCACCCCAAAAAAGCTGAGAATCCACTCGAAAACCCACCCTGCACCCCAAAAAAGCTGAGAATCTACTCGAAAACCCACCCTGCACCCCAAAAAAGCTGAGAATCTACTCAAAAACCCACCCCGCACCCCAAAAAAGCTGAGAATCTACTCAGAAACCCACCCCGCACCCCAAAAAAGCTGAGAATCTACGAAAACCCACCCCGCACCCCAAAAATGCTGAGAATGCACTCGAAAACCCACCCTGCACCCCAAAAAAGCTGAGAATCTACTCAGAAACCCACCCCCGCACCCCAAAAAAGCTGAGAATCTACTAAAAAACCCACCCTGCACCCCAAAAATGCTGAGAATCTACTCGAAAACCCACCCCGCACCCCAAAAAAGCTGAGAATCTACTCAGAAACCCCACCCCGCACCCCAAAAAAGCTGAGAATCTACTCAGAAACCCACCCTGCACCCCAAAAAAGCTGAGAATACACTCGAAAACCCACCCCGCACCCCAAAAATGCTGAGAATCCACTCGAAAACCCACCCTGTACCCCAAAAATGCTGAGAATCTACTCAGAAACCCACCCTGCACCCCAAAAAAGCTGAGAATCCACTCGAAAACCCACCCTGCACCCCAAAAAAGCTGAGAATCTACTCAAAAACCCACCCTGCACCCCAAAAAAGCTGAGAATACACTCGAAAACCCACCCTGCACCCCAAAAAAGCTGAGAATCTACTCAAAAACCCACCCTGCACCCCAAAAAAGCTGAGAATCCACTCAGAAACCCCACCCCGCACCCCAAAAAAGCTGAGAATCTACTCAGAAACCCCACCCCGCACCCCAAAAAAGCTGAGAATCTACTCAGAAACCCACCCTGCACCCCAAAAATGCTGAGAATCTACTCGAAAACCCACCCTGCACCCAAAAAAGCTGAGAATACACTCGAAAACCCACCCCGCACCCCAAAAATGCTGAGAATACACTCGAAAACCCACCCTGTACCCCAAAAAAGCTGAGAATCTACTCAGAAACCCACCCTGCACCCCAAAAAAGCTGAGAATCCACTCGAAAACCCACCCCTGCACCCCAAAAAAGCTGAGAATCTACTCGAAAACCCACCCTGCACCCCAAAAAAGCTGAGAATCTACTAAAAAACCCACCCTGCACCCCAAAAATGCTGAGAATACACTCGAAAACCCACCCTGCACCCCAAAAAAGCTGAGAAGAATCTACTCGAAAACCCACCCTGCACCCCAAAAAAGCTGAGAATCTACTCGAAAACCCACCCTGCGCCCCAAAAATGCTGAGAATCTACTCGAAAACCCACCCTGCACCCCAAAAATGCTGAGAATCTACTCGAAAACCCACCCTGCACCCCAAAAAAGCTGAGAATACACTCGAAAACCCACCCTGCACCCCAAAAATGCTGAGAATCCACTCGAAAACCCACCCTGCACCCCAAAAATGCTGAGAATCTACTCAGAAACCCCACCCCGCACCCCAAAAAAGCTGAGAATCTACTCAGAAACCCACCCTGCACCCCAAAAATGCTGAGAATCTACTCGAAAACCCACCCTGCACCCCAAAAAAGCTGAGAATCTACTCAAAAACCCACCCCGCACCCCAAAAATGCTGAGAATCTACTCGAAAACCCACCCTGCACCCCAAAAAAGCTGAGAATCTACTCAAAACCCACCCTGCACCCCAAAAAAGCTGAGAATCTACTCAAAACCCCACCCCGCACCCCAAAAAAGCTGAGAATCTACTCGAAAACCCACCCTGCGCCCCAAAAAAGCTGAGAATCTACTCAAAAACCCACCCTGCGCCCCAAAAAAGCTGAGAATCCACTCGAAAACCCACCCCGCACCCCAAAAAAGCTGAGAATCTACTCGAAAACCCACCCTGCACCCCAAAAAAGCTGAGAATCTACTCGAAAACCCACCCCGCACCCCAAAAAAGCTGAGAATCTACTCGAAAACCCACCCCGCACCCCAAAAAAGCTGAGAATCTACTAAAAAACCCACCCTGCACCCCAAAAAAGCCGAGAATCTACTCGAAAACCCACCCTGCGCCCCAAAAATGCTGAGAATCTACTCGAAACCCCACCCTGCACCCCAAAAATGCTGAGAATCTACTCGAAAACCCACCCTGCACCCCAAAAATGCTGAGAATCCACTCGAAAACCCACCCTGCACCCCAAAAATGCTGAGAATCTACTCAGAAACCCCACCCCGCACCCCAAAAAAGCTGAGAATCTACTCAGAAACCCACCCTGCACCCCAAAAAAGCTGAGAATCTACTCAGAAACCCACCCTGCACCCCAAAAATGCTGAGAATCTACTCGAAACCCCACCCTGCACCCCAAAAAAGCTGAGAATCTACTCAGAAACCCACCCTGCACCCCAAAAAAGCTGAGAATACACTCAGAAACCCACCCTGCACCCCAAAAATGCTGAGAATCTACTCAGAAACCCCACCCCGCACCCCAAAAAAGCTGAGAATCTACTCAGAAACCCCACCCCGCACCCCAAAAAAGCTGAGAATCTACTCGAAAACCCACCCCGCACCCCAAAAATGCTGAGAATACACTCGAAAACCCACCCTGTACCCCAAAAAAGCTGAGAATCTACTCAGAAACCCACCCTGCACCCCAAAAAAGCTGAGAATACACTCGAAAACCCACCCCGCACCCCAAAAATGCTGAGAATCTACTCAGAAACCCACCCTGTACCCCAAAAAAGCTGAGAATCTACTCAGAAACCCACCCTGCACCCCAAAAAAGCTGAGAATCCACTCGAAAACCCACCCTGCACCCCAAAAAAGCTGAGAATCTACTCGAAAACCCACCCTGCACCCCAAAAAAGCTGAGAATCTACTCAAAAACCCACCCTGCACCCCAAAAATGCTGAGAATACACTCGAAAACCCACCCTGCACCCCAAAAAAGCTGAGAATCTACTCGAAAACCCACCCTGCACCCCAAAAAAGCTGAGAATCTACTGAGAATCTACTCGAAAACCCACCCTGCACCCCAAAAAATGCTGAGAATCTACTCGAAAACCCCACCCTGCACCCCAAAAAAAGCTGAGAATCCACTCGAAAACCCACCCTGCGCCCCAAAAAAAGCTGAGAATACACTCGAAAACCCACCCTGCGCCCCAAAAAAAGCTGAGAATCTACTCGAAACCCCACCCTGCACCCCAAAAATGCTGAGAATCTACTCGAAAACCCACCCCGCACCCCAAAAAAGCTGAGAATCTACTCGAAACCCCACCCTGCGCCCCAAAAATGCTGAGAATCCACTCGAAACCCCACCCTGCGCCCCAAAAAAAGCTGAGAATACACTCGAAAACCCACCCCGCACCCCAAAAATGCTGAGAATCCACTCGAAAACCCACCCTGCACCCCAAAAAAGCTGAGAATCTACTCGAAAAACCCACCCTGCGCCCCAAAAAAGCTGAGAATCTACTCGAAAACCCACCCTGCGCCCCAAAAAAGCTGAGAATCTACTCGAAAACCCACCCTGCACCCCAAAAATGCTGAGAATCTACTCGAAAACCCACCCCGCACCCCAAAAAAAGCTGAGAATCTACGCAGAAACCCACCCCGCACCCCAAAAAATGCTGAGAATCCACTCGAAAACCCACCCTGCGCCCCAAAAAAATGCTGAGAAATCTACTCAAAAAACCCACCCTGCACCCCAAAAATGCTGAGAATCTACTCAAAACCCCACCCCGCACCCCAAAAAAAGCTGAGAATCTACTCAGAAACCCACCCCGCACCCCAAAAAAGCTGAGAATCTACTCAGAAACCCACCCTGCACCCCAAAAATGCTGAGAATCTACTCAAAACCCCACCCTGCACCCCAAAAAATGCTGAGAATCTACTCGAAAACCCACCCCGCACCCCAAAAATGCTGAGAATCTACTCGAAAACCCACCCTGCACCCCAAAAAAAATGCTGAGAATCTACTCAAAACCCCACCCCGCACCCCAAAAAAGCTGAGAATCTACTCAGAAACCCACCCCGCACCCCAAAAAAGCTGAGAATCTACTCAGAAACCCACCCTGCACCCCAAAAATGCTGAGAATCTACTCAAAACCCCACCCTGCACCCCAAAAATGCTGAGAATCTACTCGAAAACCCACCCCGCACCCCAAAAATGCTGAGAATCTACTCGAAAACCCACCCCGCACCCCAAAAAAAGCTGAGAATCTACTCGAAAACCCACCCTGCACCCCAAAAATGCTGAGAATCTACTCAGAAACCCCACCCCGCACCCCAAAAATGCTGAGAATCTACTCAGAAACCCACCCTGCACCCCAAAAAAGCTGAGAATCTACTCGAAAACCCACCCTGCACCCCAAAAAAAATGCTGAGAATCTACTCGAAAACCCACCCTGCACCCCAAAAATGCTGAGAATCTACTCAAAACCCCACCCTGCACCCCAAAAAAGCTGAGGAATCTACTCGAAAACCCACCCTGCACCCCAAAAATGCTGAGAATCTACTCAGAAACCCCACCCCGCACCCCAAAAATGCTGAGAATCTACTCAGAAACCCACCCCGCACCCCAAAAAATGCTGAGAATCTACTCAGAAACCCACCCTGCACCCCAAAAAAGCTGAGAATCTACTCAGAAACCCACCCTGCACCCCAAAAAAGCTGAGAATCTACTCGAAAACCCACCCCGCACCCCAAAAATGCTGAGAATCTACTCAGAAACCCACCCTGCACCCCAAAAAAGCTGAGAATACACTCGAAAACCCACCCTGCACCCCAAAAAAGCTGAGAATCTACTCGAAAACCCACCCTGCACCCCAAAAATGCTGAGAATCCACTCGAAAACCCACCCCGCACCCCAAAAAAGCTGAGAATCTACTCAGAAACCCACCCTGCACCCCAAAAAAGCTGAGAATCCACTCAGAAAACCCACCCTGCACCCCAAAAAAGCTGAGAATCTACTCAGAAACCCACCCTGCACCCCAAAAAAGCTGAGAATCTACTCAGAAACCCACCCTGCACCCCAAAAAAGCTGAGAATCTACTCAAAAACCCACCCCGCACCCCAAAAAAGCTGAGAATCCACTCAGAAACCCACCCTGCACCCCAAAAATGCTGAGGAATCTACTCAAAAACCCCACCCCGCACCCCCAAAAAGCTGAGAATCTACTCAGAAACCCACCCTGCACCCCCAAAACCCCCTTAGAATCTACCCAAAACCCCACCCTGCACCCCCGAA
The DNA here is from genome assembly GCA_033459285.1 of Clamator glandarius. Lineage (NCBI taxonomy): Eukaryota > Metazoa > Chordata > Aves > Cuculiformes > Cuculidae > Clamator > Clamator glandarius. Next base: position 8,581 of record JAUNZM010001687.1, read on the forward strand.
AGCCCCAGACCCCCCCAAAATTGGAACCGTCCTCCCTCAAAAAAGCTGAAAATCTACCCCAAACCCCCACCCTGCACCCCAAAAAAACCCCAAATCCCCCCCACTTCTGCCTCAGTTTCTCCCCGTTTCCATCCCAGTTCCCTCCTCGCCCACCCCCTCCAGTCCCTCCCAGTGCCTCCCAGTCCCTCCCAGTGCCTCCCAGTCCCTCCCAGTCCCTCCCAGTGCCTCCCAGTCCCTCCCAGTCCCTCCTAGTCCCTCCCAGTGCTCCCAGTCCCTCCCAGTCCCTCCCAGTGCTCCCAGTCCCTCCCAGTCCCTCCCAGTGCTCCCAGTCCCTCCCAGTTCCTCCCAGTCCCTCCCAGTGCTCCCAGTTCCCTCCCAGTTCCTCCCAGTCCCTCCCAGTCCCTCCCAGTCCCTCCCAGTGCCTCCCAGTCCCTCCCATTGCCTCTCAGTCCCCTCCCAGTGCCTCCCAGTTCCCTCCCAGTGCCTCCCAGTCCCTCCCAGTGCCTCCCAGTCCCTCCCAGTGCTCCCAGTCCCTCCCAGTCCCTCCCAGTGCTCCCAGTTCCTCCCAGTCCCTCCCCAGTGCTCCCAGTCCCTCCCAGTTCCTCCCAGTCCCTCCCAGTGCTCCCAGTTCCCTCCCAGTGCCTCCCAGTCCCTCCCAGTCCCCTCCCAGTCCCTCCCAGTGCTCCCAGTGCCCTCCCAGTCCCTCCCAGTGCCTCCCAGTTCCCTCCCAGTGCCTCCCAGTCCCTCCCAGTCCCTCCCAGTCCCTCCCAGTGCCTCCCAGTCCCTCCCAGTGCCTCCCAGTTCCCTCCCAGTGCCTCCCAGTCCCTCCCAGTGCCTCCCAGTCCCTCCCAGTGCTCCCAGTTCCCTCCTCACTCTCCACTGGGCTGTTGTGCTCCTCGCCCGGGGTCCAACTCAGCTGGATCTGTCGCTCCTTGACCTCCTGCACCTGCAGGTCCCGAACTGGTCCGGGGCGGCCTGGGGGAAAACTGGGGTTACTGGGAGAACTGGGAGCACTGGATTTGGGGGGGGCGGTCCCCGATTTTGGGGTTCCCCCCCTTCTCAAGCCGCTCAAGCCTTGGGGACGCCCATGAGGATCTGGGTCCCCCCACCCCAGGATTTTGGGGACCCCTCCCAATTTTAGGGACCCTCCTTGGATTTTGGGGTCCCCCCCGATCCTAGGGACCCCCCTGAGCTTTGGGGGACCGCCCCGGATTTTAGGGACCCCTCCAGTATTTTGGGGTCCTCCCATTCTTAAGCCTCTCACCACGACGTGGAAGCCCATGAGGATCTGGGTCCCCCCACCCCAGGATTTTGGGGACCCCTCCCAATTTTAGGGACCCCCCCCGTGGATTTTGGGGTCCCCCCGATTATAGGGACTCCTCTGAGCTTTGAGGACCGCCCCCTGAGTTTTGGGGACCCCCCAGGATTTTAGGGTCCCCCCCTTTCTCAAGCCGCTCACCGCGACGCGGAGGCTTTGGGGAAGCCCATGAGGATCTGGGTCCCTCATCCCAGGATTTTGGGGCCCCCTTCCCGATTTTAGGGTCCCCCCCTAGGTTTTGGGGTCCCCCTGGGTTTTGGGGACCCCCCCTCACCCACGACACGCAGCTGGGCCTCAGCCAGGACGGCGTCCAGGGGGGTCCAAGCGCGGCAGCCGATGGTTCCCTGGTCCCCGTAATCCACTCCGGACACCGTCAGCGTCTCCGCGGACACCGAATACCTGGGGAGGTGGAAAAGGGGGTGCTGGGGGTCCCCCAAAAACAGGGGGACCCCAAAATCCACCCCCGCACCCCCAGAATCCACCTTGGGACCCCACGGTCCTCCCTGCAGGCTCACAACTGCACCCCGTGTCCTCAAATCGCCTCCTTGCACCCCCAAAATCCACCTGCTGCACCCCAAAATCCACCCCCTGCACCCCAAAATCCACCCGCTGCACCCCAAAATCCACACCCTGAACCCCAAAATCCACGCTCTGCAGCCCAAAATCCCCCCTGCCCCCCCAAAAATATCCCTCCTGGGACCCCCGGAGCCATCTAGGGACCCCTTAGAGCCCATTTGGGACCCCCAAATCCCTTCTGGGACCCCTTAGAGCCCATTTGGGACCCCAAATCCCTTCTGGGACCCCTTAGAGCCCATTTGGGACCCCCAAATCCCTTCTGGGACCCCTTAGAGCCCATTTGGGACCCCCAAATCCCTTCTGGGACCCCTTAGAGCCCATTTGGGACCCCCAAATCCCTTCTGGGACCCCTTAGAGCCCATTTGGGACCCCCAAATCCCTCCTGGGACCCCTTAGAGCCCATTTGGGACCCCCAAATCCCTTCTGGGACCCCTTAGAGCCCATTTGGGACCCCCAAATCCCTTCTGAGACCCCTTAGAGCCCATTTGGGACCCCCAAATCCTTTCTGGGACCCCCTAAGCCCCCCTCAAATCCCTCCTGGGACCCCCAGAGCCATCTAGGGACCCCTTAGAGCCCATTTGGAACCCCCAAATCCCTTCTGGGACCCCTTAGAGCTCATTTGGGACCCCCAAATCCCTTCTGGGACCCCTTAGAGCTCATTTGGGACCCCCAAATCCCTCCTGGGACCCCTTAGAGCCCACTTGGGACCCCCTAAGCCCCCTCAAATCCTTCCTGGGACCCCCAGAGCCATCTAGGGACCCCTTAGAGCCCATTTGGGACCCCCAAATCCCTTCTGGGACCCCTTAGAGCCCATTTGGGACCCCCAAATCCTCTCTGGGACCCCCTGAGCCCCCCCCAAATCCCTGCTAGGACCCCTTAGAGCCCATTTGGGACCCCCAAACCCCTCCTGGGACCCCTTAGAGCCCATTTGGGACCCCCAAATCCCTTCTGGGACCCCTTAGAGCCCATTTGGGACCCCCAAATCCCTTCTGGGACCCCTTAGAGCCCATTTGGGACCCCCAAATCCCTCCTGGGACCCCCTGAGCCCCCCCAAATCCCTGCTGGGACCCCCAGGACCCCCCCAGCCCCTCACTTGTCGCTGTCGGCCGTCTCGGCCAGCGGGGTTCCGTCTCGTAGCCACTGGATGCCGTGGGTAGCCAGCTCGGGGTCGAAGGTGGCCACGCACCGGAACGTCACCGTCTCCCCCTTTTTCACCGTCGCGCTCTGGGGGGGCTCCTCGATCCGCGTCGCCGCTGAGATGGGGGGGCAGAAAGAATTGGGGGGGGGGGGCTTAGGAGGTCTCTAAGGGGTCCCCAGAGAGATTGGGAGGGGGCTGGGGGTCCCAGGAGGGATTTGTGGGGGAGCAGGAAGGATTTAGGGGGTGCCTGGGGGCTCTAAGGGGTCCCAGGGGCAGATTTGGGGAGCTCTGGGGGGCTCTAAGGGGTCCCAGGGGCAGATTCGGGGAGCTCTGGGGGGGTCTAAGGGGTCCCAGGTGGGATTTGGGGGGTCTGGGGGGAGTCTAAGGAGTCCCAGGGGGGGATTTGGGGGGGTCCTGGAGGGCTCTAAGGAGTCCCAGGGGCAGATTTGGGGGGCTCTAAGGAGTCCCAGGGGGGATTTGAGGGGGTCCTGGAGGGCTCTAAGGAGTCCCAGGGGCAGATTTGGGGGGCTCTGGGGGGCTCTAAGGGGTCCCAGGGGGGAATTTGGGGGGTCCGGGGGGAGTCTAAGGAGTCCCAGGGGTAGATTTGGGGGGCTCTGAGGGGCTCTAAGGGGTCCCAGGGGCAGATTCGGGGAGCTCTGGGGGGCTCTAAGGGGTCCCAGGTGGGATTTGGGGGGTCTGGGGGGAGTCTAAGGAGTCCCAGGGGGGGATTTGGGGGGGTCCTGGAGGGCTCTAAGGAGTCCCAGGGGCAGATTTGGGGGGCTCTAAGGAGTCCCAGGGGGGATTTGAGGGGGTCCTGGAGGGCTCTAAGGAGTCCCAGGGGCAGATTTGGGGGGCTCTGGGGGGCTCTAAGGGGTCCCAGGGGGGATTTGGGGGGTCCAGGGGGAGTCTAAGGAGTCCCAGGGGTAGATTTGGGGGGCTCTGAGGGGCTCTAAGGAATCCCAGGGGCAGATCTGGGGGGCTCTGGGGGGCTCTAAGGGGTCCCAGGTGGGATTTGGGGGTGCGCAGGAAGGATTTAGGGGGCCCTGGGTGGCTCTAAGGGGTCCTAGGGGGGGATTTGGGGGGTCCTGGGGGTGTCTAAGGGATCCCAGGTGGGATAAGGGGGCGCAGGAAGGATTTGGGGGGGTCCTGGGAGTCCCGGGAAGGATTTAGGGGGGCTCAGAAAGGAATGAGGGGGGGCTGGGGGGGTCCCAAAGGGATTTGGGGGTCCCAGAAGGGATTTGGGAGGGGTTTGGGGGGGGGGGTTGTGGGGTTTTTGGGTTTGGGGGTGCCCGGGGGGGTCCCCGTTACCCCTGACGAGGAGGTGGGCGCTGATGGTGGCGCTGGAGCGGGGGTTGTGGGGATCCCAGGTAGGATTTGGGGGTTCGGGGGGGGGTTTAAGGGGAGTTTGGGGGTTCGGGGGGGGGGTTTGGGGTATTTTTGGGGTTTGGGGGTGCCCGGGGGGGGTCCCCGTTACCCCTGACGAGGAGGTGGGCGCTGATGGTGGCGCTGGAGCGGGGGTTGTGGGGATCCCAGGTAGGATTTGGGGGTTCGGGGGGGTGTTTAAGGGGAGTTTTGGGGTTCGGGGGGGGTTTTGTGGGGTTTTTGGGTTTGGGGGTGCCCGGGGGGGTCCCCGTTACCCCTGACGAGGAGGTGGGCGCTGATGGTGGCGCTGGAGCGGGGGTTGTGGGGATCCCAGGTAGGATTTGGGGGTTCGGGGGGGGGTTTAAGGGGAGTTTTGGGGTTCGGGGGGGGTTTTGTGGGGTTTTTGGGTTTGGGGGTGCCCGGGGGGGTCCCCGTTACCCCTGACGAGGAGGTGGGCGCTGATGGTGGCGCTGGAGCGGGGGTTGTGGGGATCCCAGGTAGGATTTGGGGGTTCGGGGGGGGGGGTTCAGGGGGAGTTTTGGGGTTCGGGGGGGGTTTTGTGGGGTTTTTGGGTTTGGGGGGTGCCCGGGGGGGTCCCCGTTACCCCTGACGAGGAGGTGAGCGCTGATGGTGGCGCTGGAGCGGGGGTTGTGGGGATCCCAGGTAGGATTTGGGGGTTCGGGGGGGTGTTTAAGGGGAGTTTTGGGGTTCGGGGGGGGTTTTGTGGGGTTTTTGGGGTTTGGGGGTGCCCGGGGGGGTCCCCGTTACCCCTGACGAGGAGGTGGGCGCTGATGGTGGCGCTGGAGCGGGGGTTGTGGGGATCCCAGGTAGGATTTGGGGGTTCGGGGGGGGGTTTAAGGGGAGTTTTGGGGTTCGGGGGGGGTTTTGTGGGGTTTTTGTCCCCCCTCTCCGTCTCCATCTCCCCCCTCTCCGTCTCCATCTCCCCCCTCTCCGTCTCCGTCTCCCCCCTCTCCGTCTCCATCTCCCCCCTCTCCGTCTCCATCTCCCCCCTCTCCGTCTCCGTCTCCCCCCTCTCCGTCTCCGTCTCCCCCCTCTCCGTCTCCGTCTCCCCCCTCTCCGTCTCCGTCTCCCTCCTCTCCGTCTCCATCTCCCTCCTCTCCGTCTCCGTCTCCCCCCTCTCCGTCTCCGTCTCCCCCCTCTCCGTCTCCGTCTCCCCCCTCTCCGTCTCCGTCTCCCCCCTCTCCGTCTCCGTCTCCCCCCTCTCCGTCTCCGTCTCCCCCCTCTCCGTCTCCGTCTCCCTCCTCTCCGTCTCCGTCTCCCCCCTCTCCGTCTCCGTCTCCCCCCTCTCCGTCTCCGTCTCCCTCCTCTCGGTCTCCGTCTCCCCCCTCTCCGTCTCCGTCTCCCCCCTCTCCGTCTCCGTCTCCCCCCTCTCCGTCTCCATCTCCCCCCTCTCCGTCTCCGTCTCCCCCCTCTCCGTCTCCGTCTCCCCCCTCTCCGTCTCCGTCTCCCCCCTCTCCGTCTCCATCTCCCCCCTCTCTTTCTCCATCTCCCCCCTCTCCGTCTCCGTCTCCCCCCTCTCCGTCTCCGTCTCCCCCCTCTCTTTCTCCATCTCCCCCCTCTCCGTCTCCATCTCCCCCCTCTCCGTCTCCATCTCCCTCCTCTCCGTCTCCATCTCCCTCCTCTCCGTCTCCATCTCCCCCCTCTCCGTCTCCATCTCCCCCCTCTCCGTCTCCATCTCCCCCCTCTCCGTCTCCATCTCCCTCCTCTCCGTCTCCGTCTCCCCCCTCTCCGTCTCCGTCTCCCCCCTCTCCGTCTCCATCTCCCTCCTCTCCGTCTCCGTCTCCCCCCTCTCCGTCTCCATCTCCCCCCTCTCCGTCTCCGTCTCCCCCCTCTCCGTCTCCGTCTCCCCCCTCTCCGTCTCCATCTCCCCCCTCTCCGTCTCCGTCTCCACCCTCTCCGTCTCCATCTCCCCCCTCTCCGTCTCCATCTCCCTCCCTCTCCGTCTCCATCTCCCCCCTCTC
>JAUNZM010001688.1:2500-27685 GCA_033459285.1 Clamator glandarius
AGGCACGCACCCCGCCGCCGCCGCCCCAAACACGGTCAACGCGCTCGGGGGAACGAGAGCCGCACACCTCACACGCCGCCGGGAAGCGAGTAGGAGAGGAGACCGCCCTGCCTGAACACCGAACCCCGCCGCGGATTCCCCGTTACAGGGAGCGCGGAAGAGCCGGCCCGCCGGGGGCCCTCTCCGACGCGACCCAGAGAGCCTCATCGATCAGGAAAGAAAAAAATAAAAGGGTACCGAGGCCCCCGCGGCCACGGTTCTCCTGGGACAGCAACGGCCACCACGCGGCAACCCACCGCCCAACCCCGTGGGGAGAAGGGCCGGAGCGGTACGAACGACCAGGCAGCGTCCGGGGAGAGGGGTGCAACACCGGCTGGCGCACCGGCAGAGCCGGCCCTGCCGAGTAGCCCCTCAGACGCGCCTGCCGAGACGAGCCTCGCTAAGCATCACCCACCGCTCCGAGACACCGAGCCCATCCGTGCCTGGACAGCCGGGACCAGGGGAAAGTCGCGGCACGCTCGACTTCCCCTTCTCAGCGTTCGACAACGAGACCATCAGCCTGACACACGCCGCACCACCTCTTGCGCTCACCCCGCGGCGAACGACTCACACCCCGGTGCAGCGGCGACCAGAGAAAAGCGGAAAAACGAGATAAGCGGAAAGCATGATCGGAGAGAGTGCAACCGGGAAAATGCGACTCCTCCGGCGAAGCGGCCGAAACGGATCGTGCGCAGCCCAACTTAGCCGCTCGCCAGCCGTGCCCTCAGTGGCGAGTCACCGCTCGCCCCTATAGTATGTACAGGTGAGTCCGAGGGCGCCCTAGCTTCCAACTCGGAGAAGTCACCAGCGGAGGGGGCGCGCCAACGACGCCGCCTCTTACGAGGACATAACCGGAGGCAGCGCAAAGCAGCGACCCCTTCGGTGAGAACCAGGAGCGGAGGCGGCCGCCAGGTCTACCCGTCCCGCTGGAAAAACGAACAAAGACCGCCCGGAGAGGGGTAGACCTGACGGCCCGACGCGGCCGGAAAAACCGGTAGCCCGGGCGAAGCACGGCGGTCCTGCCGATGCTCCGGAGGTGGGTAGACGAGACGGCCGGAGCGGGTAGACAGGACGGCCGGAGCCGGGTAAGCCCGGACGGCCGGAGGATGGTAGACAGGACAGCCGGAGCCGGGTAGCCAGAACGGCCGGAGCCGGGTAAGCCCGGACGGCCAGAGCCGGGTAAGCCCGGACGGCCAGAGCCGGGTAAGCCCGGACGGCCGGAGCCGGGTAGCCAGGACGGCCGGAGAAGGGTAAGCCCGGACGGCCGGAGAGGGGTAGCCAGGACGACCGGAGAAGGGTAAGCCCGGACGGCCGGAGGATGGTAGACAGGACAGCCGGAGGTGTGTAGCCAGAACGGCCGGAGCCGGGTAAGCCCGGACTGCCGGAGCCGGGTAAGCCCGGACGGCCGGAGGATGGTAGACAGGACAGCCGGAGCCGGGTAGCCAGAACGGCCGGAGCCGGGTAAGCCCGGACGGCCAGAGCCGGGTAAGCACGGACGACCGGAGAGGGGTAGCCAGGACGGACGGAGCCGGGGAAGCCCGGACGGCCGGAGGAGGGTAGACAGGACGGCCGGAGCCGGCTAAGCCCGGACGGCCAGAGCCGGGTAGACGTCCAGGACGGCCGGAGAAGGGTAAGCCCGGACGGCCGGAGCCGGGTAGACAGGACGCGGCGCGCGAGGCGGGGACGAAACCGGCCATCACGTCTACCCACCTCCAGGCAACCGGCGGGCTGCCAGGTCTACCCGCCAGCGCAAGCCGCAGAAAGCAAGTCCACGGCGGGCGGCCACGTCTACCCCAGTGCCCAGGGGGAAGGACGGTGCGAAGGGAACGCTACGATCCCGCGGCGGGGGCCTGCGCCGCGGCCGGGTAAAACCGGCCGTCAGGTCTACCCATCTCCAGGCACTGGCGGGCGGCCAGGTCTACCCGCCAGCGCAAGCCGCAGAAACGAAGTCCACGGCGGGCTGCCAGGTCTACCCCAGCACCCAGGGGAACGGGCGGCGCGAAGGGAACGCTACACTCCCGCGGCGGAGGCCTGCTCCGTGGCAAACCGGCCGTCACGTCTACCCACCTCTAGGAAACCAGCGGGCGGCCAGGTCTACCCGCCACCGCAAGCCGCGGAAAGCAAGTCCACGGCGGGCGGCCACGTCTATCGAACCTCATCGATCAGGGAAAAATAAAAGGGTACCGAGGCCCCCGCAGCCACGGTTCTCCTGGGACAGCAACGGCCACCACGCGGCATCCCACCGCCCAACCCCGTGGGGAGAACGGCGGGAGCGGTACGAACGACCAGGCAGCGTCCGGGGAGAGGGGTGCAACACCGGCTGGCACACCGGCAGAGCCGGCCCTGCCGAGAAGCCCCTCAGACGCGCCTGCCGAGACGAGCCTCGCTAAGCATCACCCACCGCTCCGAGACACCGAGCCCATCCGTGCCTGGCCAGCCGGGACCAGGGGAGAGCCGCGGCACGCTCGACTTCCCTTTTTCAGCGTTCGACAACGAGACCATCAGCCTGACACACGCCGCACCACCTCTTGCGCTCACCCCGCGGCAAACGAGTCACCCCGGTGGAGCGGCGACCAGAGAAAAGCGGAAAAACGAGAAAGCGGAAAAAAGAACCGGAGAGAGTGCAACCGGGAAAATGCAACTCCTCCGGCGGAGCGGCCGAAACGGATCGTGCGCAGCCCAACTTAGCCGCTCGCCAGCCGTGCCCTCCGCGGCGAGTCACAGCTCGTCCCTATAGTATGTACAGGTGAGTCCGAGGGCGCCCTAGCTTCCAACTCGGAGAAGTCACCAGCGGAGGGGGCGCGCCAACGACGCCGCCTCTTACGAGGACATAACCGGAGGCACCGCAAGGCAGCGACCCCTTCGGTGAGAACCAGGAGCGGAGGCGGCCGCCAGGTCTACCCGTCCCGCTGGAAAAACGAACAAAGACCGGCCGGAGAGGGGTAGACCTGACGGCCCGACGCGGCCGGAAAGACCGGCAGCCCGGGCGAAGCACGGCGGTCCTGCCGATGCTCCGGAGGTGGGTAGACGAGACGGCCGGAGCGGGTAGACAGGACGGCCGGAGCCGGGTAAGCCCGGACGGCCGGAGGAGGATAGACAGGACGGCCGGAGCCGGGTAGACAGGACGGCCGGAGCCGGGTAAGCCCGGACGGCCGGAGAATGGTAGACAGGACAGCCGGAGCCGGGTAGCCAGAACGGCCGGAGCCGGGTAAGCCCGGACGGCCAGAGCCGGGTAAGCCCGGACGGCCGGAGCCGGGTAGCCAGGACGGCCGGAGAAGGGTAAGCCCGGACGGCCGGAGAGGGGTAGCCAGGACGACCGGAGAAGGGTAAGCCCGGACGGGCGGAGGATGGTAGACAGGACAGCCGGAGGTGTGTAGCCAGAACGGCCGGAGCCGGGTAAGCCCGGACTGCCGGAGCCGGGTAAGCCCGGACGGCCGGAGGATGGTAGACAGGACAGCCGGAGCCGGGTAGCCAGAACGGCCGGAGCCGGGTAAGCCCGGACGGCCAGAGCCGGGTAAGCCCGGACGGCCGGAGGTGTGTAGCCAGAACGGCCGGAGCCGGGTAAGCCCGGACTGCCGGAGCCGGGTAAGCCCGGACGGCCAGAGCCGGGTAAGCCCGGACGGCCGGAGCCGGGTAGCCAGGACGGCCGGAGAAGGGTAAGCCCGGACGGCCGGAGAGGGGTAGCCAGGACGGCCGGAGAAGGGTAAGCCCGGACGGCCGGAGAGGGGTAGCCAGGACGGCCGGAGAAGGGTAAGCCCGGACGGCCGGAGGAGGGTAGACAGGACGGCCGGAGCCGGCTAAGCCCGGACGGCCGGAGCCGGGTAGACAGGACGCGGCGCGCGAGGCGGGGACGAAACCGGCCATCACGTCTACCCACCTCCAGGCAACCGGCGGGCTGCCAGGTCTACCCGCCAGCGCAAGCCGCAGAAAGCAAGTCCACGGCGGGCGGCCACGTCTACCCCAGCGCCCAGGGGGAAGGACGGTGCGAAGGGAACGCTACGATCCCGCGGCGGGGGCCTGCGCCGCGGCCGGGTAAAACCGGCCGTCAGGTCTACCCATCTCCAGGCACTGGCGGGCGGCCAGGTCTACCCGCCAGCGCAAGCCGCAGAGACTAAGTCCACGGCGGGCTGCCAGGTCTACCCCGGCACCCAGGGGAACGGACGGCGCGAAGGGAACGCTACACTCCCGCGGCGGAAGCCTGCTCCGTGGCAAACCGGCCGTCACGTCTACCCACCTCTAGGAAACCAGCGGGCGGCCAGGTCTACCCGCCACCGCAAGCCGCGGAAAGCAAGTCCACGGCGGGCGGCCACGTTTACCCCAGCACCCAGGGGGAAGGACGGTGCGGAGGGAACGCTACGCTCCCGCGGCAGGGGCCTGCGCCGCGGCCGGGTAGAACCGGCCGTCAGGTCTACCCACCTCCAGGCCCCTGCCGGCCGCCAGGTCTTCCCGCCACCGCAAGCCGCGGAAAGCAAGTCCACGGCGGGCGGCCACGTCGATCGAACCTCATCTATCAGGGACAAATAAAAGGGTACCGAGGCCCCCGCGGCCACGGTTCTCCTGGGACAGCAACGGCCACCACGCGGCATCTCCACCGCCCAACCCCGTGGGGAGAACGGCGGGAGCGGTACGAACGACCAGGCAGCGTCCGGGGAGAGGGGTGCAACACCGGCTGGCACACCGGCAGAGCCGGCCCTGCCGAGAAGCCCCTCAGACGCGCCTGCCGAGACGAGCCTCGCTAAGCATCACCCACCGCTCCGCGACACCGAGCCCATCCGTGCCTGGCCAGCCGGGACCAGGGGAGAGCCGCGGCACGCTCGACTTCCCCTTTTCACAGCGTTCGACTCCGAGACCATCAGCCTGACAAACACCGCACCACCTCTTGCGCTCACCCCGCGGCGAACGACTCACACCCCGGTGCAGCGGCGACCAGAGAAAAGCGGAAGAACGAGAAAGCGGAAAAAAGAACCGGGGGAGAGTGCAAGAGTCCTCGAGAGTAGACAAGACGGCCGTCGGAGGGTAAGCCCGGACGGCCGGTGGAGGGTAGACAGGACTGCCGGAGCCGGGTAAGCCCGGACGGCCGGAGGAGGGTAGGCAGGACAACCGGAGCCGGGTAAGCCCGGACGGCCGGAGGAGGGTAGGCAGGACAACCGGAGCGGGGTAGACAGGACGGCCGGAGCCGGGTAAGCCTGGACGGCCGGAGGAGGGTAGACAGACGGCCGGAGCCGGTTAAGCCCGTACGGCCGGAGGAGGCTAGACAGCACAGACAGAGGAGGGTAGACAGACGGCCGCAGCCGGGTAGACCGCACGGCCAGAGCCGAGTAAGCACGGACGGCCAGGGGAGGGTAGAAAGGAGGGTCGGAGATGGGTAGACAGGACGGCCGGAGCCGGGTAAGCCCGGAAGGCCGGAGGAGGGTAGGCAGGACAACCGGAGCAGGGTAGACAGGACGGCCGGGGCCGGGTAAGCCCGGACGGCCGCAGGAGGGTAGACAGGACAACCGGAGCCGGGTAAGCCCAGACGGCCGGAGGAGGGTTGACAGCACAGACAGAGGAGGGTAGACAGACGGCCAGAGCCGGGTAAGCACGGACGGCCAGGGGAGGGTAGAAAGGAAGGTCGGAGATGGGTAGACAGGACGGCCAGAGCCGGGTAAGCACGGACGGCCAGGGGAGGGTAGAAAGGAGGGTCGGAGATGGGTAGACAGGACGGCCGGAGCCGGGTAAGCCCGGAAGGCCGGAGGAGGGTAGGCAGGACAACCGGAGCAGGGTAGACAGGACGGCCGGGGCCGGGTAAGCCCGGACGGCCGCAGGAGGGTAGACAGGACAACCGGAGCCGGGTAAGCCCAGACGGCCGGAGGAGGGTTGACAGCACAGACAGAGGAGGGTAGACAGACGGCCAGAGCCGGGTAAGCACGGACGGCCAGGGGAGGGTAGAAAGGAAGGTCGGAGATGGGTAGACAGGACGGCCGGAGCCGGGTAAGCACGGACGGCCAGGGGAGGGTAGAAAGGAAGGTCGGAGGTGGGTAGACAGAACGGCCGGAGCCGGGTAAGCCCGGAAGGCCGGAGGAGGGTAGACAGAACGGCCGGAGCCGGGTAAGCCAGCAGGGCCGGAGGAGGGTAGAGAGGACAGCCGGAGGAGGGTAGACAGGACGGCCGGAGCCGAGTAGAGAGGACGGCCGGAGCCACCGAGCCCATCCGTGCCTGGACAGCCGGGACCAGGGGAGAGCCGCGGCACGCTCGACTTCCCCTTCTCAGCGTTCGACAACGAGACCATCAGCCTGACACACGCCGCACCACCTCTTGCGCTCACCCCGCGGCGAACGACTCACACCCCGGTGCAGCGGCGACCAGAGAAAAGCGGAAAAACGAGATAAGCGGAAAGCAGAATCGGAGAGAGTGCAACCGGGAAAATGCGACTCCTCCGGCGGAGCGGCCGAAACGGATCGTGCGCAGCCCAACTTAGACCGCTCGCCAGCCGTGCCCTCAGTGGCGAGTCACCGCTCGCCCCTATAGTATGTACAGGTGAGTCCGAGGGCGCCCTAGCTTCCAACTCGGAGAAGTCACCAGCGGAGGGGGCGCGCCAACGACGCCGCCTCTTACGAGGACATAACCGGAGGCAGCGCAAAGCAGCGACCCCTTCGGTGAGAACCAGGAGCGGAGGCGGCCGCCAGGTCTACCCGTCCCGCTGGAAAAACGAACAAAGACCGCCCGGAGAGGGGTAGACCTGACGGCCCGACGCGGCCGGAAAGACCGGCAGCCCGGGCGAAGCACGGCGGTCCTGCCGATGCTCCGGAGGTGGGTAGACGAGACGGCCGGAGCGGGTAGACAGGACGGCCGGAGCCGGGTAAGCCCGGACGGCCGGAGGAGGATAGACAGGACGGCCGGAGCCGGGTAGACAGGACGGCCGGAGCCGGGTAAGCCCGGACGGCCGGAGGATGGTAGACAGGACAGCCGGAGCCGGGTAGCCAGAACGGCCGGAGCCGGGTAAGCCCGGACGGCCAGAGCCGGGTAAGCCCGGACGGCCGGAGCCGGGTTGCCAGAACGGCCGGAGCCGGGTAAGCCCGGACGGCCGGAGCCGGGTAGCCAGGACGGCCGAAGAAGGGTAAGCCCGGACGGCCGGAGAGGGGTAGCCAGGACGGCCGGAGCCGGATAAGCCCGGACGGCCGGAGGAGGGTAGACAGGACGGCCGGAGCCGGCTAAGCCCGGACGGCCAGAGCCGGGTAGACGTCCAGGACGGCCGGAGAAGGGTAAGCCCGGACGGCCGGAGCCGGGTAGACAGGACGCGGCGCGCGAGGCGGGGACGAAACCGGCCATCACGTCTACCCACCTCCAGGCAACCGGCGGGCTGCCAGGTCTACCCGCCAGCGCAAGCCGCAGAAACGAAGTCCACGGCGGGCTGCCAGGTCTACCCCAGCACCCAGGGGAACGGACGGCGCGAAGGGAACGCTACGCTCCCGCGGCGGAGGCCTGCTCCGTGGCAAACCGGCCGTCACGTCTACCCACCTCTAGGAAACCAGCGGGCGGCCAGGTCTACCCGCCACCGCAAGCCGCGGAAAGCAAGTCCACGGCGGGCGGCCACGTCGATCGAACCTCATCGATCAGGGAAAAATAAAAGGGTACCGAGGCCCCCGCAGCCACGGTTCTCCTGGGACAGCAACGGCCACCACGCGGCATCCCACCGCCCAACCCCGTGGGGAGAACGGCGGGAGCGGTACGAACGACCAGGCAGCGTCCGGGGAGAGGGGTGCAACACCGGCTGGCACACCGGCAGAGCCGGCCCTGCCGAGAAGCCCCTCAGACGCGCCTGCCGAGACGAGCCTCGCTAAGCATCACCCACCGCTCCGAGACACCGAGCCCATCCGTGCCTGGCCAGCCGGGACCAGGGGAGAGCCGCGGCACGCTCGACTTCCCCTTCTCAGCGTTCGACAACGAGACCATCAGCCTGACACACGCCGCACCACCTCTTGCGCTCACCCCGCGGCGAACGACTCACACCCCGGTGCAGCGGCGACCAGAGAAAAGCGGAAAAACGAGATAAGCGGAAAGCATGATCGGAGAGAGTGCAACCGGGAAAATGCAACTCCTCCGGCGGAGCGGCCGAAACGGATCGTGCGCAGCCCAACTTAGCCGCTCGCCAGCCGTGCCCTCCGCGGCGAGTCACAGCTCGTCCCTATAGTATGTACAGGTGAGTCCGAGGGGGCCCTAGCTTCCAACTCGGAGAAGTCACCAGCGGAGGGAGCGCGCCAACGACGCCGCCTCTTACGAGGACATAACCGGAGGCAGCGCAAAGCAGCGACCCCTTCGGTGAGAACCAGGAGCGGAGGCGGCCGCCAGGTCTACCCGTTAGCGCAAGCCGCAGAGACTAAGTCCACGGCGGGCTGCCAGGTCTACCCGTTAGCGCAAGCCGCAGAAACTAAGTCCACCGCGGGCTGCCAGGTCTACCCGCCTGCGGATGCCGCAGAGACTAAGTCCACGGCGGGCTGCCAGGTCTACCCGCCTGCGGAAGCCGCAGAGACTAAGTCCACGGCGGGCTGCCAGGTCTACCCGCCTGCGGAAGCCGCAGAGACTAAGTCCACGGCGGGCTGCCAGGTCTACCCGCCTGCGGAAGCCGCAGAGACTAAGTCCACGGCGGGCTGCCAGGTCTACCCGCCTGCGGAAGCCGCAGAGACTAAGTCCACGGCGGGCTGCCAGGTCTACCCGCCTGCGCCAGCCGCAGAGACTAAGTCCACGGCGGGCTGCCAGGTCTACCCGCCTGCGGAAGCCGCAGAGACTAAGTCCACGGCGGGCTGCCAGGTCTACCCGCCTGCGCCAGCCGCAGAGACTAAGTCCACGGCGGGCTGCCAGGTCTACCCGCCTGCACCAGCCGCAGAGACTAAGTCCACGGCGGGCTGCCAGGTCTACCCGCCTGCGGAAGCCGCAGAGACTAAGTCCACGGCGGGCTGCCAGGTCTACCCGCCTGCGGAAGCCGCAGAGACTAAGTCCACGGCGGGCTGCCAGGTCTACCCGCCTGCGGAAGCCGCAGAGACTAAGTCCACGGCGGGCTGCCAGGTCTACCCGCCTGCGGAAGCCGCAGAGACTAAGTCCACGGCGGGCTGCCAGGTCTACCCGCCTGCGCCAGCCGCAGAGACTAAGTCCACGGCGGGCTGCCAGGTCTACCCGCCTGCGGAAGCCGCAGAGACTAAGTCCACGGCGGGCTGCCAGGTCTACCCGTCTGCGGAAGCCGCAGAGACTAAGTCCACGGCGGGCTGCCAGGTCTACCCGCCTGCGCCAGCCGCAGAGACTAAGTCCACGGCGGGCTGCCAGGTCTACCCGCCTGCGGAAGCCGCAGAGACTAAGTCCACGGCGGGCTGCCAGGTCTACCCGCCTGCGCCAGCCGCAGAGACTAAGTCCACGGCGGGCTGCCAGGTCTACCCGCCTGCGGAAGCCGCAGAGACTAAGTCCACGGCGGGCTGCCAGGTCTACCCGCCTGCGGAAGCCGCAGAGACTAAGTCCACGGCGGGCTGCCAGGTCTACCCGCCTGCGCCAGCCGCAGAGACTAAGTCCACGGCGGGCTGCCAGGTCTACCCGCCTGCGCCAGCCGCAGAGACTAAGTCCACGGCGGGCTGCCAGGTCTACCCGCCTGCGGAAGCCGCAGAGACTAAGTCCACGGCGGGCTGCCAGGTCTACCCGCCTGCGGAAGCCGCAGAGACTAAGTCCACGGCGGGCTGCCAGGTCTACCCGCCTGCGGAAGCCGCAGAGACTAAGTCCACGGCGGGCTGCCAGGTCTACCCGCCTGCGCCAGCCGCAGAGACTAAGTCCACGGCGGGCTGCCAGGTCTACCCGCCTGCGGAAGCCGCAGAGACTAAGTCCACGGCGGGCTGCCAGGTCTACCCGCCTGCGGAAGCCGCAGAGACTAAGTCCACGGCGGGCTGCCAGGTCTACCCGCCTGCGCCAGCCGCAGAGACTAAGTCCACGGCGGGCTGCCAGGTCTACCCGCCTGCGCCAGCCGCAGAGACTAAGTCCACGGCGGGCTGCCAGGTCTACCCGCCTGCGGAAGCCGCAGAGACTAAGTCCACGGCGGGCTGCCATGTCTACCCGCCTGCGGAAGCCGCAGAGACTAAGTCCACGGCGGGCTGCCAGGTCTACCCGCCTGCGCCAGCCGCAGAGACTAAGTCCACGGCGGGCTGCCAGGTCTACCCGCCTGCGCCAGCCGCAGAGACTAAGTCCACGGCGGGCTGCCAGGTCTACCCGCCTGCGGAAGCCGCAGAGACTAAGTCCACGGCGGGCTGCCAGGTCTACCCGCCTGCACCAGCCGCAGAGACTAAGTCCACGGCGGGCTGCCAGGTCTACCCGCCTGCGGAAGCCGCAGAGACTAAGTCCACGGCGGGCTGCCAGGTCTACCCGCCTGCGCCAGCCGCAGAGACTAAGTCCACGGCGGGCTGCCAGGTCTACCCGCCTGCGGAAGCCGCAGAGACTAAGTCCACGGCGGGCTGCCAGGTCTACCCGCCTGCGCCAGCCGCAGAGACTAAGTCCACGGCGGGCTGCCAGGTCTACCCGCCTGCGGAAGCCGCAGAGACTAAGTCCACGGCGGGCTGCCAGGTCTACCCGCCTGCGCAAGCCGCAGAGACTAAGTCCACGGCGGGCTGCCAGGTCTACCCCGTCTGCGGAAGCCGCAGAGACTAAGTCCACGGCGGGCTGCCAGGTCTACCCGCCTGCGCCAGCCGCAGAGACTAAGTCCACGGCGGGCTGCCAGGTCTACCCGCCTGCGGAAGCCGCAGAGACTAAGTCCACGGCGGGCTGCCAGGTCTACCCGCCTGCGCCAGCCGCAGAGACTAAGTCCACGGCGGGCTGCCAGGTCTACCCGCCTGCGGAAGCCGCAGAGACTAAGTCCACGGCGGGCTGCCAGGTCTACCCGCCTGCGGAAGCCGCAGAGACTAAGTCCACGGCGGGCTGCCAGGTCTACCCGCCTGCGCCAGCCGCAGAGACTAAGTCCACGGCGGGCTGCCAGGTCTACCCGCCTGCGCAGCCGCAGAGACTAAGTCCACGGCGGGCTGCCAGGTCTACCCGCCTGCGGAAGCCGCAGAGACTAAGTCCACGGCGGGCTGCCAGGTCTACCCGCCTGCGGAAGCCGCAGAGACTAAGTCCACGGCGGGCTGCCAGGTCTACCCGCCTGCGACAGCCGCAGAGACTAAGTCCACGGCGGGCTGCCAGGTCTACCCGCCTGCGCCAGCCGCAGAGACTAAGTCCACGGCGGGCTGCCAGGTCTACCCGCCTGCGCAGCCGCAGAGACTAAGTCCACGGCGGGCTGCCAGGTCTACCCGCCTGCGGAAGCCGCAGAGACTAAGTCCACGGCGGGCTGCCAGGTCTACCCGCCTGCGCCAGCCGCAGAGACTAAGTCCACGGCGGGCTGCCAGGTCTACCCGCCTGCGGAAGCCGCAGAGACTAAGTCCACGGCGGGCTGCCAGGTCTACCCGCCTGCGCCAGCCGCAGAGACTAAGTCCACGGCGGGCTGCCAGGTCTACCCGCCTGCGGAAGCCGCAGAGACTAAGTCCACGGCGGGCTGCCAGGTCTACCCGCCTGCGCCAGCCGCAGAGACTAAGTCCACGGCGGGCTGCCAGGTCTACCCGCCTGCGCCAGCCGCAGAGACTAAGTCCACGGCGGGCTGCCAGGTCTACCCGCCTGCGCCAGCCGCAGAGACTAAGTCCACGGCGGGCTGCCAGGTCTACCCGCCTGCGGAAGCCGCAGAGACTAAGTCCACGGCGGGCTGCCAGGTCTACCCGCCTGCGGAAGCCGCAGAGACTAAGTCCACGGCGGGCTGCCAGGTCTACCCGCCTGCGGAAGCCGCAGAGACTAAGTCCACGGCGGGCTGCCAGGTCTACCCGCCTGCGGAAGCCGCAGAGACTAAGTCCACGGCGGGCTGCCAGGTCTACCCGCCTGCGGAAGCCGCAGAGACTAAGTCCACGGCGGGCTGCCAGGTCTACCCGCCTGCGGAAGCCGCAGAGACTAAGTCCACGGCGGGCTGCCAGGTCTACCCGCCTGCGGCAGCCGCAGAGACTAAGTCCACGGCGGGCTGCCAGGTCTACCCGCCTGCGCCAGCCGCAGAGACTAAGTCCACGGCGGGCTGCCAGGTCTACCCGCCTGCGGAAGCCGCAGAGACTAAGTCCACGGCGGGCTGCCAGGTCTACCCGCCTGCGGAAGCCGCAGAGACTAAGTCCACGGCGGGCTGCCAGGTCTACCCGCCTGCGGACAGCCGCAGAGACTAAGTCCACGGCGGGCTGCCAGGTCTACCCGCCTGCGCCAGCCGCAGAGACTAAGTCCACGGCGGGCTGCCAGGTCTACCCGCCTGCGCAAGCCGCAGAGACTAAGTCCACGGCGGGCTGCCAGGTCTACCCGCCTGCGGAAGCCGCAGAGACTAAGTCCACGGCGGGCTGCCAGGTCTACCCGCCTGCGGAAGCCGCAGAGACTAAGTCCACGGCGGGCTGCCAGGTCTACCCGCCTGCGCCAGCCGCAGAGACTAAGTCCACGGCGGGCTGCCAGGTCTACCCGCCTGCGCCAGCCGCAGAGACTAAGTCCACGGCGGGCTGCCAGGTCTACCCGCCTGCGGAAGCCGCAGAGACTAAGTCCACGGCGGGCTGCCAGGTCTACCCGCCTGCGCAAGCCGCAGAGACTAAGTCCACGGCGGGCTGCCAGGTCTACCCGCCTGCGCCAGCCGCAGAGACTAAGTCCACGGCGGGCTGCCAGGTCTACCCGCCTGCGCCAGCCGCAGAGACTAAGTCCACGGCGGGCTGCCAGGTCTACCCGCCTGCGGAAGCCGCAGAGACTAAGTCCACGGCGGGCTGCCAGGTCTACCCGCCTGCGCCAGCCGCAGAGACTAAGTCCACGGCGGGCTGCCAGGTCTACCCGCCTGCGGAAGCCGCAGAGACTAAGTCCACGGCGGGCTGCCAGGTCTACCCGCCTGCGGAAGCCGCAGAGACTAAGTCCACGGCGGGCTGCCAGGTCTACCCGCCTGCGGAAGCCGCAGAGACTAAGTCCACGGCGGGCTGCCAGGTCTACCCGCCTGCGGAAGCCGCAGAGACTAAGTCCACGGCGGGCTGCCAGGTCTACCCGCCTGCGCCAGCCGCAGAGACTAAGTCCACGGCGGGCTGCCAGGTCTACCCGCCTGCGCCAGCCGCAGAGACTAAGTCCACGGCGGGCTGCCAGGTCTACCCGCCTGCGGAAGCCGCAGAGACTAAGTCCACGGCGGGCTGCCATGTCTACCCGCCTGCGGAAGCCGCAGAGACTAAGTCCACGGCGGGCTGCCAGGTCTACCCGCCTGCGCCAGCCGCAGAGACTAAGTCCACGGCGGGCTGCCAGGTCTACCCGCCTGCGCCAGCCGCAGAGACTAAGTCCACGGCGGGCTGCCAGGTCTACCCGCCTGCGGAAGCCGCAGAGACTAAGTCCACGGCGGGCTGCCAGGTCTACCCGCCTGCACCAGCCGCAGAGACTAAGTCCACGGCGGGCTGCCAGGTCTACCCGCCTGCGGAAGCCGCAGAGACTAAGTCCACGGCGGGCTGCCAGGTCTACCCGCCTGCGCCAGCCGCAGAGACTAAGTCCACGGCGGGCTGCCAGGTCTACCCGCCTGCGGAAGCCGCAGAGACTAAGTCCACGGCGGGCTGCCAGGTCTACCCGCCTGCGCCAGCCGCAGAGACTAAGTCCACGGCGGGCTGCCAGGTCTACCCGCCTGCGGAAGCCGCAGAGACTAAGTCCACGGCGGGCTGCCAGGTCTACCCGCCTGCGGAAGCCGCAGAGACTAAGTCCACGGCGGGCTGCCAGGTCTACCCGCCTGCGGAAGCCGCAGAGACTAAGTCCACGGCGGGCTGCCAGGTCTACCCGCCTGCGGAAGCCGCAGAGACTAAGTCCACGGCGGGCTGCCAGGTCTACCCGCCTGCGGAAGCCGCAGAGACTAAGTCCACGGCGGGCTGCCAGGTCTACCCGCCTGCGGAAGCCGCAGAGACTAAGTCCACGGCGGGCTGCCAGGTCTACCCGCCTGCGGAAGCCGCAGAGACTAAGTCCACGGCGGGCTGCCAGGTCTACCCGCCTGCGGAAGCCGCAGAGACTAAGTCCACGGCGGGCTGCCAGGTCTACCCGCCTGCGGAAGCCGCAGAGACTAAGTCCACGGCGGGCTGCCAGGTCTACCCGCCTGCGGAAGCCGCAGAGACTAAGTCCACGGCGGGCTGCCAGGTCTACCCGCCTGCGGAAGCCGCAGAGACTAAGTCCACGGCGGGCTGCCAGGTCTACCCGCCTGCGGAAGCCGCAGAGACTAAGTCCACGGCGGGCTGCCAGGTCTACCCGCCTGCGGAAGCCGCAGAGACTAAGTCCACGGCGGGCTGCCAGGTCTACCCGCCTGCGGAAGCCGCAGAGACTAAGTCCACGGCGGGCTGCCAGGTCTACCCGCCTGCGGAAGCCGCAGAGACTAAGTCCACGGCGGGCTGCCAGGTCTACCCGCCTGCGGAAGCCGCAGAGACTAAGTCCACGGCGGGCTGCCAGGTCTACCCGCCTGCGGAAGCCGCAGAGACTAAGTCCACGGCGGGCTGCCAGGTCTACCCGCCTGCGGAAGCCGCAGAGACTAAGTCCACGGCGGGCTGCCAGGTCTACCCGCCTGCGGAAGCCGCAGAGACTAAGTCCACGGCGGGCTGCCAGGTCTACCCGCCTGCGGAAGCCGCAGAGACTAAGTCCACGGCGGGCTGCCAGGTCTACCCGCCTGCGGAAGCCGCAGAGACTAAGTCCACGGCGGGCTGCCAGGTCTACCCGCCTGCGGAAGCCGCAGAGACTAAGTCCACGGCGGGCTGCCAGGTCTACCCGCCTGCGGAAGCCGCAGAGACTAAGTCCACGGCGGGCTGCCAGGTCTACCCGCCTGCGGAAGCCGCAGAGACTAAGTCCACGGCGGGCTGCCAGGTCTACCCGCCTGCGGAAGCCGCAGAGACTAAGTCCACGGCGGGCTGCCAGGTCTACCCGCCTGCGGAAGCCGCAGAGACTAAGTCCACGGCGGGCTGCCAGGTCTACCCGCCTGCGGAAGCCGCAGAGACTAAGTCCACGGCGGGCTGCCAGGTCTACCCGCCTGCGGAAGCCGCAGAGACTAAGTCCACGGCGGGCTGCCAGGTCTACCCGCCTGCGGAAGCCGCAGAGACTAAGTCCACGGCGGGCTGCCAGGTCTACCCGCCTGCGGAAGCCGCAGAGACTAAGTCCACGGCGGGCTGCCAGGTCTACCCGCCTGCGGAAGCCGCAGAGACTAAGTCCACGGCGGGCTGCCAGGTCTACCCGCCTGCGGAAGCCGCAGAGACTAAGTCCACGGCGGGCTGCCAGGTCTACCCGCCTGCGGAAGCCGCAGAGACTAAGTCCACGGCGGGCTGCCAGGTCTACCCGCCTGCGGAAGCCGCAGAGACTAAGTCCACGGCGGGCTGCCAGGTCTACCCGCCTGCGCCAGCCGCAGAGACTAAGTCCACGGCGGGCTGCCAGGTCTACCCGCCGTGGACTTAGTCTCTGCGGCTGGCGCAGGCGGCTAGACCTGGCAGCCCGCCGTGGACTTAGTCTCTGCGGCTTCCGCAGGCGGGTAGACCTGGCAGCCCGCCGTGGACTTAGTCTCTGCGGCTTCCGCAGGCGGGTAGACCTGGCAGCCCGCCGTGGACTTAGTCTCTGCGGCTTCCGCAGGCGGGTAGACCTGGCAGCCCGCCGTGGACTTAGTCTCTGCGGCTTCCGCAGGCGGGTAGACCTGGCAGCCCGCCGTGGACTTAGTCTCTGCGGCTTCCGCAGGCGGGTAGACCTGGCAGCCCGCCGTGGACTTAGTCTCTGCGGCTTCCGCAGGCGGGTAGACCTGGCAGCCCGCCGTGGACTTAGTCTCTGCGGCTTCCGCAGGCGGGTAGACCTGGCAGCCCGCCGTGGACTTAGTCTCTGCGGCTTCCGCAGGCGGGTAGACCTGGCAGCCCGCCGTGGACTTAGTCTCTGCGGCTTCCGCAGGCGGGTAGACCTGGCAGCCCGCCGTGGACTTAGTCTCTGCGGCTTCCGCAGGCGGGTAGACCTGGCAGCCCGCCGTGGACTTAGTCTCTGCGGCTTCCGCAGGCGGGTAGACCTGGCAGCCCGCCGTGGACTTAGTCTCTGCGGCTTCCGCAGGCGGGTAGACCTGGCAGCCCGCCGTGGACTTAGTCTCTGCGGCTTCCGCAGGCGGGTAGACCTGGCAGCCCGCCGTGGACTTAGTCTCTGCGGCTTCCGCAGGCGGGTAGACCTGGCAGCCCGCCGTGGACTTAGTCTCTGCGGCTGGCGCAGGCGGGTAGACCTGGCAGCCCGCCGTGGACTTAGTCTCTGCGGCTTCCGCAGGCGGGTAGACCTGGCAGCCCGCCGTGGACTTAGTCTCTGCGGCTTCCGCAGGCGGGTAGACCTGGCAGCCCGCCGTGGACTTAGTCTCTGCGGCTTCCGCAGGCGGGTAGACCTGGCAGCCCGCCGTGGACTTAGTCTCTGCGGCTTCCGCAGGCGGGTAGACCTGGCAGCCCGCCGTGGACTTAGTCTCTGCGGCTTCCGCAGGCGGGTAGACCTGGCAGCCCGCCGTGGACTTAGTCTCTGCGGCTTCCGCAGGCGGGTAGACCTGGCAGCCCGCCGTGGACTTAGTCTCTGCGGCTTCCGCAGGCGGGTAGACCTGGCAGCCCGCCGTGGACTTAGTCTCTGCGGCTTCCGCAGGCGGGTAGACCTGGCAGCCCGCCGTGGACTTAGTCTCTGCGGCTTCCGCAGGCGGGTAGACCTGGCAGCCCGCCGTGGACTTAGTCTCTGCGGCTGGCGCAGGCGGGTAGACCTGGCAGCCCGCCGTGGACTTAGTCTCTGCGGCTTCCGCAGGCGGGTAGACCTGGCAGCCCGCCGTGGACTTAGTCTCTGCGGCTTCCGCAGGCGGGTAGACCTGGCAGCCCGCCGTGGACTTAGTCTCTGCGGCTTCCGCAGGCGGGTAGACCTGGCAGCCCGCCGTGGACTTAGTCTCTGCGGCTTCCGCAGGCGGGTAGACCTGGCAGCCCGCCGTGGACTTAGTCTCTGCGGCTTCCGCAGGCGGGTAGACCTGGCAGCCCGCCGTGGACTTAGTCTCTGCGGCTTCCGCAGGCGGGTAGACCTGGCAGCCCGCCGTGGACTTAGTCTCTGCGGCTTCCGCAGGCGGGTAGACCTGGCAGCCCGCCGTGGACTTAGTCTCTGCGGCTGGCGCAGGCGGGTAGACCTGGCAGCCCGCCGTGGACTTAGTCTCTGCGGCTGGCGCAGGCGGGTAGACCTGGCAGCCCGCCGTGGACTTAGTCTCTGCGGCTGGCGCAGGCGGGTAGACCTGGCAGCCCGCCGTGGACTTAGTCTCTGCGGCTGGCGCAGGCGGGTAGACCTGGCAGCCCGCCGTGGACTTAGTCTCTGCGGCTTCCGCAGGCGGGTAGACCTGTGGCAGCCCGCCGTGGACTTAGTCTCTGCGGCTTCCGCAGGCGGGTAGACCTGGCAGCCCGCCGTGGACTTAGTCTCTGCGGCTTCCGCAGGCGGGTAGACCTGGCAGCCCGCCGTGGACTTAGTCTCTGCGGCTGGCGCAGGCGGGTAGACCTGGCAGCCCGCCGTGGACTTAGTCTCTGCGGCTTCCGCAGGCGGGTAGACCTGGCAGCCCGCCGTGGACTTAGTCTCTGCGGCTTCCGCAGGCGGGTAGACCTGGCAGCCCGCCGTGGACTTAGTCTCTGCGGCTTCCGCAGGCGGGTAGACCTGGCAGCCCGCCGTGGACTTAGTCTCTGCGGCTTCCGCAGGCGGGTAGACCTGGCAGCCCGCCGTGGACTTAGTCTCTGCGGCTTCCGCAGGCGGGTAGACCTGGCAGCCCGCCGTGGACTTAGTCTCTGCGGCTGGCGCAGGCGGGTAGACCTGGCAGCCCGCCGTGGACTTAGTCTCTGCGGCTTCCGCAGGCGGGTAGACCTGGCAGCCCGCCGTGGACTTAGTCTCTGCGGCTTCCGCAGGCGGGTAGACCTGGCAGCCCGCCGTGGACTTAGTCTCTGCGGCTTGCGCAGGCGGGTAGACCTGGCAGCCCGCCGTGGACTTAGTCTCTGCGGCTTCCGCAGGCGGGTAGACCTGGCAGCCCGCCGTGGACTTAGTCTCTGCGGCTTCCGCAGGCGGGTAGACCTGGCAGCCCGCCGTGGACTTAGTCTCTGCGGCTTCCGCAGGCGGGTAGACCTGGCAGCCCGCCGTGGACTTAGTCTCTGCGGCTGGCGCAGGCGGGTAGACCTGGCAGCCCGCCGTGGACTTAGTCTCTGCGGCTTCCGCAGGCGGGTAGACCTGGCAGCCCGCCGTGGACTTAGTCTCTGCGGCTTCCGCAGGCGGGTAGACCTGGCAGCCCGCCGTGGACTTAGTCTCTGCGGCTTCCGCAGGCGGGTAGACCTGGCAGCCCGCCGTGGACTTAGTCTCTGCGGCTGGCGCAGGCGGGTAGACCTGGCAGCCCGCCGTGGACTTAGTCTCTGCGGCTTCCGCAGGCGGGTAGACCTGGCAGCCCGCCGTGGACTTAGTCTCTGCGGCTTCCGCAGGCGGGTAGACCTGGCAGCCCGCCGTGGACTTAGTCTCTGCGGCTTCCGCAGGCGGGTAGACCTGGCAGCCCGCCGTGGACTTAGTCTCTGCGGCTTCCGCAGGCGGGTAGACCTGGCAGCCCGCCGTGGACTTAGTCTCTGCGGCTTCCGCAGGCGGGTAGACCTGGCAGCCCGCCGTGGACTTAGTCTCTGCGGCTTCCGCAGGCGGGTAGACCTGGCAGCCCGCCGTGGACTTAGTCTCTGCGGCTTCCGCAGGCGGGTAGACCTGGCAGCCCGCCGTGGACTTAGTCTCTGCGGCTTCCGCAGGCGGGTAGACCTGGCAGCCCGCCGTGGACTTAGTCTCTGCGGCTTCCGCAGGCGGGTAGACCTGGCAGCCCGCCGTGGACTTAGTCTCTGCGGCTTCCGCAGGCGGGTAGACCTGGCAGCCCGCCGTGGACTTAGTCTCTGCGGCTTCCGCACGCGGGTAGACCTGGCAGCCCGCCGTGGACTTAGTCTCTGCGGCTTCCGCAGGCGGGTAGACCTGGCAGCCCGCCGTGGACTTAGTCTCTGCGGCTGGCGCAGGCGGGTAGACCTGGCAGCCCGCCGTGGACTTAGTCTCTGCGGCTTCCGCAGGCGGGTAGACCTGGCAGCCCGCCGTGGACTTAGTCTCTGCGGCTTCCGCAGGCGGGTAGACCTGGCAGCCCGCCGTGGACTTAGTCTCTGCGGCTGGCGCAGGCGGGTAGACCTGGCAGCCCGCCGTGGACTTAGTCTCTGCGGCTGGCGCAGGCGGGTAGACCTGGCAGCCCGCCGTGGACTTAGTCTCTGCGGCTTCCGCAGGCGGGTAGACTGGCAGCCCGCCGTGGACTTAGTCTCTGCGGCTGTGCGCAGGCGGGTAGACCTGGCAGCCCGCCGTGGACTTAGTCTCTGCGGCTGGCGCAGGCGGGTAGACCTGGCAGCCCGCCGTGGACTTAGTCTCTGCGGCTGGTGCAGGCGGGTAGACCTGGCAGCCCGCCGTGGACTTAGTCTCTGCGGCTGGTGCAGGCGGGTAGACCTGGCAGCCCGCCGTGGACTTAGTCTCTGCGGCTGGCGCAGGCGGGTAGACCTGGCAGCCCGCCGTGGACTTAGTCTCTGCGGCTTCCGCAGGCGGGTAGACCTGGCAGCCCGCCGTGGACTTAGTCTCTGCGGCTGGTGCAGGCGGGTAGACCTGGCAGCCCGCCGTGGACTTAGTCTCTGCGGCTGGTGCAGGCGGGTAGACCTGGCAGCCCGCCGTGGACTTAGTCTCTGCGGCTGGTGCAGGCGGGTAGACCTGGCAGCCCGCCGTGGACTTAGTCTCTGCGGCTGGCGCAGGCGGGTAGACCTGGCAGCCCGCCGTGGACTTAGTCTCTGCGGCTGGCGCAGGCGGGTAGACCTGGCAGCCCGCCGTGGACTTAGTCTCTGCGGCTTCCGCACGCGGGTAGACCTGGCAGCCCGCCGTGGACTTAGTCTCTGCGGCTGGTGCAGGCGGGTAGACCTGGCAGCCCGCCGTGGACTTAGTCTCTGCGGCTGGTGCAGGCGGGTAGACCTGGCAGCCCGCCGTGGACTTAGTCTCTGCGGCTTCCGCAGGCGGGTAGACCTGGCAGCCCGCCGTGGACTTAGTCTCTGCGGCTGGTGCAGGCGGGTAGACCTGGCAGCCCGCCGTGGACTTAGTCTCTGCGGCTGGTGCAGGCGGGTAGACCTGGCAGCCCGCCGTGGACTTAGTCTCTGCGGCTGGCGCAGGCGGGTAGACCTGGCAGCCCGCCGTGGACTTAGTCTCTGCGGCTTCCGCAGGCGGGTAGACCTGGCAGCCCGCCGTGGACTTAGTCTCTGCGGCTGGTGCAGGCGGGTAGACCTGGCAGCCCGCCGTGGACTTAGTCTCTGCGGCTGGCGCAGGCGGGTAGACCTGGCAGCCCGCCGTGGACTTAGTCTCTGCGGCTTCCGCAGGCGGGTAGACCTGGCAGCCCGCCGTGGACTTAGTCTCTGCGGCTGGCGCAGGCGGGTAGACCTGGCAGCCCGCCGTGGACTTAGTCTCTGCGGCTGGCGCAGGCGGGTAGACCTGGCAGCCCGCCGTGGACTTAGTCTCTGCGGCTGGCGCAGGCGGGTAGACCTGGCAGCCCGCCGTGGACTTAGTCTCTGCGGCTGGTCGCAGGCGGGTAGACCTGGCAGCCCGCCGTGGACTTAGTCTCTGCGGCTGGCGCAGGCGGGTAGACCTGGCAGCCCGCCGTGGACTTAGTCTCTGCGGCTGTCGCAGGCGGGTAGACCTGGCAGCCCGCCGTGGACTTAGTCTCTGCGGCTTCCGCAGGCGGGTAGACCTGGCAGCCCGCCGTGGACTTAGTCTCTGCGGCTGGCGCAGGCGGGTAGACCTGGCAGCCCGCCGTGGACTTAGTCTCTGCGGCTTCCGCAGGCGGGTAGACCTGGCAGCCCGCCGTGGACTTAGTCTCTGCGGCTGGTCGCAGGCGGGTAGACCTGGCAGCCCGCCGTGGACTTAGTCTCTGCGGCTGGCGCAGGCGGGTAGACCTGGCAGCCCGCCGTGGACTTAGTCTCTGCGGCTTCCGCAGGCGGGTAGACCTGGCAGCCCGCCGTGGACTTAGTCTCTGCGGCTGGTCGCAGGCGGGTAGACCTGGCAGCCCGCCGTGGACTTAGTCTCTGCGGCTGGTCGCAGGCGGGTAGACCTGGCAGCCCGCCGTGGACTTAGTCTCTGCGGCTGGCGCAGGCGGGTAGACCTGGCAGCCCGCCGTGGACTTAGTCTCTGCGGCTGGCGCAGGCGGGTAGACCTGGCAGCCCGCCGTGGACTTAGTCTCTGCGGCTGGCGCAGGCGGGTAGACCTGGCAGCCCGCCGTGGACTTAGTCTCTGCGGCTTCCGCAGGCGGGTAGACCTGGCAGCCCGCCGTGGACTTAGTCTCTGCGGCTTCCGCAGGCGGGTAGACCTGGCAGCCCGCCGTGGACTTAGTCTCTGCGGCTGGCGCAGGCGGGTAGACCTGGCAGCCCGCCGTGGACTTAGTCTCTGCGGCTTCCGCAGGCGGGTAGACCTGGCAGCCCGCCGTGGACTTAGTCTCTGCGGCTGGCGCAGGCGGGTAGACCTGGCAGCCCGCCGTGGACTTAGTCTCTGCGGCTGTCCGCAGGCGGGTAGACCTGGCAGCCCGCCGTGGACTTAGTCTCTGCGGCTGCCGCAGGCGGGTAGACCTGGCAGCCCGCCGTGGACTTAGTCTCTGCGGCTGGCGCAGGCGGGTAGACCTGGCAGCCCGCCGTGGACTTAGTCTCTGCGGCTGCCGCAGGCGGGTAGACCTGGCAGCCCGCCGTGGACTTAGTCTCTGCGGCTGGCCGCAGGCGGGTAGACCTGGCAGCCCGCCGTGGACTTAGTCTCTGCGGCTTCCGCAGGCGGGTAGACCTGGCAGCCCGCCGTGGACTTAGTCTCTGCGGCTTCCGCAGGCGGGTAGACCTGGCAGCCCGCCGTGGACTTAGTCTCTGCGGCTTCCGCAGGCGGGTAGACCTGGCAGCCCGCCGTGGACTTAGTCTCTGCGGCTGGCGCAGGCGGGTAGACCTGGCAGCCCGCCGTGGACTTAGTCTCTGCGGCTGGCTGCAGGCGGGTAGACCTGGCAGCCCGCCGTGGACTTAGTCTCTGCGGCTGGCGCAGGCGGGTAGACCTGGCAGCCCGCCGTGGACTTAGTCTCTGCGGCTGGCGCAGGCGGGTAGACCTGGCAGCCCGCCGTGGACTTAGTCTCTGCGGCTGGCGCAGGCGGGTAGACCTGGCAGCCCGCCGTGGACTTAGTCTCTGCGGCTTCCGCAGGCGGGTAGACCTGGCAGCCCGCCGTGGACTTAGTCTCTGCGGCTGGCGCAGGCGGGTAGACCTGGCAGCCCGCCGTGGACTTAGTCTCTGCGGCTGGCGCAGGCGGGTAGACCTGGCAGCCCGCCGTGGACTTAGTCTCTGCGGCTGGCGCAGGCGGGTAGACCTGGCAGCCCGCCGTGGACTTAGTCTCTGCGGCTGGCGCAGGCGGGTAGACCTGGCAGCCCGCCGTGGACTTAGTCTCTGCGGCTTCCGCAGGCGGGTAGACCTGGCAGCCCGCCGTGGACTTAGTCTCTGCGGCTTCCGCAGGCGGGTAGACCTGGCAGCCCGCCGTGGACTTAGTCTCTGCGGCTGGCGCAGGCGGGTAGACCTGGCAGCCCGCCGTGGACTTAGTCTCTGCGGCTGCCGCAGGCGGGTAGACCTGGCAGCCCGCCGTGGACTTAGTCTCTGCGGCTTCCGCAGGCGGGTAGACCTGGCAGCCCGCCGTGGACTTAGTCTCTGCGGCTTCCGCAGGCGGGTAGACCTGGCAGCCCGCCGTGGACTTAGTCTCTGCGGCTGGCGCAGGCGGGTAGACCTGGCAGCCCGCCGTGGACTTAGTCTCTGCGGCTGGCGCAGGCGGGTAGACCTGGCAGCCCGCCGTGGACTTAGTCTCTGCGGCTTCCGCAGGCGGGTAGACCTGGCAGCCCGCCGTGGACTTAGTCTCTGCGGCTGGCGCAGGCGGGTAGACCTGGCAGCCCGCCGTGGACTTAGTCTCTGCGGCTGCCGCAGGCGGGTAGACCTGGCAGCCCGCCGTGGACTTAGTCTCTGCGGCTTCCGCAGGCGGGTAGACCTGGCAGCCCGCCGTGGACTTAGTCTCTGCGGCTGGCGCAGGCGGGTAGACCTGGCAGCCCGCCGTGGACTTAGTCTCTGCGGCTGCCGCAGGCGGGTAGACCTGGCAGCCCGCCGTGGACTTAGTCTCTGCGGCTTCCGCAGGCGGGTAGACCTGGCAGCCCGCCGTGGACTTAGTCTCTGCGGCTTCCGCAGGCGGGTAGACCTGGCAGCCCGCCGTGGACTTAGTCTCTGCGGCTTCCGCAGGCGGGTAGACCTGGCAGCCCGCCGTGGACTTAGTCTCTGCGGCTGGCGCAGGCGGGTAGACCTGGCAGCCCGCCGTGGACTTAGTCTCTGCGGCTGGCGCAGGCGGGTAGACCTGGCAGCCCGCCGTGGACTTAGTCTCTGCGGCTTCCGCAGGCGGGTAGACCTGGCAGCCCGCCGTGGACTTAGTCTCTGCGGCTTCCGCAGGCGGGTAGACCTGGCAGCCCGCCGTGGACTTAGTCTCTGCGGCTTCCGCAGGCGGGTAGACCTGGCAGCCCGCCGTGGACTTAGTCTCTGCGGCTGGCGCAGGCGGGTAGACCTGGCAGCCCGCCGTGGACTTAGTCTCTGCGGCTTCCGCAGGCGGGTAGACCTGGCAGCCCGCCGTGGACTTAGTCTCTGCGGCTTCCGCAGGCGGGTAGACCTGGCAGCCCGCCGTGGACTTAGTCTCTGCGGCTGGCGCAGGCGGGTAGACCTGGCAGCCCGCCGTGGACTTAGTCTCTGCGGCTGGCGCAGGCGGGTAGACCTGGCAGCCCGCCGTGGACTTAGTCTCTGCGGCTGGCGCAGGCGGGTAGACCTGGCAGCCCGCCGTGGACTTAGTCTCTGCGGCTTCCGCAGGCGGGTAGACCTGGCAGCCCGCCGTGGACTTAGTCTCTGCGGCTGGCGCAGGCGGGTAGACCTGGCAGCCCGCCGTGGACTTAGTCTCTGCGGCTTGCGCAGGCGGGTAGACCTGGCAGCCCGCCGTGGACTTAGTCTCTGCGGCTTCCGCAGGCGGGTAGACCTGGCAGCCCGCCGTGGACTTAGTCTCTGCGGCTTCCGCAGGCGGGTAGACCTGGCAGCCCGCCGTGGACTTAGTCTCTGCGGCTTCCGCAGGCGGGTAGACCTGGCAGCCCGCCGTGGACTTAGTCTCTGCGGCTTCCGCAGGCGGGTAGACCTGGCAGCCCGCCGTGGACTTAGTCTCTGCGGCTGTCCGCAGGCGGGTAGACCTGGCAGCCCGCCGTGGACTTAGTCTCTGCGGCTTCCGCAGGCGGGTAGACCTGGCAGCCCGCCGTGGACTTAGTCTCTGCGGCTGCCGCAGGCGGGTAGACCTGGCAGCCCGCCGTGGACTTAGTCTCTGCGGCTTCCGCAGGCGGGTAGACCTGGCAGCCCGCCGTGGACTTAGTCTCTGCGGCTGGCGCAGGCGGGTAGACCTGGCAGCCCGCCGTGGACTTAGTCTCTGCGGCTTCCGCAGGCGGGTAGACCTGGCAGCCCGCCGTGGACTTAGTCTCTGCGGCTGGCGCAGGCGGGTAGACCTGGCAGCCCGCCGTGGACTTAGTCTCTGCGGCTGGCGCAGGCGGGTAGACCTGGCAGCCCGCCGTGGACTTAGTCTCTGCGGCTGGCGCAGGCGGGTAGACCTGGCAGCCCGCCGTGGACTTAGTCTCTGCGGCTGTCGCAGGCGGGTAGACCTGGCAGCCCGCCGTGGACTTAGTCTCTGCGGCTTCCGCAGGCGGGTAGACCTGGCAGCCCGCCGTGGACTTAGTCTCTGCGGCTGGCGCAGGCGGGTAGACCTGGCAGCCCGCCGTGGACTTAGTCTCTGCGGCTGGCGCAGGCGGGTAGACCTGGCAGCCCGCCGTGGACTTAGTCTCTGCGGCTTCCGCAGGCGGGTAGACCTGGCAGCCCGCCGTGGACTTAGTCTCTGCGGCTGGCGCAGGCGGGTAGACCTGGCAGCCCGCCGTGGACTTAGTCTCTGCGGCTGTCGCAGGCGGGTAGACCTGGCAGCCCGCCGTGGACTTAGTCTCTGCG
>JAUNZM010001689.1:0-170109 GCA_033459285.1 Clamator glandarius
GAGAAGGGCAAAGAAGGTCGGAGCAGGGCAAAGAAGGTCGGAGAAGGGCAAAGAAGGTCGGAGAAGGGCAAAGAAGGTCGGAGAAGGGCAAAGAAGGTCAGAGAAGGGCAAAGAAGGTCGGAGCAGGGCGTAGAAGGTCGGAGCAGGGCAAAGAAGGTCGGAGCAGGGCAAAGAAGGTCGGAGAAGGGCAAAGCAGGTCGGAGAAGGGCAGAGAAGGTCGGACCAGGGCGAAGAAGGTCGGAGCAGGGCGTAGAAGGTCGGAGCAGGGCGAAGAAGGTAGGAGGAGGGCGAAGAAGGTCGGAGACGGGCAAACAAGGTCGGAGACGGGCAAACAAGATCGGAGACGGGCAAACAAGGTCAGAGACGGGCAAACAAGGTCGGAGACGGGCAAACAAGGTCGGAGAAGGGCAAAGAAGGTCGGAGAAGGGCAAAGAAGGTCGGAGAAGGGCAAAGAAGGTCGGAGAAGGGCAAAGAAGGTCGGAGAAGGGCAAAGAAGGTCGGAGAAGGGCAAAGAAGGTCGGAGAAGGGCAAAGAAGGTCGGAGAAGGGCAAAGAAGGTCGGAGAAGGGCAAAGAAGGTCGGAGCAGGGCAAAGAAGGTCGGAGAAGGGCGAAGAAGTTCGGAGAAGGGCGAAGAAGTTCGGAGAAGGGCGAAGAAGGTCGGAGAAAGGCGAAGAAGTTCGGAGAAAGGCGAAGAAGGTCGGAGAAGGGCAAAGAAGGTCGGAGAAGGGCAAAGAAGGTCGGAGAAGGGCAAAGAAGGTCGGAGAAGGGCAAAGAAGGGCAAAGAAGGTCGGAGAAGGGCAAAGAAGGTCGGAGAAGGGCAAAGAAGGGCAAAGAAGGTCGGAGAAGGGCAAAGAAGGTCGGAGAAGGGCAAAGAAGGTCGGAGAAGGGCAAAGAAGGTCGGAGAAAGGCAAAGAAGGTCGGAGAAGGGCAAAGAAGGTCGGAGAAGGGCAAAGAAGGGCAAAGAAGGTCGGAGAAGGGCAAAGAAGGTCGGAGAAGGGCAAAGAAGGGCAAAGAAGGTCGGAGAAGGGCAAAGAAGGTCGGAGAAGGGCAAAGAAGGTCGGAGAAGGGCAAAGAAGGTCGGAGAAGGGCAAAGAAGGTCGGAGAAGGGCAAAGAAGGTCGGAGAAGGGCAAAGAAGGTCGGAGAAAGGCAAAGAAGGTCGGAGAAGGGCAAAGAAGGTCGGAGAAGGGCAAAGAAGGGCAAAGAAGGTCGGAGAAGGGCAAAGAAGGTCGGAGAAGGGCAAAGAAGGTCGGAGAAGGGCAAAGAAGGACGGAGAAGGGCAAAGAAGGTCGGAGAAGGGCAAAGAAGGTCGGAGAAGGGCAAAGAAGGTCGGAGAAGGGCAAAGAAGGTCGGAGAAGGGCAAAGAAGGTCGGAGAAGGGCAAAGAAGGTCGGAGAAGGGCAAAGAAGGTCGGAGAAGGGCAAAGAAGGTCGGAGAAGGGCAAAGAAGGTCGGAGAAGGGCAAAGAAGGTCGGAGAAGGGCAAAGAAGGTCGGAGAAGGGCAAAGAAGGTCGGAGAAGGGCAAAGAAGGTCGGAGAAGGGCAAAGAAGGTCTAGGAAGGGCAAAGAAGGACGGGGAAGGGCAAAGAAGGTCGGAGAAGGGCAAAGAAGGTCGGAGAGGGGCAAAGATGGTCGGAGAAGGGTAAAGAAGGTCGGAGAAGGGCAAAGAAGGTCGGAGAAGGGCAAAGAAGGTCGGAGAAGGGCAAAGAAGTTCGGAGAAAGGCAAAGAAGGTCGGAGAAGGGCAAAGAAGGTCGGAGAAGGGCAAAGAAGGTCGGAGAAGGGCAAAGAAGGACGGAGAAGGGCAAAGAAGGTCGGAGAAGGGCAAAGAAGGTCGGAGAAGGGCAAAGAAGGTCGGAGAAAGGCAAAGAAGGTCGGAGAAGGGCAAAGAAGGTCGGAGAAGGGCAAAGAAGGTCGGAGAAGGGCAAAGAAGGTCGGAGAAGGGCAAAGAAGGTCGGAGAAAGGCAAAGAAGGTCGGAGAAGGGCAAAGAAGGTCGGAGAAGGGCAAAGAAGGTCGGAGAAGGGCAAAGAAGGTCGGAGAAGGGCAAAGAAGGTCGGAGAAGGGCAAAGAAGGTCGGAGAAGGCCAGAGAAGTTCGGAGAAGGGCAGAGAAGGTCGGAGAAGGGCAGAGAAGGTCGGAGAAGGGCGAAGAAGGTCGGAGCAGGGCGAAGAAGGTCGGAGCAGGGCGAAGAAGGTCGGAGCAGGGCGAAGAAGGTCGGAGCAGGGCGAAGAAGGTCGGAGACGGGCAAACAAGGTCGGAGACGGGCAAACAAGGTCGGAGAAAGGCAAAGAAGGTCGGAGAAGGGCAAAGAAGGTCGGAGACGGGCAAACAAGGTCGGAGACGGGCAAACAAGGTCGGAGACGAGCAAACAAGGTCGGAGAAAGGCAAAGAAGGTCGGAGAACGCAAAAAAGGTCGGAGAAAGCAAAGAAGGTCGGAGAAGGGCAAAGAAGGTCGGACAAGGGCAAAGAAGGTCGGAGAAGGGCAAAGAAGGTCGGAGAGGGGCAAAGAAGGTCGGAGCAGGGCAAAGAAGGTCGGAGACGGGCAAAGAAGGTCAGAGAAGGGCAAAGAAGGTCGGAGAAGGGCAAAGAAGGTCGGAGAAGGGCAAAGAAGGTCAGAGAAGGGCAAAGAAGGTCGGAGAAGATCAAAGAAGGTCGGAGCAGGGCAAAGAAGGTCGGAGAAGGGCAAAGAAGGTCGGAGAAGGGCAAAGAAGGTCGGAGCAGGGCAAAGAAGGTCGGAGCAGGGCAAAGAAGGTCGGGGAAGGGCAAAGAAGGTCGGAGCAGGGCAAAGAAGGTCGGAGAAGGGCAAAGAAGGTCGGAGAAGGGCAAAGCAGGTCGGGGAAGGGCAGAGAAGTTCGGAGCAGGGCAGAGAAGGTCGGACCAGGGCGAAGAAGGTCGGAGCAGGGCGTAGAAGGTCGGAGCAGGGCGAAGAAGGTAGGAGCAGGGCGAAGAAGGTCGGAGACGGGCAAACAAGGTCGGAGACGGGCAAACAAGATCGGAGACGGGCAAACAAGATCGGAGACGGGCAAACAAGATCGGAGACGGGCAAACAAGGTCAGAGACGGGCAAACAAGGTCGGAGACGGGCAAACAAGGTCGGAGAAAGGCAAAGAAGGTCGGAGAACGCAAAAAAGGTCGGAGAAAGCAAAGAAGGTCGGAGAAGGGCAAAGAAGGTCGGAGAAGGGCAAAGAAGGTCGGAGAAGGGCAAGGAAGGTCGGAGCAGGGCAAAGAAGGTCGGAGAAGGGCAAAGAAGGTCGGAGCAGGGCAAAGAAGGTCGGAGAAGGGCAAAGAAGGTCGGAGAAGGGCAAAGAAGGTCGGAGAAGGGCAAAGAAGGTCGGAGAAGGGCAAAGAAGGTCAGAGAAGGGCAAAGAAGGTCGGAGAAGGGCAAAGAAGGTCGGAGAAGGGCAAAGAAGGTCGGAGAAGGGCAAAGAAGGTCGGAGAAGGGCAAAGAAGGTCGGAGAAGGGCAAAGAAGGTCGGAGAAGGGCAAAGAAGGTCGGAGAAGGGCAAAGAAGGTCGGAGAAGCGCAAAGAAGGTCGGAGAAGGGCAAAGAAGGACGGGGAAGGGCAAAGAACGTCGGAGCAGGGCAAAGAAGGTCGGAGAAGGGCAAAGAAGGTCGGAGCAGGGCAAAGAAGGTCGGAGCAGGGCAAAGAAGGTCGGAGAAGGGCAAAGAAGGTCGGAGAAGGGCAAAGAAGGTCGGAGAAGGGCAAAGAAGGTCGGAGAAGGGCAAAGAAGGTCGGAGAAGGGCAAAGAAGGTCGGAGAAGGGCAAAGAAGGTCGGAGAAGCGCAAAGAAGGTCGGAGAAGGGCAAAGAAGGACGGGGAAGGGCAAAGAACGTCGGAGCAGGGCAAAGAAGGTCGGAGAAGGGCAAAGAAGGTCGGAGAAGGGCAAAGAAGGTCGGAGCAGGGCAAAGAAGGTCGGAGAAGGGCAAAGAAGGTCGGAGAAGGGCAAAGAAGGTCGGAGAAGGGCAAAGAAGGTCGGAGAAGGGCAAAGAAGGTCGGAGAAGGGCAAAGAAGGTCGGAGAAGCGCAAAGAAGGTCGGAGAAGGGCAAAGAAGGACGGGGAAGGGCAAAGAACGTCGGAGCAGGGCAAAGAAGGTCGGAGCAGGGCAAAGAAGGTCGGAGAAGGGCGAAGTAGTTCGGAGAAGGGCGAAGAAGTTCGGAGAAGGGCGAAGAAGGTCGGAGAAAGGCGAAGAAGTTCGGAGAAGGGCAAAGAAGGTCGGAGAAGGGCAAAGAAGTTCGGAGAAGGGCAAAGAAGGTCGGAGAAGGGCAAAGAAGCTCGGAGAAGGGCAAAGAAGGTCGGAGAAGGGCAAAGAAGGTCGGAGAAGGGCAAAGAAGGTCGGAGAAGGGCAGAGAAGGTCGGGGAAGTGCGAAGAAGGTCGGAGCAGGGCGAAGAAAGTCGGAGCAGGGCAAAGAAGGTCGGAGCAGGGCAAAGAAGGTCGGAGCAGGGCAAAGAAGGTCGGAGCAGGGCAAAGAAGGTCGGAGCAGGGCAAAGAAGGTCGGAGCAGGGCAAAGAAGGTCGGAGCAGGGCAAAGAAGGTCGGAGACGGGCAAAAAAGGTCGGAGACGGGCAAAAAAGGTCGGAGACGGGCAAAAAAGGTCGGAGACGGGCAAAAAAGGTCGGAGAAAGGCAAAGAAGGTCGGAGACGGGCAAAAAAGGTCGGAGAAAGGCAAAGAAGGTCGGAGACGGGCAAAAAAGGTCGGAGACGGGCAAAGAAGGTCGGAGACGGGCAAAAAAGGTCGGAGACGGGCAAAGAAGGTCGGAGAAAGGCAAAGAAGGTCGGAGAAAGGCAACGAAGGTCGGAGAAAGGCAACGAAGGTCGGAGAAGGGCAAAGAAGTTCGGAGAATGCAAAGAAGGTCGGAGAATGCAAAGAAGGTCGGAGAATGCAAAGAAGGTCGGAGAAGGACAAAGAAGGTCGGAGAAGGACAAAGAAGGTCGGAGAAGGGCAAATAAGGTCAGAGAAGGTCATAGAAGGTACAGAGAATATCATAGAAGGTCAGAGAAGGACAAAGAAGGTCAGAGAAGGACAAAGAAGATGGGAATAAAACAAAATTTTCGGAGAATGCAAAGAAGGTCGGAGAAGGGCAAAGAAAGTCAGAGAAGGACAAAGAAAGTTGGAGAAGGGCAAGGAAGGTCAGAGAAGGGCAAGGAAGGTCAGAGAAGGGCAAGGAAGGTCAGTGAAGGGCAAGGAAGGTCGGAGAAGGGCAAGGAAGGTCGGAGAAGGGCAAGGAAGGTCGGAGAAGGGCAAGGAAGGTCGGAGAAGGGCAAAGAAGGTCGGAGAAGGGCAAAGAAGGTCGGAGAAGGGCAAAGAAGGTCGTAGAAGGGCAAAGAAGGTCGGAGAAGGGCAAAGAAGGTCGGAGAATGCAAAGAAGGTCGGAGAAGGGCAAAGAAGGTCGGAGAATGCAAAGAAGGTCGGAGAATGCAAAGAAGGTCGGAGAAGGGCAAAGAAGGTCGGAGAAGGGCAAAGAAGGTCGGAGAAGGGCAAAGAAGGTCGGAGAAGGGCAAAGAAGGTCGGAGAAGGGCAAAGAAGGTCGGAGAATGCAAAGAAGGTCGGAGAATGCAAAGAAGGTCGGAGAAGGGCAAAGAAGGTCGGAGAAGGGCAAAGAAGGTCGGAGAAGGGCAAAGAAAGTCGGGAAAGGGCAAAGAAGGTCGGAGAAGGGCAAAGAAGGTCGGAGAAGGCCGAAGAAGGTCGGAGAAGGCCGAAGAAGGTCGGAGAAGGCCGAAGAAGGTCGGGGAAGGGCAAAGAAGTTCGGAGAAGGGCAAAGAAGGTCGGAGAAGGGCAAAGAAGGTCGGAGAAGGGCAAAGAAGGTCGGGAAAGGGCAAAGAAGGTCGGGAAAGGGCAAAGAAGGTCGGGAAAGGGCAAAGAAGGTCGGGAAATGGCAAAGAAGGTCGGGGAAGGGCAAAGAAGGTCGGAGAAGGGCAAAGAAGGTCGGAGAAGGGCAAAGAAGGTCGGGGAAGGGCAAAGAAGGTCGGAGAAGGGCAAAGAAGGTCGGAGAAGGGCAAAGAAGGTCGGAGAAGGGAAAAGAAGGTCGGAGAAGGGAAAAGAAGGTCGGAGAAGGGCAAAGAAGGTCGGAGAAGGGCAAAGAAGGTCGGAGAAGGGCAAAGAAGGTCGGGGAAGGGCAAAGAAGGTCGGGGAAGGGCAAAGAAGGTCGGAGAAGGCAAGGAATTTCGGAGAAGGGCAAAGAAGGTCGGGGAAGGGCAAAGAAAGTCGGGGAAGGGCAAAGAATGTCGGAGAAGGGCAAAGAAGGTCGGAGAAGGGCAAAGAAGGTCGGAGAAGGGCAAAGAAGGTCGGGGAAGGGCAAAGAAGGTCGGAGAAGGGCAAAGAA
Organism: Clamator glandarius; assembly: GCA_033459285.1. Classification (NCBI taxonomy): domain Eukaryota; kingdom Metazoa; phylum Chordata; class Aves; order Cuculiformes; family Cuculidae; genus Clamator; species Clamator glandarius. The sequence continues at coordinate 6,312 of JAUNZM010001689.1, forward strand.
GGTCGGAGAAGGGCAAAGAAGGTCGGGGAAGGGCAAAGAAGGTCGGAGAAGGGCAAAGAAGGTCGGAGAAGGGCAAAGAAGGTCGGAGAAGGGCAAGGAAGGTCGGAGAAGGGCAAGGAAGGTCGGAGAAGGGCAAGGAAGGTCGGAGAAGGGCAAGGAAGGTCGGAGAAGGGCAAGGAAGGTCGGAGAAGGGCAAGGAAGGTCGGAGAAGGGCAAGGAAGGTCGGAGAAGGGCAAGGAAGGTCGGAGAAGGGCAAGGAAGGTCGGGGAAGGGCAAGGAAGGTCGGGGAAGGGCGAAGAAGGTCGGGGAAGGGCGAAGAAGGTCGGGGAAGGGCGAAGAAGGTCGGGGAAGGGCGAAGAAGGTCGGGGAAGGGCGACGAAGGTCGGGGAAGGGCGACGAAGGTCGGAGAAGGGCGAAGAATGTCGGAGAAGGCAAAGAAGGTCGGGGAAGGGCAAAGAAGGTCGGGGAAGGGCAAAGAAGGTCGGGGAAGGGCAAAGAAGTTCGGAGGAGGGCAAAGAAGGTCGGGGAAGGGCAAAGAAGGTCGGAGAAGGGCAAAGAAGGTCGGAGAAGGGCAAAGAAGGTCGGAGAAGGGCAAAGAAGGTCGGAGAAGGGCAAAGAAGGTCGGAGAAGGGCAAAGAAGGTCGGAGAAGGGCAAAGAAGTTCGGAGAAGGGCAAAGAAGGTCGGAGAAGGGCAAAGAAGGTCGGGAAAGGGCAAAGAAGGTCGGGAAAGGGCAAAGAAGGTCGGGAAAGGGCAAAGAAGGTCGGAGAATTGCAAAGAAGGTCGGAGAAGGGCAAAGAAGGTCGGAGAAGGGCAAAGAAGGTCGGACAAGGGCAAAGAAGGTCGGACAAGGGCAAAGAAGGTCGGGGAAGGGCAAAGAAGGTCGGAGACGGGCAAAGAAGGTCGGAGACGGGCAAAGAAGGTCGGAGAAGGGCAAAGAAGGTCGGAGAAGGGCAAAGAAGGTCGGAGAAGGGCAAAGAAGGTCGGGAAAGGGCGAAGAAGGTCGGAGAAGGGCGAAGAAGGTCGGGAAAGGGCAAAGAAGGTCGGAGAAGGCAAAGAAGGTCGGGAAAGGGCGAAGAAGGTCGGAGAAGGGCGAAGAAGGTCGGGAAAGGGCAAAGAAGGTCGGAGAAGGGCAAAGAAGGTCGGAGAAGGGCAAAGAAGGTCGGAGAAGGGCAAAGAAGGTCGGAGAAGGGCAAAGAAGGTCGGAGAAGGGCAAAGAAGGTCGGAGAAGGCAAAGAAGGTCGGAGAAGGCAAAGAAGGTCGGAGAAGGCAAAGAAGGTCGGAGAATGGCAAAGAAGGTCGGAGAATGGCAAAGAAGGTCGGAGAAGGCAAAGAAGGTCGGAGAAGGCAAAGAATGTCGGAGAAGGCAAAGAATGTCGGAGAAGGCAAAGAAGGTCGGACGAAGGCAAAGAAGGTCGGAGGACGGGCATAGAAGGTCGGAGAAGGGCAAAGAAGGTCGGAGAAGGGCGAAGAATTTCGGAGAAGGGCAAAGAAGGTCGGAGAAGGGCAAAGAAGGTCGGAGAAGGGCAAAGAAGGTCGGAGAAGGGCAAAGAAGGTCGGAGAAGGGCAGAGAAGGTCGGAGAAGGGCAAAGAAGGTCGGAGAAGGGCAAAGAAGGTCGGGAAAGGGCGAAGAAGGTCGGAGAAGGGCGAAGAAGGTCGGGAAAGGGCGAAGAAGGTCGGAGAAGGGCGAAGAAGGTCGGGAAAGGGCAAAGAAGGTCGGAGAAGGGCAAAGAAGGCCGGAGAAGGGCAAAGAAGGTCGGAGAAGGGCAAAGAAGGTCGGAGAAGGGCAAAGAAGGTCGGAGAAGGGCAAAGAAGGTCGGAGAAGGGCAAAGAAGGTCGGAGAAAGGCAAAGAAGGTCGGAGAAGGGCAAAGAAGGTCGGAGAAGGGCAAAGAAGGTCGGAGAAGGGCAAAGAAGGTCGGAGAAGGGCAAAGAAGGTCGGGAAAGGGCAAAGAAGGTCGGGAAAGGGCAAAGAAGGTCGGGAAAGGGCAAAGAAGGTCGGAGACGGGCAAAGAAGGTCGGAGACGGGCAAAGAAGGTCGGAGACGGGCAAAGAAGGTCGGAGACGGGCAAAGAAGGTCGGAGACGGGCAAAGAAGGTCGGGAAAGGGCAAAGAAGGTCGGGGAAGGGCAAGGAAGGTCGGGGAAGGGCAAGGAAGGTCGGGGAAGGGCAAGGAAGGTCGGGGAAGGGCGAAGAAGGTCGGGGAAGGGCGAAGAAGGTCGGGGAAGGGCGAAGAAGGTCGGGGAAGTGCAAAGAAGGTCGGAGAAGGGCAAAGAAGGTCGGGGAAGGCAAAGAAGGTCGGGGAAGGCAAAGAAGGTCGGGGAAGGGCAAAGAAGGTCGGGAAAGGGCAAAGAAGGTCGGGAAAAGGCAAAGAAGGTCGGGAAAGGGCAAAGAAGTTCGGGAAAGGGCAAAGAAGGTCGGAGAAGGGCAAGGAAGGTCGGAGAAGGGCAAGGAAGGTCGGAGAAGGGCAAGGAAGGTCGGAGAAGGGCAAGGAAGGTCGGAGAAGGGCAAGGAAGGTCGGAGAAGGGCAAGGAAGGTCGGGGAAGGGCAAGGAAGGTCGGGGAAGGGCAAGGAAGGTCGGGGAAGGGCAAGGAAGGTCGGGGAAGGGCGAAGAAGGTCGGGGAAGGGCGAAGAAGGTCGGGGAAGGGCGAAGAAGGTCGGGGAAGGGCGAAGAAGGTCGGGGAAGGGCGAAGAAGGTCGGGGAAGGGCGAAGAAGGTCGGGGAAGGGCGAAGAAGGTCGGGGAAGGGCGAAGAAGATCGGAGAAGGGCAAAGAAGGTCGGAGAAGGGCAAAGAAGGTCGGAGAAGGGCAAAGAAGGTCGGACATAATCAAAGAAGGTCGGAGAAGGGAAGGAAGGTCGGAGAAGGTCAAGGAAGGTCGGAGAAGGGCAAGGAAGGTCGGAGAAGGGCAAGGAAGGTCGGAGCAGGGCAAAGAAGGTCGGAGCAAGGCAAAGAAGGTCGGAAAAGGGCAAAGAAGGTCGGAGAAGGGCAAAGAAGGTCGGAGAAGGGCAAAGAAGGTCGGAGAAGGGCAAAGAAGGTCGGAGAAGGGCAAAGAAGGTCGGAGAAGTGCAAGGAAGGGCGGAGAAGGGCAAGGAAGGGCGGAGAAGGGCAAGGAAGGACGGAGAAGGGCAAGGGAGGTCGGAAAAGGGCAAGGGAGGTCGGAAAAGGGCAAGGGAGGTCGGAAAAGGGCAAGGGAGGTCGGAAAAGGGCAAGGGAGGTCCGAGAAGGGCAAGGGAGGTCCGAGAAGGGCAAAGAAGATCGGAGAAGGGCAAAGAAGATCGGAGAAGGGCAAAGAAGGTCGGAGAAGGGCAAAGAAGGTCGGAGAAGGGCGAAGAAGGTCGGAGAAGGGCGAAGAAGGTCGGAGAAGGGCAAAGAAGGTCGGAGAAAGGCAAAGAAGGTCGGAGAAAGGCAAAGAAGGTCGGAGAAGGGCAAAGAAGGTCGGAGAAGGGCGAAGAAGGTCGGAGAAGGGCAAAGAAGGTCGGAGAAGGGCAAAGAAGGTCGGAGAAAGGCAAAGAAGGTCGGAGAAGGGCAAAGAAGGTCGGAGAAGGGCAAAGAAGGTCGGAGAAGGGCGAAGAAGGTCGGAGAAGGGCAGAGAAGGTCGGGGAAGGGCGAAGAAGGTCGGGGAAGGGCGAAGAAGGTCGGAGCAGGGCGAAGAAGGTCGGAGAAGTGCAGAGAAGGTCGGAGCAGGGCGAAGAAGGTCGGAGCAGGGCGAAGAAGGTCGGGGAAGTGCGAAGAAGGTCGGAGAAGTGCGAAGAAGGTCGGAGCAGGGCGAAGAAGGTCGGAGCAGGGCGAAGAAGGTCGGAGCAGGGCGAAGAAGGTCGGAGAAGGGCAAAGAAGGTCGGAGAAGGGCAAAGAAGGTCGGAGCAGGGCAAAGAAGGTCGGAGCAGGGCAAAGAAGGTCGGAGCAGGGCAAAGAAGTTCGGAGACGGGCAAACAAGGTCGGAGACGGGCAAACAAGGTCGGAGACGGGCAAACAAGGTCGGAGACGGGCAAAGAAGGTCGGAGACGGGCAAATAAGGTCGGAGAAAGGCAAAGAAGTTCGGAGAAATGCAAAGAAGTTCGGAGAAAGGCAAAGAAGGTCGGAGAAAGGCAAAGAAGGTCGGAGAATGCAAAGAAGGTCGGAGAAATGCAAAGAAGTTCGGAGAAATGCAAAGAAGTTCGGAGAAAGGCAAAGAAGGTCGGAGAAAGGCAAAGAAGTTCGGAGAAATGCAAAGAAGTTCGGAGAAAGGCAAAGAAGGTCGGAGAAGGGCAAAGAAGGTCGGAGAAGGGCAAAGAAGGTCGGAGAAGGGCAAAGAAGGTCGGAGAGGGGCAAAGAAGTTCGGAGAAGGACAAAGAAGGTCGGAGAAGGACAAAGAAGGTCGGAGAAGGACAAAGAAGGTCGGAGAAGGACAAAGAAGGTCGGAGAAGGGCAAAGAAGTTCGGAGAAGGACAAAGAAGGTCGGAGAAGGGCAAAGAAGGTCGGAGAAGGGCAAAGAAGGTCGGAGAAGGGCGAGGAAGGTCGGAGAAGGACAAAGAAGGTCGGAGAAGGGCAAAGAAGGTCGGAGATGGGCAAAGAAGGTCGGAGAAGGCGAGGAAGGTCGGAGAAGGACAAAGAAGGTCGGAGAAGGGCGAGGAAGGTCGGAGAAGGACAAAGAAGGTCGGAGAAGGGCAAGGAAGTTCGGAGAAGGGCGAGGAAGGTCGGAGAAGGGCGAGGAAGGTCGGAGAAGGGCAAAGAAGGTCGGAGAAGGGCAAAGAAGGTCGGAGAAGGGCAAAGAAGGTCGGAGAAGGGCAAAGAAGGACAAAGAAGGTCGGAGAAGGGCAAAGAAGGTCGGAGAAGGGCAAAGAAGGTCGGAGAAGGGCAGAGAAGGTCGGAGAAGGGCAGAGAAGGTCGGAGAAGGGCAAAGAAGGTCGGAGAAGGGCAGAGAAGGTCGGAGAAGGGCAGAGAAGGTCGGAGAAGGGCGAAGAAGGTCGGAGAAGGGCAGAGAAGGTCGGAGAAGGGTAGAGAAGGTCGGAGAAGGGCAAAGAAGGTCGGAGAAGGGCAGAGAAGGTCGGAGAAGGGCAAAGAAGGTCGGAGAAGGGCGAAGAAGGTCGGAGCAGGGCGAAGAAGGTCAGAGCAGGGCGAAGAAAGTCGGAGCAGGGCGAAGAAGGTCGGAGACGGGCAAAGAAGTTCGGAGACGGGCAAACAAGGTCGGAGACCGGCAAACAAGGTCGGAGACGGGCAAACAAGGTCGGAGACGGGCAAACAAGGTCGGAGACGGGCAAACAAGGTCGGAGAAAGGCAAACAAGTTCGGAGAAAGGCAAAGAAGGTCGGAGAATGCAAAGAAGGTCGGAGAATGCAAAGAAGGTTGGAGAAGGGCAAAGAAGGTCGGAGAAGGGCAGAGAAGGTCGGAGAAGGGCAAAGAAGGGCAAAGAAGGTCGGAGAAGGGCAAAGAAGGTCGGAGAAGGGCAGAGAAGGTCGTAGCAGGGCGAAGAAGGTCGGAGAAGGGCAAAGAAGGTCGGAGAAGGGCAAAGAAGGTCGGAGAAGGGCAAAGAAGGTCGGAGAAGGGCAAAGAAGGTCGGAGACGGGCAAATTAGGTCGGAGAAGGGCAAAGAAGGTCGGAGAAGGGCAAAGAAGGTCGGAGAAGGGCAAAGAAGGTCGGAGAAGGGCAAAGAAAGTCGGAGAAGGGCAAAGAAAGTCGGAGAAGGGCGAGGAAGGTCAGAGAAGGACAAAGAAGGTCGGAGAAGGGCGAGGAAGGTCGGAGAATGGCGAGGAAGGTCGGAGAAGGGCGAGGAAGGTCGGAGAAGGGCGAGGAAGGTCGGAGAAGGGCGAGGAAGGTCGGAGAAGGGCGAGGAAGGTCGGAGAAGGGCGAGGAGGTCGGAGAAGGGCAAAGAAGGTCGGAGAAGAAGGTCGGAGAAGGGCAAAGAAGGTCGGAGAAGGGCAAAGAAGGACAAAGAAGGTCGGAGAAGGGCAAAGAAGGTCGGAGAAGGGCAAAGAAGGTCGGAGAAGGGCAAAGAAGGTCGGAGAAGGGCAAAGAAGGTCGGAGAAGGGCAGAGAAGGTCGGAGAAGGGCAGAGAAGGTCGGAGAAGGGCAGAGAATGTCGGAGAAGGGCAGAGAAGGTTGGAGAAGGGCAGAGAAGGTCGGACCAGGGCGAAGAAGGTCGGAGCAGGGCGAAGAAGGTCGGGGACGGGCAAAGAAGGTCGGAGAAGGGCAAAGAAGGTCGGAGACGGGCAAAGAAGGTCGGAGACGGGCAAACAAGGTCGGAGACGGGCAAAGAAGGTCGGAGACGGGCAAACAAGGTCGGAGAAGGGCAAAGAAGGTCGGAGACGGGCAAACAAGGTCGGAGAAGGGCAAAGAAGGTCGGAGACGGGCAAACAAGGTCGGAGAAAGGCAAAGAAAGTCGGAGAAAGGCAAAGAAGTTCGGAGAAGGGCAAAGAAGGTCGGAGAAGGACAAAGAAGGTCGGAGAAGAGCAAATAAGGTCAGAGAACGTCATAGAAGGTCGGAGAAGGGCAAAGAAGTTCAGAGAAGGACAAAGAAGGTCAGAGAAGGACAAAGAAGGTCGGAGAAGGGCAAAGAATTTCGGAGAAGGGCAAAGAAGTTCGGAGAAGGGCGAGGAAGGTCGGAGAAGGGCGAGGAAGGTCGGAGAAGGGCGAGGAAGGTCGGAGAAGGGCGAGGAAGGTCGGAGAAGGGCGAGGAAGTTCGGAGAAGGGCAAAGAAGGTCGGAGAAGGGCAAAGAAGGTCGGAGAAAGGCAAAGAAGGTCGGAGAAGGGCAAAGAAGGTCGGAGAAGGGCAAAGAAGGTCGGAGAAGGGCAAAGAAGGTCGGAGAAGGGCAAAGAAGGTCGGAGAAGGGCAAAGAAGGTCGGGGACGGGCAAAGAAGGTCGGAGAAGGGCAAAGAAGTTCGGAGAAGGAAAAAGAAGGTCAGAGAAGGGCAAATAAGGTCAGAGAAGGTCATAGAAGGTCAGAGAATGTCATAGAATGTCAGAGAAAGACAAAGAAGGTCAGAGAAGGACAAAGAAGGTCGGAGAAAGACAAAGAAGGTCGGAGAAGGACAAAGAAGATCGGAGAAGGACAAAGAAGGTCGGAGAAGGGCAAAGAATTTCGGAGAAGGGCAAAGAATTTCGGAGAAGTGCAAAGAAGTTCGGAGAAGGGCGAGAAAGGTCGGAGAAGGGCGAGGAAGGTCGGAGAAGGGCGAGGAAGGTCGGAGAAGGGCGAGGAAGGTCGGAGAAGGGCGAGGAAGGTCGGAGAAGGGCGAGGAAGGTCGGAGAAGGGCGAGGAAGGTCGGAGAAGGGCGAGGAAGGTCGGAGAAGGGCGAGGAAGGTCGGAGTAGGACAAAGAAGGTCGGACAAGGGCAAAGAAGGTCGGAGAAGGGCGAGGAAGTTCGGAGAAGGGCAAAGAAGGTCGGAGAAGGGCAAAGAAGGTCGGAGAAGGGCAAAGAAGGTCGGAGAAGGGCAAAGAAGGTCGGAGAAGGGCAAAGAAGGTCGGAGAAGGGCAAAGAAGGTCTAGGAAGGGCAAAGAAGGACGGGGAAGGGCAAAGAAGGTCGGAGAAGGGCAAAGAAGGTCGGAGAGGGGCAAAGATGGTCGGAGAAGGGCAAAAAAGGTCGGAGAAGGGCAAAGAAGGTCGGAGAAGGGCAAAGAAGGTCGGAGAAGGGCAAAGAAGTTCGGAGAAAGGCAAAGAAGGTCGGAGAAGGGCAAAGAAGGTCGGAGAAGGGCAAAGAAGGGCAAAGAAGGTCGGAGAAGGGCAAAGAAGGTCGGAGAAGGGCAAAGAAGGGCAAAGAAGGTCGGAGAAGGGCAAAGAAGGTCGGAGAAGGGCAAAGAAGGTCGGAGAAGGGCAAAAAAGGTCGGAGAAGGGCAAAGAAGGTCGGAGAAGGGCAAAGAAGGTCGGAGAAGGGCAAAGAAGGTCGGAGAAAGGCAAAGAAGGTCGGAGAAGGGCAAAGAAGGTCGGAGAAGGGCAAAGAAGGTCGGAGAAGGGCAAAGAAGGTCGGAGAAGGGCAGAGAAGGTCGGAGAAGGGCAAAGAAGGTCGGAGAAGGGCAAAGAAGGGCAAAGAAGGTCGGAGAAGGGCAAAGAAGGTCGGAGAAGGGCAAAGAAGGTCGGAGAAGGGCAAAGAAGGACGGAGAAGGGCAAAGAAGGTCGGAAAAGGGCAAAGAAGGTCGGAGAAAGGCAAAGAAGGTCGGAGAAGGGCAAAGAAGGTCGGAGAAGGGCAAAGAAGGTCTAGGAAAGGCAAAGAAGGACGGGGAAGGGCAAAGAAGGTCGGAGAAGGGAAAGAAGGTCGGAGAGGGGCAAAGATGGTCGGAGAAGGGCAAAGAAGGTCGGAGAAGGGCAAAGAAGGTCGGAGAAGGGCAAAGAAGGTCGGAGAAGGGCAAAGAAGGTCGGAGAAAGGCAAAGAAGGTCGGAGAAGGGCAAAGAAGGTCGGAGAAGGGCAAAGAAGGGCAAAGAAGGTCGGAGAAGGGCAAAGAAGGGCAAAGAAGGTCGGAGAAGGGCAAAGAAGGTCGGAGAAGGGCAAAGAAGGTCGGAGAAGGGCAAAGAAGGTCGGAGAAGGGCAAAGAAGGACGGAGAAGGGCAAAGAAGGTCGGAGAAGGGCAAAGAAGGTCGGAGAAGGGCAAAGAAGGTCGGAGAAAGGCAAAGAAGGTCGGAGAAGGGCAAAGAAGGTCGGAGAAGGGCAAAGAAGGTCGGAGAAGGGCAAAGAAGGTCGGAGAAGGGCAAAGAAGGTCTAGGAAGGGCAAAGAAGGACGGGGAAGGGCAAAGAAGGTCGGCGAAGGTAAAGAAGGTCGGAGAAGGGCAAAGAAGGTCGGAGAGGGGCAAAGATGGTCGGAGAAGGGCAAAGAAGGTCGGAGAAGGGCAAAGAAGGTCGGAGAAGGGCAAAGAAGGTCGGAGAAGGGCAAAGAAGGTCGGAGAAGGGCAAAGAAGGTCGGAGAAAGGCAAAGAAGGTCGGAGAAGGGCAAAGAAGGTCGGAGAAGGGCAAGGAAGGGCAAAGAAGGTCGGAGAACGGCAAAGAAGGGCAAAGAAGGTCGGAGAAGGGCAAAGAAGGTCGGAGAAGGGCAAAGAAGGTCGGAGAAGGGCAAAGAAGGTCGGAGAAGGGCAAAGAAGGACGGAGAAGGGCAAAGAAGGTCGGAGAAGGGCAAAGAAGGTCGGAGAAGGGCAAAGAAGGTCGGAGAAAGGCAAAGAAGGTCGGAGAAGGGCAAAGAAGGTCGGAGAAGGGCAAAGAAGGTCGGAGAAGGGCAAAGAAGGTCGGAGAAGGGCAAAGAAGGTCGGAGAAAGGCAAAGAAGGTCGGAGAAGGGCAAAGAAGGTCGGAGAAGGGCAAAGAAGGTCGGAGAAGGGCAAAGAAGTTCGGAGAAGGGCAGAGAAGGTCGGAGAAGGGCAAAGAAGTTCGGAGAAGGGCAAAGAAGGTCGGAGAAGGGCAAAGAAGGTCGGAGAAGGGCAAAGAAGGTCGGAGAAGGGCAAAGAAGGTCGGAGAAGGGCAAAGAAGGTCGGAGAAGGCCAGAGAAGTTCGGAGAAGGGCAGAGAAGGTCGGAGAAGGGCAGAGAAGGTCGGAGCAGGGCGAAGAAGGTCGGAGCAGGGCGAAGAAGGTCGGAGCAGGGCGAAGAAGGTCGGAGACGGGCAAACAAGGTCGGAGACGGGCAAACAAGGTCGGAGACGGGCAAACAAGGTCGGAGACGGGCAAACAAGGTCGGAGAAAGGCAAAGAAGGTCGGAGAACGCAAAAAAGGTCGGAGAAAGCAAAGAAGGTCGGAGAAGGGCAAAGAAGGTCGGACAAGGGCAAAGAAGGTCGGACAAGGGAAGGAAGGTCGGAGAAGGGCAAGGAAGGTCGGAGCAGGGCAAAGAAGGTCGGAGAGGGGCAAAGAAGGTCGGAGAAGGGCAAAGAAGGTCGGAGAAGGGCAAAGAAGGTCGGAGAAGGGCAAAGAAGGTCGGAGAAGGGCAAAGAAGGTCGGAGAAGGGCAAAGAAGGTCAGAGAAGGGCAAAGAAGGTCGGAGAAGGGCAAAGAAGGTCGGAGCAGGGCAAAGAAGGTCGGAGAAGGGCAAAGAAGGTCGGAGAAGGGCAAAGAAGGTCGGAGCAGGGCAAAGAAGGTCGGAGCAGGGCAAAGAAGGTCGGAGCAGGGCAAAGAAGGTCGGAGAAGGGCAAAGAAGGTCGGAGAAGGGCAAAGAAGGTCGGAGAAGGGCAGAGAAGGTCGGACAGGGCGAAGAAGGTCGGAGCAGGGCGTAGAAGGTCGGAGCAGGGCGAAGAAGGTAGGAGCAGGGCGAAGAAGGTCGGAGACGGGCAAACAAGGTCGGAGACGGGCAAACAAGGTCGGAGAAAGGCAAAGAAGGTCGGAGAACGCAAAAAAGGTCGGAGAAAGCAAAGAAGGTCGGAGAAGGGCAAAGAAGGTCGGAGAAGGGCAAAGAAGGTCGGAGAAGGGCAAAGAAGTTCGGACAAGGGCAAAGAAGGTCGGGGAAGTGCGAAGAAGGTCGGAGCAGGGCGAAGAAAGTCGGAGAAGGGCAAAGAAGGTCGGAGAAGGGCAAAGAAGGTCGGAGAAGGGCAAAGAAGGTCGGAGAAGGGCAAACAAGGTCAGAGAAGGGCAAAGAAGGTCGGAGAAGGGCAAAGAAGGTCGGAGAAGGGCAAAGAAGGTCGGAGAAGGGCAAAGAAGGTCGGAGAAGGGCAAAGAAGGTCGGAGAAGGGCAAAGAAGGTCGGAGAAGGGCAAAGAAGGTCGGAGAAGGGCAAAGAAGGTCGGAGAAGGGAAAAGAAGGTCGGAGAAGGGCAAAGAAGGTCGGAGAAGGGCAAAGAAGGTCGAAGAAGGGCAAGGAAGGTCGGAGCAGGGCAAAGAAGGTCGGAGAAGGGCAAAGAAGGTCGGAGCAGGGCAAAGAAGGTCGGAGCAGGGCAAAGAAGGTCGGAGAAGGGCAAAGAAGATCGGAGAAGGGCAAAGAAGGTCGGAGAAGGGCGAAGAAGTTCGGAGAAGGGCGAAGAAGGTCGGAGAAAGGCGAAGAAGTTCGGAGAAAGGCGAAGAAGGTCGGAGAAGGGCAAAGAAGGTCGGAGAATGCAAAGAAGGTCGGAGAAGGGCAAAGAAGGTCGGAGAAGGGCAAAGAAGGTCGGAGAAGGGCAAAGAAGGTCGGAGAAGGGCGAAGAAGTTCGGAGAAGGGCGAAGAAGGTCGGAGAAAGGCGAAGAAGTTCGGAGAAAGGCGAAGAAGGTCGGAGAAGGGCAAAGAAGGTCGGAGAAGGGCAAAGAAGGTCGGAGAAGGGCAAAGAAGGTCGGAGAAGGGCAAAGAAGTTCGGAGAAGGGCAAAGAAGGTCGGAGAAGGGCAAAGAAGGTCGGAGAAGGGCAAAGAAGGTCGGAGAAGGGCAGAGAAGGTCGGAGAAGGGCAGAGAAGGTCGGGGAAGTGCGAAGAAGGTCGGAGCAGGGCGAAGAAAGTCGGAGCAGGGCAAAGAAGGTCGGAGACGGGCAAAGAAGGTCGGAGACGGGCAAAGAAGGTCGGAGCAGGGCAAAGAAGGTCGGAGCAGGGCAAAGAAGGTCGGAGCAGGGCAAAGAAGGTCGGAGCAGGGCAAAGAAGGTCGGAGCAGGGCAAAGAAGGTCGGAGACGGGCAAAAAAAGTCGGAGACGGGCAAAAAAGGTCGGAGACGGGCAAAAAAGGTCGGAGACGGGCAAAAAAGGTCGGAGACGGGCAAAAAAGGTCGGAGACGCGCAAAAAAGGTCGGAGAAAGGCAAAGAAGTTCGGAGACGGGCAAAAAAGGTCGGAGACGGGCAAAGAAGGTCGGAGACGGGCAAAAAAGGTCGGAGACGGGCAAAGAAGGTCGGAGAAAGGCAAAGAAGGTCGGAGAAAGGCAACGAAGGTCGGAGAAGGGCAAAGAAGTTCGGAGAATGCAAAGAAGGTCGGAGAATGCAAAGAAGGTCGGAGAAGGACAAAGAAGGTCGGAGAAGGACAAAGAAGGTCGGAGAAGGGCAAATAAGGTCAGAGAAGGTCATAGAAGGTCAGAGAATATCATAGAAGGTCAGAGAAGGACAAAGAAAGTCAGAGAAGGACAAAGAAAGTCGGAGAAGGGCAAGGAAGGTCAGAGAAGGGCAAGGAAGGTCAGTGAAGGGCAAGGAAGGTTAGAGAAGGGCAAGGAAGGTCGGAGAAGGGCAAGGAAGGTCGGAGAAGGGCAAGGAAGGTCGGAGAAGGGCAAGGAAGGTCGGAGAAGGGCAAGGAAGGTCGGAGAAGGGCAAGGAAGGTCGGAGAAGGGCAAGGAAGGTCGGAGAAGGGCAAAGAAGGTCGGAGAAGGGCAAAGAAGGTCGGAGAAGGGCAAGGAAGGTCGGAGAAGGGCAAAGAAGGTCGGAGAAGGGCAAAGAAGGTCGGAGAAGGGCAAAGAAGGTCGGAGAAGGGCAAAGAAGGTCGGAGAAGGGCAAAGAAGGTCGGAGAATGCAAAGAAGGTCGGAGAAGGGCAAAGAAGGTCGGAGAATGCAAGGAAGGTCGGAGAATGCAAAGAAGGTCGGAGAAGGGCAAAGAAGGTCGGAGAAGGGCAAAGAAGGTCGGAGAAGGGCAAAGAAGGTCGGAGAAGGGCAAAGAAGGTCGGAGAAGGGCAAAGAAGGTCGGAGAAGGGCGAGGAAGGGCAGAGAAGGCCGAAGAAGGTCGGAGAAGGCCGAAGAAGGTCGGAGAATGCAAAGAAGGTCGGAGAATGCAAAGAAGGTCGGAGAAGGGCAAAGAAGGTCGGGGAAGGGCAAAGAAGGTCGGAGAAGGGCAAAGAAGGTCGGAGAAGGGCAAAGAAGGTCGGAGAAGGGCAAAGAAGGTCGGGAAAGGGCAAAGAAGGTCGGGAAAGGGCAAAGAAGGTCGGGAAAGGGCAAAGAAGGTCGGGAAAGGGCAAAGAAGGTCGGGAAAGGGCAAAGAAGGTCGGGAAAGGGCAAAGAAGGTCGGAGAAGGGCGAAGAAGGTCGGGGAAGGGCGAAGAAGGTCGGGGAAGGGCGAAGAAGGTCGGGGAAGGGCGAAGAAGGTCGGGGAAGGGCGAAGAAGGTCGGGGAAGTGCGACGAAGGTCGGGGAAGGGCGACGAAGGACGGGGAAGGGCGACGAAGGTCGGAGAAGGGCGAAGAATGTCGGAGAAGGCAAAGAAGGTCGGGGAAGGGCAAAGAAGGTCGGGGAAGGGCAAAGAAGGTCGGGGAAGGGCAAAGAAGTTCGGAGGAGGGCAAAGAAGGTCGGGGAAGGGCAAAGAAGTTCGGGGAAGGGCAAAGAAGGTCGGAGAAGGGCAAAGAAGGTCGGAGAAGGGCAAAGAAGGTCGGAGAAGGGCAAAGAAGGTCGGAGAAGGGCAAAGAAGGTCGGAGAAGGGCAAAGAAGGTCGGAGAAGGGCAAAGAAGGTCGGACAAGGGCAAAGAAGGTCGGACAAGGGCAAAGAAGGTCGGACAAGGGCAAAGAAGGTCGGAGACGGGCAAAGAAGGTCGGAGACGGGCAAAGAAGGTCGGAGAAGGGCAAAGAAGGTCGGAGAAGGGCAAAGAAGGTCGGAGAAGGGCAAAAAGGTCGGGAAAGGGCAAAGAAGGTCGGAGAAGGGCAAAGAAGGTCGGAGAAGGGCAAAGAAGGTCGGAGAAGGGCAAAGAAGGTCGGAGAAGGGCAAAGAAGTTCGGAGAAGGGCAAAGAAGGTCGGAGAAGGGCAAAGAAGGTCGGAGAAGGGCAAAGAAGGTCGGAGAAGGGCAAAAAGGTCGGGAAAGGGCAAAGAAGGTCGGAGAAGGGCAAAGAAGGTCGGAGAAGGGCAAAGAAGGTCGGAGAAGGGCAAAGAAGGTCGGGAAAGGGCAAAGAAGGTCGGAGAAGGGCAATGAAGGTCGGAGAAGGGCAAAGAAGGTCGGAGAAGGGCAAAGAAGGTCGGAAAAGGGCAAAGAAGGTCGGAGAAGGGCAAAGAAGGTCGGAGAAGGGCGAAGAAGGTCGGAGAAGGGCGAAGAAGGTCGGAGAAGGGCGAAGAAGGTCGGGAAAGGGCGAAGAAGGTCGGAGAAGGGCGAAGAAGGTCGGGAAAGGGCAAAGAAGGTCGGGAAAGGGCAAAGAAGGTCGGGAAAGGGCAAAGAAGGTCGGAGAAGGGCAAAGAAGGTCGGAGAAGGGCAAAGAAGGTCGGAGAAGGGCAAAGAAGGTCGGAGAAGGGCAAAGAAGGTCGGAGAAGGGCAAAGAAGGTCGGAGAAGGGCAAAGAAGGTCGGAGAAGGGCAAAGAAGGTCGGAGAAGGGCAAAGAAGGTCGGAGAAGGGCAAAGAAGGTCAGAGAAGGGCAAAGAAGGTCGGAGAAGGGCAAAGAAGGTCGGAGAAGGCAAAGAAGGTCGGAGAAGGCAAAGAAGGTCGGAGAAAGCAAAGAAGGTCGGAGAAAGCAAAGAAGGTCGGAGAATGGCAAAGAAGGTCGGAGAATGGCAAAGAAGGTCGGAGAATGGCAAAGAAGGTCGGAGAAGGCAAAGAATGTCGAAGAAGGCAAAGAATGTCGGAGAAGGCAAAGAAGGTCGGACGAGGGCAAAGAAGGTCGGAGAACGGGCATAGAAGGTCGGAGAAGGGCAAAGAAGGTCGGAGAAGGGCGAAGAAGTTCGGAGAAGGGCGAAGAATTTCGGAGAAGGGCAAAGAAGGTCGGAGAAGGGCAAAGAAGGTCGGAGAAGGGCAAAGAAGGTCGGAGAAGGGCAAAGAAGGTCGGAGAAGGGCAAAGAAGGTCGGGAAAGGGCGAAGAAGGTCGGAGAAGGGCGAAGAAGGTCGGGAAAGGGCGAAGAAGGTCGGAGAAGGGCGAAGAAGGTCGGGAAAGGGCAAAGAAGGTCGGAGAAGGGCAAAGAAGGTCGGAGAAGGGCAAAGAAGGTCGGAGAAGGGCAAAGAAGGTCGGAGAAGGGCAAAGAAGGTCGGAGAAGGGCAAAGAAGGTCGGGGAAGGGCAAAGAAGGTCGGAGAAGGGCAAAGAAGGTCGGAGAAGGGCAAAGAAGGTCGGAGAAGGGCAAAGAAGGTCGGAGAAGGCAAAGAAGGTCGGAGAAGGCAAAGAAGGTCGGAGAAGGCAAAGAAGGTCGGAGAATGGCAAAGAAGGTCGGAGAATGGCAAAGAAGGTCGGAGAAGGCAAAGAAGGTCGGAGAAGGCAAAGAAGGTCGGAGAAGGCAAAGAATGTCGGAGAAGGCAAAGAATGTCGGAGAAGGCAAAGAAGGTCGGACGAGGGCAAAGAAGGTCGGAGAACGGGCATAGAAGGTCGGAGAAGGGCAAAGAAGGTCGGGAAAGGGCGAAGAAAGTCGGAGAAGGGCAAAGAAGGTCGGAGAAGTGCGAAGAAGGTCGGAGAAGGGCGAAGAAGGTCGGAGAAGGGCGAAGAAGGTCGGAGAAGGGCGAAGAAGGTCGGAGAAGGGCGAAGAAGGTCGGAGAAGGGCGAAGAAGGTCGGAGAAGGGCAAAGAAGGTCGGAGAAGGGCAAGGAAGGTCGGAGAAAGGCAACGAAGGTCGGAGAAAGGCAACGAAGGTCGGAGAAAGGCAACGAAGGTCGGAGAAAGGCAACGAAGGTCGGAGAGGGGCAACGAGGGTCGGAGAGGGGCAACGAGGGTCGGAGAATGGCAAAGAAGGTCGGAGAATGGCAAAGAAGGTCGGAGAAGGCAAAGAAGGTCGGAGAAGGCAAAGAATGTCGGAGAAGGCAAAGAATGTCGGAGAAGGCAAAGAAGGTCGGACGAGGGCAAAGAAGGTCGGAGAAGGCAAAGAAGGTCGGAGAAGGCAAAGAATGTCGGAGAAGGCAAAGAATGTCGGAGAAGGCAAAGAAGGTCGGAGAAGGGCAAAGAAGGTCGGAGAAGGGCGAAGAAGTTCGGAGAAGGGCGAAGAATTTCGGAGAAGTGCGAAGAAGGTCGGAGAAGGGCGAAGAAGGTCGGAGAAGGGCAAAGAAGGTCGGAGAAGGGCAAAGAAGGTCGGGAAAGGGCAAAGAAGGTCGGGAAAGGGCAAAGAAGGTCGGGAAAGGGCAAAGAAGGTCGGGAAAGGGCAAAGAAGGTCGGGAAAGGGCAAAGAAGGTCGGGAAAGGGCAAAGAAGGTCGGGAAAGGGCAAAGAAGGTCGGGAAAGGGCAAAGAAGGTCGGGAAAGGGCAAAGAAGGTCGGGAAAGGGCAAAGAAGGTCGGGAAAGGGCAAAGAAGGTCGGGAAAGGGCAAAGAAGGTCGGAGACGGGCAAAGAAGGTCGGAGACGGGCAAAGAAGGTCGGAGACGGGCAAAGAAGGTCGGAGAAGGGCAAAGAAGGTCGGGAAAGGGCAAAGAAGGTCGGAGACGGGCAAAGAAGGTCGGAGACGGGCAAAGAAGGTCGGAGACGGGCAAAGAAGGTCGGAGAAGGGCAAAGAAGGTCGGGAAAGGGCAAAGAAGGTCGGGGAAGGGCAAGGAAGGTCGGGGAAGGGCAAGGAAGGTCGGGGAAGGCAAAGAAGGTCGGGGAAGGCAAAGAAGGTCGGGGAAGGGCAAAGAAGGTCGGGGAAGGGCAAAGAAGGTCGGGGAAGGGCAAAGAAGGTCGGGGAAGGGCAAAGAAGTTCGGGGAAGGGCAAAGAAGGTCGGGGAAGGTCGAAGAAGGTCGGGGAAGGGTGAAGAAGGTCGGGAAAGGGCGAAGAAGGTCGGGAAAGGGCAAAGAAGGTCGGGAAAGGGCAAAGAAGGTCGGGAAAGGGCAAAAAAGGTCGGGAAAGGGCAAAGAAGGTCGGAGAAGGGCGAAGAAGGTCGGTGAAGGGCGAAGAAGGTCGGGGAAGGGCGAAGAAGGTCGGGGAAGGGCGACGAAGGTCGGGGAAGGGCGACGAAGGTCGGGGAAGGGCGACGAAGGTCGGGGAAGGGCGAAGAATGTCGGAGAAGGGCAAAGAAGGTCGGGGAAGGGCAAAGAAGGTCGGGGAAGGGCAAAGAAGGTCGGGGAAGGGCAAAGAAGGTCGGGGAAGGGCAAAGAAGGTCGGGGAAGGGCAAAGAAGGTCGGGGAAGGGCAAAGAAGGTCGGGGAAGGGCAAAGAAGGTCGGGGAAGGGCAAAGAAGTTCGGGGAAGGGCAAAGAAGGTCGGAGAAGGGCAAAGAAGGTCGGAGAAGGGCAAAGAAGGTCGGAGAAGGGCAAAGAAGGTCGGAGAAGGGCAAAGAAGGTCGGAGAAGGGCAAAGAAGGTCGGGAAAGGGCAAAGAAGGTCGGGAAAGGGCAAAGAAGGTCGGGAAAGGGCAAAGAAGGTCGGGAAAGGGCAAAGAAGGTCGGAGAAGGGCAAAGAAGGTCGGAGAAGGGCAAAGAAGGTCGGAGAAGGGCAAAGAAGGTCGGACAAGGGCAAAGAAGGTCGGGGAAGGGCAAAGAAGGTCGGAGAATGGCAAAGAAGGTCGGAGACGGGCAAAGAAGGTCGGAGACGGGCAAAGAAGGTCGGAGACGGGCAAAGAAGGTCGGAGACGGGCAAAGAAGGTCGGAGACGGGCAAAGAAGGTCGGAGAAGGGCAAAGAAGGTCGGAGAAGGGCAAAGAAGGTCGGAGAAGGGCAAAGAAGGTCGGAGAAGGGCAAAGAAGGTCGGAGAAGGGCAAAGAAGGTCGGAGAAGGGCAAAGAAGGTCGGAGAAGGCAAAGAAGGTCGGAGAAGGCAAAGAAGGTCGGAGAAGGCAAAGAAGGTCGGAGAAGGCAAAGAAGGTCGGAGAATGGCAAAGAAGGTCGGAGAATGGCAAAGAAGGTCGGAGAAGGCAAAGAAGGTCGGAGAAGGCAAAGAATGTCGGAGAAGGCAAAGAAGGTCGGACGAGGGCAAAGAAGGTCGGAGAACGGGCATAGAAGGTCGGAGAAGGGCGAAGAAGTTCGGAGAAGGGCGAAGAATTTCGGAGAAGGGCAAAGAAGGTCGGAGAAGGGCAAAGAAGGTCGGAGAAGGGCAAAGAAGGTCGGAGAAGGGCAAAGAAGGTCGGGAAAGGGCAAAGAAGGTCGGGAAAGGGCAAAGAAGGTCGGGAAAGGGCAAAGAAGGTCGGGAAAGGGCAAAGAAGGTCGGGAAAGGGCAAAGAAGGTCGGGAAAGGGCAAAGAAGGTCGGGAAAGGGCAAAGAAGGTCGGAGAAGGGCAAAGAATTTCGGAGAAGGGCAAAGAAGGTCGGGAAAGGGCAAAGAAGGTCGGAGAAGGGCAAAGAAGGTCGGAGAAGGGCAAAGAAGGTCGGAGAAGGGTAAAGAAGGTCGGGAAAGGGCAAAGTAGGTCGGAGAAGGGCAAAGAAGGTCGGAGAAGGGCAAGGAAGGTCGGGAAAAAGCAAAGTAGGTCGGAGAAGGGCAAAGAAGGTCGGAGAAGGGCAAAGAAGGTCGGAGAATGGCAAAGAAGGTCGGAGAAGGCAAAGAAGGTCGGAGAAGGCAAAGAAGGTCGGAGAAGGCAAAGAATGTCGGAGAAGGCAAAGAATGTCGGAGAAGGCAAAGAAGGTCGGACGAGGGCAAAGAAGGTCGGAGAACGGGCATAGAAGGTCGGAGAAGGGCAAAGAAGGTCGGAGAAGGGCAAAGAAGGTCGGGAAAGGGCAAAGAAGGTCGGGAAAGGGCAAAGAAGGTCGGGAAAGGGCAAAGAAGGTCGGGAAAGGGCAAAGAAGGTCGGGAAAGGGCAAAGAAGGTCGGGAAAGGGCAAAGAAGGTCGGGAAAGGGCAAAGAAGGTCGGGAAAGGGCAAAGAAGGTCGGGAAAGGGCAAAGAAGGTCGGGGAAGGGCAAAGAAGGTCGGAGACGGGCAAAGAAGGTCGGAGACGGGCAAAGAAGGTCGGAGACGGGCAAAGAAGGTCGGAGACGGGCAAAGAAGGTCGGGAAAGGGCAAAGAAGGTCGGGAAAGGGCAAAGAAGGTCGGGGAAGGGCAAGGAAGGTCGGGGAAGGGCAAGGAAGGTCGGGGAAGGGCAAGGAAGGTCGGGGAAGGGCGAAGAAGGTCGGGGAAGGGCGAAGAAGGTCGGGGAAGGGCGAAGAAGGTCGGGGAAGGGCAAAGAAGGTCGGAGAAGGGGAAAGAAGGTCGGGGAAGGCAAAGAAGGTCGGGGAAGGCAAAGAAGGTCGGGGAAGGCAAAGAAGGTCGGGGAAGGCAAAGAAGGTCGGGGAAGGGCAAAGAAGGTCGGGGAAGGGCAAAGAAGGTCGGGGAAGGGCAAAGAAGGTCGGGGAAGGGCAAAGAAGGTCGGGGAAGGGCAAAGAAGGTCGGGGAAGGGCGAAGAAGGTCGGGGAAGGGCGAAGAAGGTCGGGGAAGGGCGAAGAAGGTCGGGGAAGGGCGAAGAAGGTCGGGGAAGGGCGAAGAAGGTCGGGGAAGGGCGAAGAAGGTCGGGGAAGGGCGAAGAAGGTCGGGGAAGGGCGAAGAAGGTCGGGGAAGGGCGAAGAAGGTCGGGGAAGGGCGAAGAAGGTCGGGGAAGGGCGAAGAAGGTCAGAGAAGGGCAAAGAAGGTCGGAGAAGGGCAAAGAAGGTCGGAGAAGGGCAAAGAAGGTCGGAGAAGGCCGAAAAAGGTCGGGGAAGGCCGAAGAAGGTCGGGGAAGGGCAAAGAAGGTCGGAGAAGGGCAAAGAAGGTCGGAGAAGGGCAAAGAAGGTCGGGAAAGGGCAAAGAAGGTCGGGAAAGGGCAAAGAAGGTCGGGAAAGGGCAAAGAAGGTCGGGAAAGGGCAAAGAAGGTCGGGAAAAGGCAAAGAAGGTCGGGAAAGGGCAAAGAAGGTCGGAGAAGGGCAAAGAAGGTCGGAGAAGGGCAAAGAAGGTCGGAGAAGGGCAAAGAAGGTCGGAGAAGGGCAAAGAAGGTCGGAGAAGGGCGAAGAAGGTCGGAGAAGGGCGAAGAAGGTCGGAGAAGGGCGAAGAAGTTCGGAGAAGGGCGAAGAAGTTCGGAGAAGGGCGAAGAAGGTCGGAGAAGGGCGAAGAAGGTCGGAGAAGGGCAAAGAAGGTCGGAGAAGGGCAAAGAAGGTCGGAGAAGGGCAAAGAAGGTCGGGAAAGGGCAAAGAAGGTCGGGAAAGGGCAAAGAAGGTCGGGAAAGTGCAAAGAAGGTCGGGAAAGGGCAAAGAAGGTCGGGAAAGGGCAAAGAAGGTCGGGAAAGGGCAAAGAAGGTCGGGAAAGGGCAAAGAAGGTCGGGAAAGGGCAAAGAAGGTCGGGAAAGGGCAAAGAAGGTCGGGAAAGGGCAAAGAAGGTCGGGAAAGGGCAAAGAAGGTCGGAGACGGGCAAAGAAGGTCGGAGACGGGCAAAGAAGGTCGGAGACGGGCAAAGAAGGTCGGAGACGGGCAAAGAAGGTCGGGAAAGGGCAAAGAAGGTCGGGAAAGGGCAAAGAAGGTCGGGGAAGGGCAAGGAAGGTCGGGGAAGGGCAAGGAAGGTCGGGGAAGGCAAAGAAGGTCGGGGAAGGCAAAGAAGGTCGGGGAAGGGCAAAGAAGGTCGGGGAAGGGCAAAGAAGGTCGGGGAAGGGCAAAGAAGGTCGGGGAAGGGCAAAGAAGTTCGGGGAAGGGCAAAGAAGGTCGGGGAAGGTCGAAGAAGGTCGGGGAAGGGCAAAGAAGGTCGGGAAAGGGCAAAGAAGGTCGGGAAAGGGCAAAGAAGGTCGGGAAAGGGCAAAGAAGGTCGGGAAAGGGCAAAAAAGGTCGGGAAAGGGCGAAGAAGGTCGGAGAAGGGCGAAGAAGGTCGGGGAAGGGCGAAGAAGGTCGGGGAAGGGCGAAGAAGGTCGGGGAAGGGCGAAGAAGGTCGGGGAAGGGCGAAGAAGGTCGGGGAAGTGCGACGAAGGTCGGGGAAGGGCGACGAAGGTCGGAGAAGGGCGAAGAATGTCGGAGAAGGCAAACAAGGTCGGGGAAGGGCAAAGAAGGTCGGGGAAGGGCAAAGAAGGTCGGGGAAGGGCAAAGAAGTTCGGAGGAGGGCAAAGAAGGTCGGGGAAGGGCAAAGAAGTTCGGGGAAGGGCAAAGAAGGTCGGAGAAGGGCAAAGAAGGTCGGAGACGGGCAAAGAAGGTCGGAGACGGGCAAAGAAGGTCGGAGAAGGGCAAAGAAGGTCGGAGAAGGGCAAAGAAGGTCGGAGAAGGGCAAAGAAGGTCGGAGAAGGGTAAAGAAGGTCGGGAAAGGGCAAAGAAGGTCGGGAAAGGGCAAAGAAGGTCGGGAAAGGGCAAAGAAGGTCGGAGAAGGGCAAAGAAGGTCGGAGAAGGGCAAAGAAGGTCGGAGAAGGGCAAAGAAGGTCGGAGAAGGGCAAAGAAGGTCGGAGAATGGCAAAGAAGGTCGGAGACGGGCAAAGAAGGTCGGAGACGGGCAAAGAAGGTCGGAGACGGGCAAAGAAGGTCGGAGACGGGCAAAGAAGGTCGGAGACGGGCAAAGAAGGTCGGAGACGGGCAAAGAAGGTCGGAGAAGGGCAAAGAAGGTCGGAGAAGGGCAAAGAAGGTCGGAGAAGGGCAAAGAAGGTCGGAGAAGGGCAAAGAAGGTCGGGAAAGGGCGAAGAAGGTCGGAGAAGGGCGAAGAAGGTCGGGAAAGGGCGAAGAAGGTCGGAGAAGGGCGAAGAAGGTCGGGAAAGGGCAAAGAAGGTCGGAGAAGGGCAAAGAAGGTCGGAGAAGGGCAAAGAAGGTCGGAGAAGGGCAAAGAAGGTCGGAGAAGGGCAAAGAAGGTCGGAGAAGGGCAAAGAAGGTCGGAGAAGGGCAAAGAAGGTCGGAGAAGGGCAAAGAAGGTTGGAGAAGGGCAAAGAAGGTCGGAGAAGGGCAAAGAAGGTCGGAGAAGGGCAAAGAAGGTCGGAGAAGGGCAAAGAAGGTCGGAGAAGGGCAAAGAAGGTCGGAGAAGGCAAAGAAGGTCGGAGAAGGCAAAGAAGGTCGGAGAATGGCAAAGAAGGTCGGAGAATGGCAAAGAAGGTCGGAGAAGGCAAAGAAGGTCGGAGAAGGCAAAGAATGTCGGAGAAGGCAAAGAAGGTCGGAGAACGGGCATAGAAGGTCGGAGAAGGGCGAAGAAGTTCGGAGAAGGGCGAAGAATTTCGGAGAAGGGCAAAGAAGGTCGGAGAAGGGCAAAGAAGGTCGGAGAAGGGCAAAGAAGGTCGGGAAAGGGCAAAGAAGGTCGGGAAAGGGCAAAGAAGGTCGGGAAAGGGCAAAGAAGGTCGGGAAAGGGCAAAGAAGGTCGGGAAAGGGCAAAGAAGGTCGGGAAAGGGCAAAGAAGGTCGGGAAAGGGCAAAGAAGGTCGGGAAAGGGCAAAGAAGGTCGGGAAAGGGCAAAGAAGGTCGGAGAAGGGCAAAGAATTTCGGAGAAGGGCAAAGAAGGTCGGGAAAGGGCAAAGAAGGTCGGAGAAGGGCAAAGAAGGTCGGAGAAGGGCAAAGAAGGTCGGAGAAGGGCAAAGAATGTCGGAGAAGGGCAAAGAAGGTCGGAGAAGGGTAAAGAAGGTCGGGAAAGGGCAAAGTAGGTCGGAGAAGGGCAAAGAAGGTCGGAGAAGGGCAAGGAAAGTCGGGAAAAAGCAAAGTAGGTCGGAGAAGGGCAAAGAAGGTCGGAGAAGGGCAAAGAAGGTCGGAGAATGGCAAAGAAGGTCGGAGAAGGCAAAGAAGGTCGGAGAAGGCAAAGAATGTCGGAGAAGGCAAAGAATGTCGGAGAAGGCAAAGAAGGTCGGACGAGGGCAAAGAAGGTCGGAGAACGGGCATAGAAGGTCGGAGAAGGGCAAAGAAGGTCGGAGAAGGGCGAAGAAGTTCGGAGAAGGGCGAAGAATTTCGGAGAAGGGCGAAGAAGGTCGGAGAAGGGCGAAGAAGGTCGGAGAAGGGCGAAGAAGGTCGGAGATGGGCAAGGAAGGTCGGAGAAGGGCAAAGAAGGTCGGAGAAGGGCAAAGAAGGTCGGAGAAGGGCAAAGAAGGTCGGAGAAGGGCGAAGAAGGTCGGGAAAGGGCGAAGAAGGTCGGGAAAGGGCAAAGAAGGTCGGGAAAGGGCAAAGAAGGTCGGGAAAGGGCAAAGAAGGTCGGGGAAGGGCGAAGAAGGTCGGGGAAGTGCAAAGAAGGTCGGAGAAGGGGAAAGAAGGTCGGGGAAGGCAAAGAAGGTCGGGGAAGGCAAAGAAGGTCGGGGAAGGCAAAGAAGGTCGGGGAAGGCAAAGAAGGTCGGGGAAGGCAAAGAAGGTCGGGGAAGGGCGAAGAAGGTCGGGGAAGGGCAAAGAAGGTCGGGGAAGGGCAAAGAAGGTCGGGGAAGGGCAAAGAAGGTCGGGGAAGGGCAAAGAAGGTCGGGGAAGGGCAAAGAAGGTCGGGGAAGGGCAAAGAAGGTCGGGGAAGGTCGAAGAAGGTCGGGGAAGGGCGAAGAAGGTCGGGGAAGGGCGAAGAAGGTCGGGGAAGGGCGAAGAAGGTCGGGGAAGGGCGAAGAAGGTCGGGGAAGGGCGAAGAAGGTCGGGGAAGGGCGAAGAAGGTCGGGGAAGGGCGAAGAAGGTCGGGGAAGGGCGAAGAAGGTCAGAGAAGGGCAAAGAAGGTCGGAGAAGGGCAAAGAAGGTCGGAGAAGGGCAAAGAAGGTCGGAGAAGGCCGAAGAAGGTCGGGGAAGGGCGAAGAAGGTCGGGGAAGGGCAAAGAAGGTCGGAGAAGGGCAAAGAAGGTCGGAGAAGGGCAAAGAAGGTCGGAGAAGGGCAAAGAAGGTCGGGAAAGGGCAAAGAAGGTCGGGAAAGGGCAAAGAAGGTCGGGAAAGGGCAAAGAAGGTCGGGAAAGGGCAAAGAAGGTCGGGAAAGGGCAAAGAAGGTCGGAGAAGGGCAAAGAAGGTCGGAGAAGGGCAAAGAAGGTCGGAGAAGGGCAAAGAAGGTCGGAGAAGGGCAAAGAAGGTCGGAGAAGGGCAAAGAAGGTCGGAGAAGGGCAAGGAAGGTCGGAGAAGGGCAAGGAAGGTCGGAGAAGGGCAAGGAAGGTCGGAGAAGGGCAAGGAAGGTCGGGGAAGGGCAAGGAAGGTCGGGGAAGGGCAAGGAAGGTCGGGGAAGGGCAAGGAAGGTCGGGGAAGGGCGAAGAAGGTCGGGGAAGGGCGAAGAAGGTCGGGGAAGGGCGAAGAAGGTCGGGGAAGGGCGAAGAAGGTCGGGGAAGGGCGAAGAAGGTCGGGGAAGGGCGAAGAAGGTCGGGGAAGGGCGAAGAAGGTCGGGGAAGGGCGAAGAAGGTCGGGGAAGGGCGAAGAAGGTCGGGGAAGGGCGAAGAAGGTCGGGGAAGGGCGAAGAAGGTCGGGGAAGGGCGAAGAAGGTCGGAGAAGGGCAAAGAAGGTCGGAGAAGGGCAAAGAAGGTCGGAGAAGGGCAAAGAAGGTCGGAGAAGGGCAAAGAAGGTCGGAGAAGGCAAAGAAGGTCGGGAAAGGGCAAAGAAGGTCGGGAAAGGGCAAAGAAGGTCGGAGAAGGGAAAGAAGGTCGGAGAAGGGCAAAGAAGGTCGGGAAAGGGCAAAGAAGGTCGGAGAAGGGCAAAGAAGGTCGGGAAAGGGCAAAGAAGGTCGGGAAAGGGCAAAGAAGGTCGGGAAAGGGCAAAGAAGGTCGGGGAAGGGCAAAGAAGGTCGGGGAAGGGCAAAGAAGGTCGGGGAAGGGCAAAGAAGGTCGGGGAAGGGCAAAGAAGGTCGGGGAAGGGCAAAGAAGGTCGGGGAAGGGCAAAGAAGGTCGGGGAAGGGCAAAGAAGGTCGGAGACGGGCAAAGAAGGTCGGGGAAGGGTAAAGAAGGTCGGAGACGGGCAAAGAAGGTCGGGGAAGGGCAAAGAAGGTCGGAGACGGGCAAAGAAGGTCGGAGACGGGCAAAGAAGGTCGGAGACGGGCAAAGAAGGTCGGAGACGGGCAAAGAAGGTCGGAGACGGGCAAAGAAGGTCGGAGACGGGCAAAGAAAGTAGGGAAAGGGCAAAGAAAGTCGGGAAAGGGCAAAGAAGTTCGGAGAAGGGCAAAAAGGTCGGAGAAGGGCAAAGAAGGTCGGAGAAGGGCAAAGAAGGTCGGAGAAGGGCAAAGAAGGTCGGAGAAGGGCAAAGAAGGTCGGAGAAGGGCAAGGAAGGTCGGAGAAGGGCAAGGAAGGTCGGAGAAGGGCGAGGAAGGTCGGAGAAGGGCGAGGAAGGTCGGAGAAGGGCGAGGAAGGTCGGAGAAGGGCGAGGAAGGTCGGGGAAGGGCGAGGAAGGTCGGGGAAGGGCGAGGAAGGTCGGGGAAGGGCGAAGAAGGTCGGGGAAGGGCGAAGAAGGTCGGGGAAGGGCGAAGAAGGTCGGGGAAGGGCGAAGAAGGTCGGGGAAGGGCGAAGAAGGTCGGGGAAGGGCGAAGAAGGTCGGGGAAGGGCGAAGAAGGTCGGGGAAGGGCGAAGAAGGTCGGGGAAGGGCGAAGAAGGTCGGGGAAGGGCGAAGAAGGTCGGGGAAGGGCGAAGAAGGTCGGAGAAGGGCAAAGAAGGACGGAGAAGGGCAAAGAAGGTCGGAGAAGGGCAAAGAAGGTCGGAGAAGGGCAAAGAAGGTCGGAGAAGGGCAAAGAAGGTCGGAGAAGGGCAAAGAAGGTCGGGGAAGGGCAAAGAAGGTCGGAGAAGGGCAAAGAAGGTCGGAGAAGGGCAAAGAAGGTCGGAGAAGGGCAAAGAAGGTCGGAGAAGGGCAAAGAAGGTCGGAGAAGGGCAAAGAAGGTCGGAGAAGGGCAAAGAAGGTCGGAGAAGGGCAAAGAAGTTCAAGGAAGAGCAAAGAAGGTCGGGGAAGAGCAAAGAAGGTCGGGGAAGAGCAAAGAAGGTCGGACGAGGGCAAAGAAGGTCGGAGAATGGTCATAGAAGGTCGGAGAAGGGCAAAGAAGGTCGGAGAATGACAAAGAAGGTCGGAGAAGGACAAAGATGGTCGGAGAAGGACAAAAAAGGTCGGAGAAGGCAAAGAAGGTCGGAGAAGGGCAAAGAAGGTCGGAGAAGGCAAAGAAGGTCGGAGAAGGCAAAGAAGGTCGGAGAAGGCAAAGAAGGTCGGAGAATGGCAAAGAAGGTCGGAGAATGGCAAAGAAGGTCGGAGAATGGCAAAGAAGGTCGGAGAAGGCAAAGAAGGTCGGAGAAGGCAAAGAAGGTCGGAGAAGGCAAAGAAGGTCGGACGAGGGCAAAGAAGGTCGGAGAACGGGCATAGAAGGTCGGAGAAGGGCAAAGAAGGTCGGAGAAGGGCAAAGAAGGTCGGACGAGGGCAAAGAAGGTCGGAGAAGGGCGAAGAAGGTCGGAGAAGTGCGAAGAAGGTCGGAGAAGTGCGAAGAAGGTCGGAGAAGGGCAAAGAAGGTCGGAGAAGGGCAAAGAAGGTCGGACGAGGGCAAAGAAGGTCGGAGAAGTGCGAAGAAGGTCGGAGAAGTGCGAAGAAGGTCGGAGAAGGGCGAAGAAGGTCGGAGAAGGGCGAAGAAGGTCGGAGAAGGGCGAAGAAGGTCGGAGAAGGGCGAAGAAGGTCGGAGAAATGCAACGAAGGTCGGAGAAAGGCAACGAAGGTCGGAGAAAGGCAACGAAGGTTGGAGAAAGGCAACGAAGGTCGGAGAAAGGCAACGAGGGTCGGAGAGGGGCAACGAATGTTGGAGAAAGGCAACGAAGGTCGGAGAAAGGCAACGAGGTTCGGAGAAAGGCAACGAGGGTCGGAGAAAGGCAACGAGGGTCGGAGAAAGGCAACGAGGGTCGGAGAAAGGCAACGAGGGTCGGAGAAGGCAACGAAGGTCGGAGAAGGCAACGAAGGTCGGAGAAGGCAACGAAGGTCGGAGAAGGCAACGAAGGTCGGAGAAGGCAACGAAGGTCGGGGAAGGGCAAAGAAGGTCGGGGAAGGGCAAAGAAGGTCGGGGAAGGTCAAAGAAGGTCGGGGAAGGGCAAAGAAGGTCGGGGAAGGGCAAAGAAGGTCGGGGAAGGGCAAAGAAGGTCGGGGAAGGGCAAAGAAGGTCGGAGAAGGGCAAGGAAGTTCGGAGAAGGGCAAAGAGTTCGGGGAAGGGCAAAGAAGGTCGGAGAAGGGCAAAGAAGGTCGGAGAAGGGCAGAGAAGGTCGGGAAAGGGCAAAGAAGGTCGGGAAAGGGCAAAGAAGGTCGGGAAAGGGCAAAGAAGGTCGGGAAAGGGCAAAGAAGGTCGGGAAAGGGCAAAGAAGGTCGGGAAAGGGCAAAGAAGGTCGGGAAAGGGCAAAGAAGGTCGGGAAAGGGCAAAGAAGGTCGGGAAAGGGCAAAGAAGGTCGGGAAAGGGCAAAGAAGGTCGGGAAAGGGCAAAGAAGGTCGGAGAAGGGCAAAGAAGGTCGGAGAAGGGCAAAGAAGGTCGGAGAAGGGCAAAGAAGGTCGGAGAAGGGCAAAGAAGTTCGGAGAAGGGCAAAGAAGGTCGGGAAAGGGCAAAGAAGGTCGGGAAAGGGCAAGGAAGGTCGGGAAAGGGCAAGGAAGGTCGGGAAAGGGCAAGGAAGGTCGGGAAAGGGCAAGGAAGGTCGGGAAAAGGCAAAGTAGATCGGAGAAGGGCAAAGAAGGTCGGAGAAGGGCAAAGAAGGTCGGGGAAGGGCAAAGAAGGTCGGAGAAGGGCAAAGAAGGTCGGAGAAGGGCAAAGAATGTCGGAGAAGGGCAAAGAATGTCGGAGAAGGGCAAAGAATGTCGGAGAAGGGCAAAGAAGGTCGGAGAAGGGCAAAGAAGGTCGGGAAAGTGCAAAGAAGGTCGGGAAAGGGCAAAGAAGGTCGGGAAAGGGCAAAGAAGGTCGGGAAAGGGCAAAGAAGGTCGGGGAAGGGCAAAGAAGGTCGGGAAAGGGCAAAGAAGGTCGGAGACGGGCAAAGAAGGTCGGAGACGGGCAAAGAAGGTCGGAGACGGGCAAAGAAGGTCGGAGACGGGCAAAGAAGGTCGGAGACGGGCAAAGAAGGTCGGGAAAGGGCAAAGAAGGCCGGGAAAGGGCAAAGAAGGCCGGGAAAGGGCAAAGAAGGCCGGGGAAGGGCAAAGAAGGCCGGGGAAGGGCAAAGAAGGCGGGAGAAGGGCAAAGAAGGTCGGGGAAGGGCAAGGAAGGTCGGGGAAGGGCAAGGAAGGTCGGGGAAGGGCAAGGAAGGTCGGGGAAGGGCAAAGAAGGTCGGGGAAGGGCAAAGAAGGTCGGGGAAGGGCAAAGAAGGTCGGGGAACGGCAAAGAAGGTCGGGGAAGGGCAAAGAAGGTCGGGGAAGGCAAAGAAGGTCGGGGAAGGGCAAAGAAGGTCGGGGAAGGGCAAAGAAGGTCGGGGAAGGGCAAAGAAGGTCGGGGAAGGGCAAAGAAGGTCGGGGAAGGCAAAGAAGGTCGGGGAAGGCAAAGAAGGTCGGGAAAGGGCAAAGAAGGTCGGGAAAGGGCAAAGAAGGCCGGGGAAGGGCAAAGAAGGCCGGGGAAGGGCAAAGAAGGCCGGGGAAGGGCAAAGAAGGCGGGAGAAGGGCAAAGAAGGCGGGAGAAGGGCAAAGAAGGCGGGAGAAGGGCAAAGAAGACGGGAGAAGGGCAAAGAAGGTCGGGGAAGGGCAAAGAAGGTCGGGGAAGGGCAAGGAAGGTCGGGGAAGGGCAAGGAAGGTCGGGGAAGGGCAAGGAAGGTCGGGGAAGGGCAAGGAAGGTCGGGGAAGGGCAAAGAAGGTCGGGGAAGTGCAAAGAAGGTCGGAGAAGGGCAAAGAAGGTCGGAGAAGGGCAAAGAAGGTCGGAGAAGGGCAAAGAAGGTCGGAGAAGGGCAAAGAAGGTCGGAGAAGGGCAAAGAAGGTCGGAGAAGGGCAAAGAAGGTCGGGAAAGGGCAAAGAAGGTCGGGAAAGGGCAAAGAAGGTCGGGAAAGGGCAAAGAAGGTCGGGAAAGGGCAAAGAAGGTCGGGAAAGGGCAAAGAAGGTCGGGAAAGGGCAAAGAAGGTCGGGAAAGGGCAAGGAAGGTCGGGAAAAGGCAAAGTAGGTCGGAGAAGGGCAAAGAAGGTCGGAGAAGGGCAAAGAAGGTCGGGAAAGGGCAAAGAAGGTCGGGAAAGGGCAAAGAAGTTCGGGAAAGGGCAAAGAAGGTCGGGAAAGGTCAAAGAAGGTCGGGAAAGGGCAAAGAATGTCGGGAAAGGGCAAAGAAGGTCGGGAAAGGGCAAAGAAGGTCGGGAAAGGGCAAAGAAGGTCGGAGACGGGCAAAGAAGGTCGGAGACGGGCAAAGAAGGTCGGAGACGGGCAAAGAAGGTCGGAGACGGGCAAAGAAGGTCGGAGACGGGCAAAGAAGGTCGGAGACGGGCAAAGAAGGCCGGGAAAGGGCAAAGAAGGCCGGGAAAGGGCAAAGAAGGCCGGGAAAGGGCAAAGAAGGCCGGGGAAGGGCAAAGAAGGCCGGGGAAGGGCAAAGAAGGCCGGGGAAGGGCAAAGAAGGCCGGGGAAGGGCAAAGAAGGCCGGGGAAGGGCAAAGAAGGCCGGGGAAGGGCAAAGAAGGCCGGGGAAGGGCAAAGAAGGCCGGGGAAGGGCAAAGAAGGCCGGGGAAGGGCAAAGAAGGCCGGGGAAGGGCAAAGAAGGCGGGAGAAGGGCAAAGAAGACGGGAGAAGGGCAAAGAAGACGGGAGAAGGGCAAAGAAGGTCGGAGAAGGGCAAGGAAGTTCGGAGAAGGGCAAAGAAGGTCGGGGAAGGGCAAAGAAGGTCGGGGAAGGGCAAAGAAGGTCGGAGAAGGGCAAAGAAGGTCGGGGAAGGGCAAGGAAGGTCGGGGAAGGGCAAGGAAGGTCGGGGAAGGGCGAAGAAGGTCGGGGAAGGGCAAAGAAGGTCGGGGAAGTTCAAAGAAGGTCGGAGAAGGGCAAAGAAGGTCGGAGAAGGCAAAGTAGGTCGGGGAAGGGCAAAGAAGGTCGGGGAAGGGCAAAGAAGGTCGGGGAAGGGCAAAGAAGGTCGGGGAAGGGCAAAGAAGGTCGGGGAAGGGCAAAGAAGGTCGGGGAAGGGCAAAGAAGGTCGGGGAAGGCAAAGAAGGTCGGGGAAGGCAAAGAAGGTCGGGGAAGGCAAAGAAGGTCGGAGAAGGGCAAAGAAGGTCGGAGAAGGGCAAAGAAGGTCGGAGAGGGGCGAAGAAGGTCGGGAAAGGGCAAAGAAGGTCGGGAAAGGGCAAAGAAGGTCGGGAAAGGGCAAAGAAGGTCGGGAAAGGGCAAAGAAGGTCGGGAAAGGGCAAAGAAGGTCGGGAAAGGGCAAAGAAGGTCGGGAAAGGGCAAAGAAGGTCGGGAAAGTTGCAAAGAAGGTCGGGAAAGGGCAAAGAAGGTCGGGAAAGGGCAAAGAAGGTCGGGAAAGGGCAAAGAAGGTCGGTAAAGTGCAAAGAAGGTCGGGAAAGGGCAAAGAAGGTCGGAGAAGGGCAAAGAAGGTCGGAGAAGTGCAAAGAAGGTAGGGAAAGGGCAAAGAAGGTCGGGAAAGGGCAAAGAAGGTCGGGAAAGGGCAAAGAAGGTCGGGAAAGGGCAAAGAAGGTCGGGAAAGGGCAAAGAAGGTCGGGAAAGGGCAAAGAAGGTCGGGAAAGGGCAAAGAAGGTCGGGAAAGGGCAAAGAAGGTCGGGAAAGTTGCAAAGAAGGTCGGGAAAGGGCAAAGAAGGTCGGGAAAGGGCAAAGAAGGTCGGGAAAGGGCAAAGTAGGTCGGGAAAGGGCTAAGTAGGTCGGGGAAGCGCAAAGAAGGTCGGGGAAGGGCAAAGAAGGTCGGAGAAGGGCAAAGAAGGTCGGGGAAGGGCAAAGAAGGTCGGGGAAGGGCAAAGAAGGTCGGAGACGGGCAAAGAAGGTCGGGGAAGGGCAAAGAAGGTCGGAGACGGGCAAAGAAGGTCGGGGAAGGGCAAAGAAGGTCGGGGAAGGGCAAAGAAGGTCGGAGACGGGCAAAGAAGGTCGGAGACGGGCAAAGAAGGTCGGAGACGGGCAAAGAAGGTCGGAGACGGGCAAAGAAGGTCAGAGACGGGCAAAGAAGGTCGGAGACGGGCAAAGAAAGTCGGGAAAGGGCAAAGAAAGTCGGGAAAGGGCAAAGAAGGCCGGGAAAGGGCCAAGAAGGCCGGGAAAGGGCAAAGAAGGTCGGGAAAAGGCAAAGAAAGTCGGGAAAGGGCAAAGAAGTTCGGGAAAGGGCAAAGAAGGTCGGAGAAGGGCAAAGAAGGTCGGAGACGGGCAAAGAAGGTCGGAGACGGGCAAAGAAGGTCGGAGACGGGCAAAGAAGGTCGGAGACGGGCAAAGAAGGTCGGGAAAGGGCAAAGAAGGTCGGGAAAGGGCAAAGAAGGTCGGGAAAAGGCAAAGAAGGTCGGGAAAGGGCAAAGAAGGTCGGGAAAGGGCAAAGAAGGTCGGAGAAGGGCAAAGAAGGTCGGAGAAGGGCAAAGAAGGTCGGAGAAGGGCAAAGAAGGTCGGAGAAGGGCAAAGAAGGTCGGAGAAGGGCAAAGAAGGTCGGAGAAGGGCAAAGAAGGTCGGGGAAAGGCAAAGAAGGTCGGGGAAAGGCAAGGAAGGTCGGGGAAGGGCAAGGAAGGTCGGGGAAGGGCAAGGAAGGTCGGGGAAGGGCAAGGAAGGTCGGGGAAGGGCGAAGAAGGTCGGGGAAGGGCGAAGAAGGTCGGGGAAGTGCGAAGAAGGTCGGGGAAGGGCGAAGAAGGTCGGGGAAGGGCGAAGAAGGTCGGGGAAGGGCGAAGAAGGTCGGGGAAGGGCGAAGAAGGTCGGGGAAGGGCGAAGAAGGTCGGGGAAGGGCGAAGGAGGTCGGGGAAGGGCGAAGGAGGTCGGGGAAGGGCGAAGAAGGTCGGGGAAGGGCGAAGGAGGTCGGGGAAGGGCGAAGAAGGTCGGGGAAGGGCGAAGAAGGTCGGGGAAGGGCGAAGAAGGTCGGGGAAGGGCGAAGAAGGTCGGGGAAGGGCGAAGAAGGTCGGGGAAGGGCGAAGAAGGTCGGGGAAGGGCAAAGTAGGTCGGGGAAGGGCAAAGTAGGTCGGGGAAGGGCAAAGTAGGTCGGGGAAGGGCAAAGAAGGTCGGGGAAGGGCAAAGAAGGTCGGGGAAGGGCAAAGAAGGTCGGGGAAGGGCAAAGAAGGTCGGGGAAGGGCAAAGAAGGTCGGGGAAGGGCAAAGAAGGTCGGAGACGGGCAAAGAAGTTCGGGGAAGGGCAAAGAAGGTCGGGGAAGGGCAAAGAAGGTCGGGGAAGGGCGAAGAAGGTCGGGGAAGGGCGAAGAAGGTCGGGGAAGGGCGAAGAAGGTCGGGGAAGGGCGAAGAAGGTCGGGGAAGGGCGAAGAAGGTCGGGGAAGGGCGAAGAAGGTCGGGGAAGGGCGAAGAAGGTCGGGGAAGGGCGAAGAAGGTCGGGGAAGGGCGAAGAAGGTCGGGGAAGGGCGAAGAAGGTCGGGGAAGGGCGAAGAAGGTCGGGGAAGGGCGAAGAAGGTCGGGGAAGGGCGAAGAAGGTCGGGGAAGGGCAAAGAAGGTCGGAGGAGGTCAAAGAAGTTCGGAGGAGGGCAAAGAAGGTCGGGGAAGGGCAAAGAAGGTCGGGGAAAGGCAAAGAAGTTCGGGGAAGGGCAAAGAAGGTCGGAGAAGGGCAAAGAAGGTCGGAGAAGGGCAAAGAAGGTCGGAGAAGGGCAAAGAAGGTCGGAGAAGGGCAAAGAAGGTCGGAGAAGGGCAAAGAAGGTCGGAGAAGGGCAAAGAAGGTCGGAGAAGGGCAAAGAAGGTCGGAGAAGGGCAAAGAAGGTCGGAGAAGGGCAAAGAAGTTCGGAGAGGGGCAAAGAAGGTCGGGAAAGGGCAAAGAAGGTCGGGAAAGGGCAAAGAAGGTCGGGAAAGGGCAAAGAAGGTCGGGAAAGGGCAAAGAAGGTCGGGAAAGGGCAAAGAAGGTCGGGAAAGTGCAAAGAAGGTCGGGAAAGGGCAAAGAAGGTCGGGAAAGGGCAAAGAAGGTCGGGAAAGGGCAAAGAAGGTCGGGAAAGGGCAAAGAAGGTCGGGAAAGGGCAAAGAAGGTCGGGAAAGTTGCAAAGAAGGTCGGGAAAGGGCAAAGAAGGTCGGGAAAGGGCAAAGAAGGTCGGGAAAGGGCAAAGTAGGTCGGGAAAGGGCTAAGTAGGTCGGGGAAGCGCAAAGAAGGTCGGAGAAGGGCAAAGAAGGTCGGGGAAGGGCAAAGAAGGTCGGGGAAGGGCAAAGAAGGTCGGAGACGGGCAAAGAAGGTCGGGGACGGGCAAAGAAGGTCGGGGAAGGGCAAAGAAGGTCGGAGACGGGCAAAGAAGGTCGGGGAAGGGCAAAGAAGGTCGGGGAAGGGCAAAGAAGGTCGGAGACGGGCAAAGAAGGTCGGAGACGGGCAAAGAAGGTCGGAAACGGGCAAAGAAGGTCGGAGACGGGCAAAGAAGGTCAGAGACGGGCAAAGAAGGTCGGAGACGGGCAAAGAAAGTCGGGAAAGGGCAAAGAAAGTCGGGAAAGGGCAAAGAAGGCCGGGAAAGGGCCAAGAAGGCCGGGAAAGGGCAAAGAAGGTCGGGAAAAGGCAAAGAAGGTCGGGAAAGGGCAAAGAAGTTCGGGAAAGGGCAAAGAAGGTCGGAGAAGGGCAAAGAAGGTCGGAGACGGGCAAAGAAGGTCGGAGACGGGCAAAGAAGGTCGGAGACGGGCAAAGAAGGTCGGGAAAGGGCAAAGAAGGTCGGGAAAAGGCAAAGAAGGTCGGGAAAGGGCAAAGAAGTTCGGGAAAGGGCAAAGAAGGTCGGAGAAGGGCAAAGAAGGTCGGAGAAGGGCAAAGAAGGTCGGAGAAGGGCAAAGAAGGTCGGAGAAGGGCAAAGAAGGTCGGAGAAGGGCAAAGAAGGTCGGAGAAGGGCAAAGAAGGTCGGAGAAGGGCAAAGAAGGTCGGAGAAGGGCAAAGAAGGTCGGGGAAGGGCAAAGAAGGTCGGGGAAAGGCAAGGAAGGTCGGGGAAGGGCAAGGAAGGTCGGGGAAGGGCAAGGAAGGTCGGGGAAGGGCAAGGAAGGTCGGGGAAGGGCAAGGAAGGTCGGGGAAGGGCAAGGAAGGTCGGGGAAGGGCAAGGAAGGTCGGGGAAGGGCGAAGAAGGTCGGGGAAGGGCGAAGAAGGTCGGGGAAGTGCGAAGAAGGTCGGGGAAGGGCGAAGAAGGTCGGGGAAGGGCGAAGAAGGTCGGGGAAGGGCGAAGAAGGTCGGGGAAGGGCGAAGATGGTCGGGGAAGGGCGAAGGAGGTCGGGGAAGGGCGAAGGAGGTCGGGGAAGGGCGAAGGAGGTCGGGGAAGGGCGAAGAAGGTCGGGGAAGGGCGAAGAAGGTCGGGGAAGGGCGAAGAAGGTCGGGGAAGGGCGAAGAAGGTCGGGGAAGGGCGAAGAAGGTCGGGGAAGGGCGAAGAAGGTCGGGGAAGGGCGAAGAAGGTCGGGGAAGGGCGAAGAAGGTCGGGGAAGGGCAAAGTAGGTCGGGGAAGGGCAAAGTAGGTCGGGGAAGGGCAAAGTAGGTCGGGGAAGGGCAAAGAAGGTCGGGGAAGGGCAAAGAAGGTCGGGGAAGGGCAAAGAAGGTCGGGGAAGGGCAAAGAAGGTCGGGGAAGGGCAAAGAAGGTCGGGGAAGGGCAAAGAAGGTCGGGGAAGTGCAAAGAAGGTCGGAGACGGGCAAAGAAGGTCGGGGAAGGGCAAAGAAGGTCGGGGAAGGGCGAAGAAGGTCGGGGAAGGGCGAAGAAGGTCGGGGAAGGGCGAAGAAGGTCGGGGAAGGGCGAAGAAGGTCGGGGAAGGGCGAAGAAGGTCGGGGAAGGGCAAAGAAGGTCGGAGGAGGTCAAAGAAGTTCGGAGGAGGGCAAAGAAGGTCGGGGAAGGGCAAAGAAGGTCGGGGAAAGGCAAAGAAGGTCGGGGAAGGGCAAAGAAGGTCGGAGAAGGGCAAAGAAGGTCGGAGAAGGGCAAAGAAGGTCGGAGAAGGGCAAAGAAGGTCGGAGAAGGGCAAAGAAGGTCGGAGAAGGGCAAAGAAGGTCGGAGAAGGGCAAAGAAGGTCGGAGAAGGGCAAAGAAGGTCGGAGAAGGGCAAAGAAGGTCGGAGAAGGGCAAAGAAGGTCGGAGAAGGGCAAAGAAGTTCGGAGAG
Source organism: Clamator glandarius (assembly GCA_033459285.1). NCBI lineage: Eukaryota > Metazoa > Chordata > Aves > Cuculiformes > Cuculidae > Clamator > Clamator glandarius. The sequence continues at coordinate 40,810 of JAUNZM010001689.1, forward strand.
GGGCAAAGAAGGTCGGGAAAGGGCAAAGAAGGTCGGGAAAGGGCAAAGAAGGTCGGGAAAGGGCAAAGAAGGTCGGGAAAGGGCAAAGAAGGTCGGGAAAGGGCAAAGAAGGTCGGGAAAGGGCAAAGAAGGTCGGGAAAGTGCAAAGAAGGTCGGGAAAGGGCAAAGAAGGTCGGGAAAGGGCAAAGAAGGTCGGGAAAGGGCAAAGTAGGTCGGGAAAGGGCAAAGAAGGTCGGGGAAGGGCAAAGAAGGTCGGGGAAGGGCAAAGAAGGTCGGGAAAGGGCAAAGAAGGTCGGGAAAGGGCAAAGAAGGTCGGGAAAGGGCAAAGAAGGTCGGGAAAGGGCAAAGAAGGTCGGGAAAGGGCAAAGAAGGTCGGGAAAGGGCAAAGAAGGTCGGGAAAGGGCAAAGAAGGTCGGGAAAGTTGCAAAGAAGGTCGGGAAAGGGCAAAGAAGGTCGGGAAAGGGCAAAGAAGGTCGGGAAAGGGCAAAGAAGGTCGGGAAAGGGCAAAGAAGGTCGGGAAAGGGCAAAGTAGGTCGGGAAAGGGCAAAGTAGGTCGGGGAAGGGCAAAGAAGGTCGGGGAAGGGCAAAGAAGGTCGGGGAAGGGCAAAGAAGGTCGGGGAAGGGCAAAGAAGGTCGGAGACGGGCAAAGAAGGTCGGAGAAGGGCAAAGAAGGTCGGAGAAGGGCAAAGAAGGTCGGGGAAGGGCAAAGAAGGTCGGAGACGGGCAAAGAAGGTCGGAGACGGGCAAAGAAGGTCGGAGACGGGCAAAGAAGGTCGGAGACGGGCAAAGAAGGTCGGAGACGGGCAAAGAAGGTCGGAGACGGGCAAAGAAAGTCGGGAAAGGGCAAAGAAAGTCGGGAAAGGGCAAAGAAGGCCGGGAAAGGGCAAAGAAGGCCGGGAAAGGGCCAAGAAGGCCGGGAAAGGGCCAAGAAGGTCGGGAAAAGGCAAAGAAGGTCGGGAAAGGGCAAAGAAGGTCGGGAAAGGGCAAAGAAGGTCGGAGAAGGGCAAAGAAGGTCGGAGACGGGCAAAGAAGGTCGGAGACGGGCAAAGAAGGTCGGAGACGGGCAAAGAAGGTCGGGAAAGGGCAAAGAATGTCGGGAAAGGGCAAAGAAGGTCGGGAAAGGGCAAAGAAGGTCGGGAAAGGGCAAAGAAGTTCGGGAAAGGGCAAAGAAGTTCGGGAAAGGGCAAAGAAGGTCGGAGAAGGGCAAAGAAGGTCGGAGAAGGGCAAAGAAGGTCGGAGAAGGGCAAAGAAGGTCGGAGAAGGGCAAAGAAGGTCGGAGAAGGGCAAAGAAGGTCGGAGAAGGGCAAAGAAGGTCGGAGAAGGGCAAAGAAGGTCGGGGAAAGGCAAAGAAGGTCGGGGAAAGGCAAGGAAGGTCGGGGAAGGGCAAGGAAGGTCGGGGAAGGGCAAGGAAGGTCGGGGAAGGGCAAGGAAGGTCGGGGAAGGGCAAGGAAGGTCGGGGAAGGGCAAGGAAGGTCGGGGAAGGGCAAGGAAGGTCGGGGAAGGGCAAGGAAGGTCGGGGAAGGGTGAAGAAGGTCGGGGAAGGGCGAAGAAGGTCGGGGAAGGGCGAAGAAGGTCGGGGAAGGGCGAAGAAGGTCGGGGAAGGGCGAAGAAGGTCGGGGAAGGGCGAAGAAGGTCGGGGAAGGGCGAAGAAGGTCGGAGAAGGGCAAAGAAGGTCGGAGAAGGGCAAAGTAGGTCGGGAAAGGGCAAAGTAGGTCGGGGAAGGGCAAAGAAGGTCGGGGAAGTGCAAAGAAGGTCGGGGAAGGGCAAAGAAGGTCGGGGAAGGGCAAAGAAGGTCGGGGAAGGGCAAAGAAGGTCGGGGAAGGGCAAAGAAGGTCGGGGAAGGGCAAAGAAGGTCGGGGAAGGGCAAAGAAGGTCGGAGACGGGCAAAGAAGTTCGGGGAAGGGCAAAGAAGGTCGGTTAAGGGCAAAGAAGGTCGGGGAAGGGCAAAGAAGGTCGGGGAAGGGCGAAGAAGGTCGGGGAAGGGCGAAGAAGGTCGGGGAAGGGCGAAGAAGGTCGGGGAAGGGCGAAGAAGGTCGGAGAAGGGCGAGGAAGGTCGGAGAAGGGCGAGGAAGGTCGGAGAAGGGCGAGGAAGGTCGGGGAAGGGCGAGGAAGGTCGGGGAAGGGCGAGGAAGGTCGGGGAAGGGCGAGGAAGGTCGGGGAAGGGCGAGGAAGGTCGGGGAAGGGCGAGGAAGGTCGGAGGAGGGCGAGGAAGGTCGGGGAAGGGCGAGGAAGGTCGGGGAAGGGCGAGGAAGGTCGGGGAAGGGCGAGGAAGGTCGGGGAAGGGCGAGGAAGGTCGGGGAAGGGCGAGGAAGGTCGGGGAAGGGCGAGGAAGGTCGGAGAAGGGCGAGGAAGGTCGGAGAAGGGCGAGGAAGGTCGGAGAAGGGCGAGGAAGGTCGGAGAAGGGCGAGGAAGGTCGGGGAAGGGCGAGGAAGGTCGGGGAAGGGCGAGGAAGGTCGGGGAAGGGCGAGGAAGGTCGGGGAAGGGCGAAGAAGGTCGGGGAAGGGCGAAGAAGGTCGGGGAAGGGCGAAGAAGGTCGGGGAAGGGCGAAGAAGGTCGGGGAAGGGCGAAGAAGGTCGGGGAAGGGCTAGGAAGGTCGGGAAAGGGCGAGGAAGGTCGGGAAAGGGCGAGGAAGGTCGGGAAAGGGCGAGGAAGGTCGGGGAAGGGCGAGGAAGGTCGGGGAAGGGCGAGGAAGGTCGGGAAAGGGCGAGGAAGGTCGGGAAAGGGCGAGGAAGGTCGGGGAAGGGCGAGGAAGGTCGGGGAAGGGCGAGGAAGGTCGGGGAAGGGCGAGGAAGGTCGGGGAAGGGCGAGGAAGGTCGGGGAAGGGCGAGGAAGGTCGGAGAAGGGCGAGGAAGGTCGGGAAAGGGCGAGGAAGGTCGGTAAAGGGCGAGGAAGGTCGGAGAAGGGCGAGGAAGGTCGGGAAAGGGCGAGGAAGGTCGGGGAAGGGCGAGGAAGGTCGGGGAAGGGCGAGGAAGGTCGGAGAAGGGCGAGGAAGGTCGGAGGAGGGCGAGGAAGGTCGGGGAAGTGCGAGGAAGGTCGGGGAAGTGCGAGGAAGATCGGGGAAGGGCAAAGAAGGTCGGGGAAGGGCAAAGAAGGTCGGGGAAGGGCAAAGAAGGTCGGGGAAGGGCAAAGAAGGTCGGGGAAGTGCAAAGAAGGTCGGAGGAGGGCAAAGAAGTTCGGAGGAGGGCAAAGAAGGTCGGGGAAGGGCAAAGAAGGTCGGAGGAGGGCAAAGAAGGTCGGAGGAGGGCAAAGAAGGTCGGAGGAGGGCAAAGAAGGTCGGGGAAGGGCAAAGAAGGTCGGGGAAGGGCAAAGAAGGTCGGGGAAGGGCAAAGAAGGTCGGGGAAGGGCAAAGAAGGTCGGGGAAGGGCAAGGAAGGTCGGGGAAGGGCGAAGAAGGTCGGGGAAGGGCGAAGAAGGTCGGGGAAGGGCGAAGAAGGTCGGGGAAGGGCGAAGAAGGTCGGGGAAGGGCGAAGAAGGTCGGGGAAGGGCGAAGAAGGTCGGGGAAGGGCGAGGAAGGTCGGGGAAGGGCGAGGAAGGTCGGGGAAGGGCGAGGAAGGTCGGGGAAGGGCGAGGAAGGTCGGGGAAGGGCGAGGAAGGTCGGGGAAGGGCGAGGAAGGTCGGGGAAGGGCGAGGAAGGTCGGGGAAGGGCGAGGAAGGTCGGGGAAGGGCGAGGAAGGTCGGGGAAGGGCGAGGAAGGTCGGGGAAGGGCGAGGAAGGTCGGGGAAGGGCGAGGAAGGTCGGGGAAGGGCGAGGAAGGTCGGGGAAGGGCGAGGAAGGTCGGGGAAGGGCGAGGAAGGTCGGGGAAGGGCGAGGAAGGTCGGGGAAGGGCGAGGAAGGTCGGGGAAGGGCGAGGAAGGTCGGGGAAGGGCGAGGAAGGTCGGGGAAGGGCGAGGAAGGTCGGGGAAGGGCGAGGAAGGTCGGGGAAGGGCGAGGAAGGTCGGGGAAGGGCGAGGAAGGTCGGGAAAGGGCGAGGAAGGTCGGTAAAGGGCGAGGAAGGTCGGAGAAGGGCGAGGAAGGTCGGGAAAGGGCGAGGAAGGTCGGGGAAGGGCGAGGAAGGTCGGGGAAGGGCGAGGAAGGTCGGAGAAGGGCGAGGAAGGTCGGAGGAGGGCGAGGAAGGTCGGGGAAGTGCGAGGAAGGTCGGGGAAGTGCGAGGAAGATCGGGGAAGGGCAAAGAAGGTCGGGGAAGGGCAAAGAAGGTCGGGGAAGGGCAAAGAAGGTCGGGGAAGGGCAAAGAAGGTCGGGGAAGGGCAAAGAAGGTCGGGGAAGTGCAAAGAAGGTCGGAGGAGGGCAAAGAAGTTCGGAGGAGGGCAAAGAAGTTCGGAGGAGGGCAAAGAAGGTCGGGGAAGGGCAAAGAAGGTCGGAGGAGGGCAAAGAAGGTCGGAGGAGGGCAAAGAAGGTCGGAGGAGGGCAAAGAAGGTCGGGGAAGGGCAAAGAAGGTCGGGGAAGGGCAAAGAAGGTCGGGGAAGGGCAAAGAAGGTCGGGGAAGGGCAAGGAAGGTCGGGGAAGGGCGAAGAAGGTCGGGGAAGGGCGAAGAAGGTCGGGGAAGGGCGAAGAAGGTCGGGGAAGGGCGAAGAATGTCGGGGAAGGGCGAGGAAGGTCGGGGAAGGGCGAGGAAGGTCGGGGAAGGGCGAGGAAGGTCGGGGAAGGGCGAGGAAGGTCGGGGAAGGGCGAGGAAGGTCGGGGAAGGGCGAGGAAGGTCGGGGAAGGGCGAGGAAGGTCGGGGAAGGGCGAGGAAGGTCGGGGAAGGGCGAGGAAGGTCGGGGAAGGGCGAGGAAGGTCGGGGAAGGGCGAGGAAGGTCGGGGAAGGGCGAGGAAGGTCGGGGAAGGGCGAGGAAGGTCGGGGAAGGGCGAGGAAGGTCGGGGAAGGGCGAGGAAGGTCGGGGAAGGGCGAGGAAGGTCGGGGAAGGGCGAGGAAGGTCGGGGAAGGGCGAGGAAGGTCGGAGAAGGGCGAGGAAGGTCGGGGAAGGGCGAGGAAGGTCGGGGAAGGGCGAGGAAGGTCGGGGAAGGGCGAGGAAGGTCGGGGAAGGGCGAGGAAGGTCGGGGAAGGGCGAGGAAGGTCGGGGAAGGGCGAGGAAGGTCGGGGAAGGGCGAGGAAGGTCGGGGAAGGGCGAAGAAGGTCGGAGGAGGGCGAGGAAGGTCAGAGAAGGGCGAGGAAGGTCGGAGGAGGGCAAAGAAGGTCGGGAAAGGGCGAGGAAGGTCGGAGAAGGGCGAGGAAGGTCGGGAAAGGGCGAGGAAGGTCGGGGAAGGGCGAGGAAGGTCGGGGAAGGGCGAGGAAGGTCGGGGAAGGGCGAGGAAGGTCGGGAAAGGGCGAGGAAGGTCGGGAAAGGGCGAGGAAGGTCGGGAAAGGGCGAGGAAGGTCGGGAACGGGCGAGGAAGGTCGGGAACGGGCGAGGAAGGTCGGGAAAGGGCGAGGAAGGTCGGGAAAGGGCGAGGAAGGTCGGGAAAGGGCGAGGAAGGTCGGGAAAGGGCGAGGAAGGTCGGAGGAGGGCAAAGAAGGTCGGGAAAGGGCGAGGAAGGTCGGAGAAGGGCGAGGAAGGTCGGGGAAGGGCGAGGAAGGTCGGGGAAGGGCGAGGAAGGTCGGAGAAGGGCGAGGAAGGTCGGAGAAGGGCGAGGAAGGTCGGAGAAGGGCGAGGAAGGTCGGAGAAGGGCGAGAAGGTCGGAGAAGGGCAAAGAAGGTCGGAGAAGGGCGAGGAAGGTCGGAGAAGGGCGAGGAAGGTCGGAGAATGGCGAGGAAGGTCGGAGAAGGGCGAGGAAGGTCGGAGAAGGGCGAGGAAGGTCGGAGAAGGGCGAGGAAGGTCGGAGAAGGGCGAGGAAGGTCGGAGAAGGGCGAGGAAGGTCGGAGAAGGGCGAGGAAGGTCGGAGAAGGGCGAGGAAGGTCGGAGAAGGGCGAGGAAGGTCGGAGAAGGGCGAGGAAGGTCGGAGAAGGGCGAGGAAGGTCGGAGAAGGGCGAGGAAGGTCGGAGAAGGGCGAGGAAGGTCGGAGAAGGGCGAGGAAGGTCGGAGAAGGGCGAGGAAGGTCGGAGAAGGGCGAGGAAGGTCGGAGAAGGGCGAGGAAGGTCGGAGAAGGGAAAGAAGGTCGGAGAAGGGCAAAGAAGGTCGGAGAAGGGCAAAGAAGGTCGGAGAAGGGCAAAGAAGGTCCAACAAAAGCAAAGAAGGTCGGAAAATAGCAAAGAAAGTCGGACAAGGGCAAAGAAGGTCGGACAAGGGCAAAGAAGGTCGGACAAGGGCAAAGAAGGTCGGACAAGGGCAAAGAAGGTCGGACAAGGGCAAAGAAGGTCGGACAAGGGCAAAGAAGGTCGGACAAGGGCAAAGAAGGTCGGAGACGGGCAAAGAAGGTCGGAGACGGGCAAAGAAGGTCGGAGACGGGCAAAGAAGGTCGGAGACGGGCAAAGAAGGTCGGAGACGGGCAAAGAAGGTCGGAGACGGGCAAAGAAGGTCGGAGACGGGCAAAGAAGGTCGGAGACGGGCAAAGAAGGTCGGAGACGGGCAAAGAAGGTCGGAGACGGGCAAAGAAGGTCGGAGACGGGCAAAGAAGGTCGGAGACGGGCAAAGAAGGTCGGAGACGGGCAAAGAAGGTCGGAGACGGGCAAAGAAGGTCGGAGACGGGCAAAGAAGGTCGGAGACGGGCAAAGAAGGTCGGAGAAGGGCAAAGAAGGCCGGGAAAGGGCAAAGAAGGCCGGGAAAGGGCAAAGAAGGCCGGGAAAGGGCAAAGAAGGCCGGGAAAGGGCAAAGAAGGCCGGGAAAGGGCAAAGAAGGCCGGGAAAGTGTAAAGAAGGCCGGACAAGGGCGAAGAAGGTCGGACAAGGGCAAAGAAGGTCGGACAAGGGCAAAGAAGGTCGGACAAGGGCAAAGAAGGTCGGACAAGGGCAAAGAAGTTCGGACAAGGGCAAGGAAGGTCGGACAAGGGCAAGGAAGGTCGGACAAGGGCAAGGAAGGTCGGACAAGGGCAAAGAAGGTCGGACAAGGGCAAAGAAGGTCGGACAAGGGCAAAGAAGGTCGGACAAGGGCAAAGAAGGTCGGACAAGGGCAAGGAAGGTCGGACAAGGGCAAGGAAGGTCGGACAAGGGCAAGGAAGGTCGGACAAGGGCAAGGAAGGTCGGACAAGGGCAAGGAAGGTCGGACAAGGGCAAGGAAGGTCGGACAAGGGCAAGGAAGGACGGACAAGGGCAAGGAAGGACGGACAAGGGCAAGGAAGGACGGAGAAGGGCAAAGAAGGACGGAGAAGGGCAAAGAAGGACGGAGAAGGGCAAAGAAGGACGGAGAAGGGCAAAGAAGTTGAAGGTCGGGGAAGGGCAAGGAAGGTCGGGGAAGGGCAAGGAAGGTCGGGGAAGGGCAAGGAAGGTCGGGGAAGGGCAAGGAAGGTCGGGGAAGGGCAAGGAAGGTCGGGGAAGGGCAAGGAAGGTCGGAGAAGGGCAAGGAAGGTCGGAGAAGGGCAAGGAAGGTCGGAGAAGGGCAAGGAAGGTCGGAGAAGGGCAAGGAAGGTCGGAGAAGGGCAAGGAAGGTCGGAGAAGGGCAAAGAAGGTCGGAGAAGGGCAAAGAAGGTCGGAGAAGGCAAAGAAGGTCGGAGAGGGGCAACGAAGGTCGGAGAGGGGCAACGAAGGTCGGAGAGGGGCAACGAAGGTCGGAGAGGGGCAACGAAGGTCGGAGAGGGGCAACGAAGGTCGGAGAGGGGCAACGAAGGTCGGAGAGGGGCAACGAAGGTCGGAGAGGGGCAACGAAGGTCGGAGAGGGGCAACGAAGGTCGGAGAGGGGCAACGAAGGTCGGAGAGGGGCAACGAAGGTCGGAGAGGGGCAACGAAGGTCGGAGAGGGGCAACGAAGGTCGGAGAGGGGCAACGAAGGTCGGAGAAGGCAACGAAGGTCGGGGAATTGCAAGGAAGGTCGGAGGAGGGCAAGGAAGGTCGGAGGAGGGCAAGGAAGGTCGGAGGAGGGCAAGGAAGGTCGGAGGAGGGCAAGGAAGGTCGGGGAAGGGCGGGGAAGGGCGGGGAAGGGCGGGGAAGGGCGGGGAAGGGCGGGGAAGGGCGGGGAAGGGCGGGGAAGGGCGGGGAAGGGCGGGGAAGGGCGGGGAAGGGCGGGGAAGGGCGGGGAAGGGCGGGGAAGGGCGGGGAAGGGCAAAGAAATGTCGGGGCGGGGCAAAGAAGGTCGGGGCGGGGCAAAGAAGGTCGGGGCGGGGCAAAGAAGGTCGGGGCGGGGCAAAGAAGGTCGGGGCGGGGCAAAGAAGGTCGGGGCGGGGCAAAGAAGGTCGGGGCGGGGCAAAGAAGGTCGGGGCGGGGCAAAGAAGGTCGGGGCGGGGCAAAGAAGGTCGGGGCGGGGCAAAGAAGGTCGGGGCGGGGCAAAGAAGGTCGGGGCGGGGCAAAGAGGGGCGGGGCGGGGCAAAGAGGGGCGGGGCGGGGCAGGGCGGGGCGGGGCGGGGCGGAGCAGGGCAGAGCAGGGCAGAGCAGGGCAGAGCAGGGCAGAGCAGGGCAGAGCAGGGCAGAGCAGGGCAGAGCAGGGCAGAGCAGGGACGGTCGGCGGAGGGCAAGGAAGCTCGGCGAAGGGCAATGAAGGCCGGGGAAGGGCAAAGACGGTCGGGGAAGGGCAAAGACGGTCGGGGAAGGGCAAAGACGGTCGGAGCAGGTCGGAGCACGGGCAGAGAAGGTCGGAGCACGGGCAGAGAAGGTCGGAAAACGGGCAGAGAAGGTCGGAAAACGGGCAGAGAAGGTCGGAAAACGGGCAGAGAAGGTCGGAAAACGGGCAGAGAAGGTGGGGGATAGGCAAAGAAGGTCGGAGAAGGGCAAAGAAGGTCGGGGAGGGTCGGGGAGGGGCCAAGGACGGGCCAAGGACGGGCCAAGGACGGGCCAAGGACGGTCGGGGTGGGGCACGGAAGGTCAGGGAAGGGCACGGAAGGTCGGCGAACGGGCAGGGAAGGTCGGCGAACGGGCAGGGAAGGTCGGCGAACGTCAAAGGTTAGGGTTAGGTTTTGGGTTAGTGTTAGGGGTTAGGGTTAGTGGTTAGGCATTAGGGTTAGTGGTTAGGGTTAAGATTAGGGGTTACAGTTAGGGTTCGGGGTTAGGGGTAAAGAGGTAGAGGTAGTGTTAAGGGTTAGGAGTAAGGGGTTAGCGTTAGGGGCTGGGGTTAGGATTATGGTTATGGTTAGGGTAAGGGGTTAGGAATTAGGGGTTAGGGTTAGATTGGAGAACATAAAAGAAGGTCAAAACAGATCTGGGAAGGTCAGAGAAGGACAGAGGAGATCAAAGAAGTTCAAAGGTTAGGGTTTGGGTTAGTGTTAGGGGTTGGGGTGAGGGGTTAGGGTCAGGGTTTAGGGGTTAGGGGTATGGTTAGTGGTTAGCTGTTAGTGGTTAAGGTTAGGGTTAGGGATTAGGGTTTAGTGTTAGAATTATGGTTATGGTTAGGGGTTAGGGTTAGATTGGAGAAGGTCGGAGGAGGTCAAAGAAGATCAGACAAGTTCGAAGGAGCTCGCAGAAGGATGGAGGAGGTCAAGGAATGTCAAAGAAGGTCAAAGTAGCTCGCAGAAGGACAGAGGAGATCAAAGAAGGTCAAAGGTCAGGGTTAGGGTTTGGGTTAGTGTTAGGGGTTGGGGTTAGTGTTAGCGGTTAGGGTGAGGGGTTAGGATTAGTGGTTAGGGGTAGTGGTTAGGGTTGGAGTAGGAGTTAGTGTTAGGGCTTAGGTTATGGTTAGGGGTTACGGTTAGTGGTTACGTGTTATGGTTAAGATTAGGGGTTAGGGTTAGGGGTTCGGGTTCAGGTTAGGGTCTAGGGTTAGGGGTTAAGGGTTAGGGGTTATGGTTAGGGTTGGGGGTTAGGGTTAGATTGGAGAAGGTCAAAGAATGTCAAAGAAGATCGGAGAATGTCAGAGAATGTCGGAGGAGGTCGAGGAAGGACGGAGGAGGACGGAGGAGGTCAAAGAAGGTCGAAGGAGCTCGCAGAAGGACGGAGGAGGTCAAAGAAGGTCAAAGAAGGTGGAAGGCGCTCGCAGAAGGAGGGAGAATTTCAAAGAAGGTCAAAGAAGGTGGAAGGCGCTCGGAGAAGGGCAGAGAAGGGCGGAGAAGGACGCAGAAGGTCGAAGGAGCTCGCAGAAGGTCGAAGGAGCTCGCAGAAGGTCGAAGGAGCTCGCAGAAGGTCGAAGGAGCTCGCAGAAGGGCAGAGAATGTCGAAGGAGCTCGCAGAAGGACGGAGGTGGGTAAAGAATGTTGGAGGAGGGCGGATGAGGGCAAAGGAGGTCAAGGAATGTCAAAGAAGGTTGAAGGAGCTCGCAGAAGGACAGAGGAGATCAAAGAAGGTCAAAGGTTAGGGTTAGGGTTTGTGTTAGTGTTAGGGGTTGGGGTTAAGGTTAGTGTTAGGGTGAGGGGTTAGGGTTAGGGGTTAGGGTCAGGGGTTAGTGGTTAGGCGTTAGGGTTATGGTTAGGGGTTAGGGATTAGGGTTAGTGTTCAGGTGTTAGGGTTAAGGGTAAGGGGTAAAGGGTTAGAGGTAGTGTTAAGGGTTAGGGGCTGGGGTTAGGATTATGGTTATGGTTAGTGTAAGGGGTTAGGAATTAGTTAGTGTTAAGATTAGGGGTTAGGGTTAGGTGTTAGGGTTCGGGGTTAGGGTTCAGGGCTAGGGTTAGGGGCTAGGGTTAGCATTATGGTTATGGTTAGGGGTTAGGGTTAGATTGGAGAAGGTCAAAGAAGATCGGAGGACGACGGAGGACGACGGAGGACGACGGAGGACGACGGAGGACGACGGAGGACGACGGAGGACGACGGAGGACGACGGAGGACGACGGAGGACGACGGAGGACGACGGAGGACGACGGAGGACGACGGAGGACGACGGAGGACGACGGAGGACGACGGAGGACGACGGAGGACGACGGAGGAGCACACAAAAGGTCGGAAAAGGTCAAAGAAGATCAAAGAAGTTAGAAGGGGCTCGCAGAAGGATGGAGGAGATCAAAGAATGTCAAAGAAGTTCAAAGGTTAGGGTTAGGGTTTGGGTTAGTGTTAGGGGTTGGGGTGAGAGGTTTGGGTTAGTGGTTAGGGGTTATGGTCAAGATTAGGGGTTAGGGTTAGGGGTAAAGGGTTAGAGGTAGTGTTAGGGGTTAGGGGGAAGGGGTTATGGTTAGGGGCTAGGGTAAGAGTTAGGGTTAGGGGCTGGTGTTAGAATTATGGTTAGGGGTTAGGATTAGATTGGAGAAGGTCGGGGAAGGTCGGAGAAGTTCAAAGAAGGTCAAAGGAGCTCGCAGAAGAACGGAGGAGTTCAGAGAAGTTCAGAGAAGGTCGAAGGAGCTCACAGAAGGATGGAGGAGGTCAAGGAATGTCAAAGAAGGTCGAAGGAGCTCGCAGAAAGACAGAGGAGATCAAAGAAGGTCAAAGGTAAGGGTTAGGTTTTGGGTTAGTGTTAGGTGTTGGGGTTAGTGTTAGTGGTTAGGGTAAGGGGTTAGGGATAGGGGTTAGGGTCAGGGGTTAGTGGTTAGGCGTTAGGGTTATGGTTAGGCGTTAGGGATTAGGGTTAGTGTTCAGGTGTTAGGGTTAAGGGTAAGGGGTAAAGGGTTAGAGGTAGTGTTAAGGGTTAGGGGCTGGGGTTAGGATTATGGTTATGGTTAGTGTAAGGGGTTAGGAATTAGGGGTTAGGGTTAGATTGGAGAAAGTCAAAGAAGGTCAAAAAAGATCGGGGAAGGTCGGGGAAGTTCGGGGAAGGTATGAAGGAGCTCGCAGAAGAACGGAGGAGGTCAAGGAATGTCAAAGAAGGTCGAAGGAGCTCGCAGAAAGACAGAGGAGATCAAAGAATGTCAAAGAAGTTCAAAGGTTAGGGTTAGGGTTTGAGTTAGTGTTAGGGGTTGGGGTTAGGGTTAGTGGTTAGGGTTATGGGTTAGTGGTTAGGGTTATGGGTTAGTGGTTAGGGTTATGGGTTACGGTTAGGATTCGGGGCTAGGGTAAGAGTTAGTTTTAGGGGCTGGGGTTAGAATTATGGTTATGGTTAGGAGTTAGGATTAGATTGGAGAAGGTCAAAGTAGGTCAAAAAAGATCGGAGAAGGTCAAAGTAGGTCAAAGTAGGTCGAAGAAGGTCAGGGGAGCTCAAAGAAGATCAGAGAAGGTCGAAGGAGCTCGCAGAAGGATGGAGGAGGTCAAGAAATGTCAAAGAAGGTCAACGGTTATGGTTAGGGTTTGGGTTAGTGTTAGGGGTTGGGGTTAGAGTGAGGGGTTAGGGTTAGTGGTTAGGGTTAGGGGTTAGGCGTTACGATTAGTGGTTAGGTGTTAGGATTAAGATTAGGGGTTAGGGGTAAAGGGTTAGAGGTAGTGTTAAGGGTTAGGGGTAAGGGGTTAGGGTTAGGGGCTGGAGTTAGGATTATGATTATGGTTAGGTTAAGGGGTTAGGAATTAGGGGTTAGGGTTAGATTGGAGAAGGTCAAAGAAAGCCAAAAAAGATCGGAGAAGGTCAAAGAAGGTCGGAGGAGGTCAGGGAAGTTCAGGGAAGTTCAGGGAAGGTCGGGGAATGTAAAAAAATTCGAAGGAGCTCGCAGAAGGACAGAGGAGACCAAAGAAGATCAAAGAAGTTCAAAGGTTAGGGTTAGGGTTTGGGTTAGTGTTAGGGGTTAGGGTGAGGGGTTAGGGTTAGTGGTTAGGGGTTAGTGTTAGGGTTACGGTTAGGGATTAGGGTTAAGATTAGGGGTTAGGGTTCGGGGTTAGGGGCTAGGGTAAGAGTTAGGGTTAGGGGCTGGGGTTAGAATTATGGTTATGGTTAGGGGTTGGGGTTAGGGTTAGATTGGAGAAGGTCAAAGAAGGGTGGGGAAGGTCAAAGGTTAGGGTTAGGGTTTGGGTTAGTGTTAGGCGTTGGGGTTAGGGTTAGTGTTAGGGGTAGGGTGAGGGGTTAGGATTAGTGGTTAGGGTTAGGGGTTAGTGGTTAGGTGTTAGGGGTTACAGTTAGGGGTTATGTGTTAGGGTTAGTGGTTAGGGTTGGGGGTTAGGGGTAAAGGGTTAGGGGCTAGGGTAAGAGTTAGGGTTAGGGGCTGGGGTTAGGATTATGGTTATGGTTAGGGTAAGGGGTTAGGAATTAGGGATAAGGGGTTAGGGTTAGATTGGAGAACATCAATGAAGGTTGAAGGTGGTCGGGGAAAGTCGGAGAAGGTCAAAGGTTAGGTTTAGGGTTTGGGTTAGTGTTAGGGGTTGGGGTTAGGGATTAGGGTTAGTGGTTAGGTGTTAGGGTTAAGATTAGGGGTTAGGGTTCGGGGTTAGGGGCTAGGGTAAGAGTTAGGGTTAGGATTATGGTTAGGGGTTAGAGTTAGATTGGAGAAGGTCAAAGGAGGTCAGAGGAAGTCAGGAAAGGTCAACAGAGAAGGTCAAAGGAGGTCAGAGGAAGTCGGGGAAGGTCGAAGGAGAAGGTCCGAAGGAGGTCAGAGGAATTCGGGGAAGGTCGAAGGAGAAGGTCCGAAGGAGGTCAGAGGAAGTCGGAGAGGGTCGAAGGAGAAGGTCCGAAGGAGGTCAGAGGAAGTCGGGGAAGGTCCGAAGGAGAAGGTCCGAAGGAGAAGGTCCGAAGGACAGAGGAGTTCAAGAAATGTCAAATAAGGTCAAAGGAGCTCGCAGAAGGACAGAGGAGATCAAGGAATGTCAAAGAAGGTCAAAGGTTAGAGTTAGGGGTGGGGGTTAGGGTTAGTGTTAGGGGTTGGGGTGAGGGGTTAGTGATTAGTGGTATGGTTAGTGGTTAGGTGTTACAGTTAGGGTTAGGGCTAGGGTTCGGGGCTAGGGTTCGGATTAGATTGGAGAAGGTCAAAGAAGGTCATAGTAAGTCAAAGAAGGCTGGTGGAGGCCGAAGAGAGCAAAGATATGCGGAGAAGTTCAAAGAAGGTCAAGGAAGGTCGAAGGAGCTCGCAGAATGGCGGAGGAGGTCAAACAAGTTCAGAGAAGGTCAAAGGAGCTCACAGAAGAACAGAGGAGGTCAAAGAAGATCAGAAAAGGTCGAAGGAGCATGCAGAAGGACGGAGGAGTTCAAAGAAGTTCAGAGAAGGTCGAAGGAGCTTGCAGAATGATGGAGGAGGTCAAGGAATGTCAAAGAACATCGAAGGAGCTCGCAGAAGGACAGAGGAGATCAAAGAAGGTCAAAGGTTAGGGTTAGGTTTTGGGTTAGTGTTAGGGGTTGGGGTTAGTGTTAGGGTGAGGGGTTAGGGATAGGGGTTAGTGGTTAGGCGTTAGGGTTATGGTTAGGGGTAAAGGGTTAGAGGTAGTGTGAAAGGTTAGGGGTAAGGGGTTAGGGGCTAGGGTAAGAGTTAGGGTTAGGGGCTGGGGTTAGGATTATGGTTATGGTTAGGGTAAGGGGTTAGGAATTAGGGGTTAGGGTTAGATTGGAGAAGGTCAAAGAAGGTCAAAAAAGATCGGGGAAGGTCGGGGAAGATCAAGGAATGTCAAAAAATTCGAAGGAGCTCACAGAAGGACCGAGGAGATCAAAGAAGATCAAAGAAGTTCAAAGGTTAAGGTTAGGGTTTAGGTTAGTGTTAGGGGTTGGGGTGAGGGGTTAGGTTTAGTGGTTAAGGTTAGGGGTTAGTGTTAGGGTAGGGTCAGGGCTAAGTGGTTAGCTGTTAGGGGTTACGGTTAGGGGTTAGGGTTATGGATTAGGTGTTAGGGTTAGGGTTCGGGGTTAGGGTTAGATTGGAGAAGGTCAAAGAAGGTCAAAGAAGATCGAGGAAGGTCAGAGAAGGTCAAAGAAGATCAGAGAAGGTCGGAGAAGGTCGGAGGAGCTCGCAGAAAGACGAAGGAGGTCAAAGAAGGTCGAAGGAGCTCGCAGAATAACGGAGAAGGTCAAAGAAGGTCGATGGAGCTCGCAGAAGGGCGGAGAAGTTCAAAGAAGGTCAAAAAAGGTCGAAGGAGCTCATAGAAGGGCGGAGGAGGTCAAAGAAGATCAGAGAAGGTCGAAGGAGCTCGCAGAAGGACGGAGGAGTTCAAAGAAGTCCAGAGAAGGTCAAAGGAGCTCGCAGAAAGATAGAGGAGTTCAAGCAATGTCAAAGAAGATCGAAGTAGCTCGTAGATAGACAGAGGAGATCAAAGAAGTTCAAAGAAGTTCAAAGGTTAGTGTTAGGGGTTGGGGGAAGGTCAACGGGGAAGGTCAACGGGGAAGGTCGAAGGAGCACGCAGAAGGACGGAGAAGGTCAAAAAATGTCGAAGGAGCTCGCAGAAGGACAGACGAGGTCAAAGAAGGTCAGAGAAGTTCGAAGGAGCTCACAGAAGGACAGAGGAGTTCAAAGAAGGTCAGAGGAGGTCGAAGGAGCTCGCAGAAGGACGGAGGAGGTCAAGGAATGTCAAAGAAGTTCGAAGGAGCTCGCAGAAGGACAGAGGAGATCAAAGAAGATCAAAGAAGTTCAAAGGTTAGGGTTAGGGTTTGGGTTAGTGTTAGGGGTTGGGGTTAGGGTTAGTGTTAGCGTGAGGGGTTAGGGTTAGTGGTTAGGGTTATGGATTAGGGTTAGGGGTTACGGTTAGGCTTAAAGTTATTGGTTAGGGTAAGATTTAGGGTTAGGGTTATGGTTATGGTTAGGTGTTAGGGGTTACGGTTAGATCGGAGAAGGTCAAAGAAGGTCGGAGAAGGTCAAAGAAGGTCGGAGAAGTATGGAGGAGGTCAAAGAAGGTCAGAGAAGGTCAAAGGAGCTCACAGAAGTATGGAGGAGGTCAAAGAAGGTCAGAGAAGGTCGAAGGAGCTCACAGAAGGATGGAGGAGGTCAAAGAAGGTCAGAGAAGGTCAAAGGAGCTCGCAGAAGGACGGAGGAGGTCAAAGAAGGTCAGAGAAGGTCAAAGGAGCTCGCAGAAGGACAGAGGAGATCAAAGAAGGTCAGAGGTTAGGGTTAGGGTTAGTGTTAGGGGTTAGGGGTTACATTTAGGGGTTAGGGTTAAGATTAGGGGTAAGGGTAATAGTTAGGGTTAAGGGCTGGGGTTAGGGTTAGGATTATGGTTATGGTTTAGGGTTAAGAGTTACGGTTAGGGTTAGGTCGGGGAAGGTCAAAGACGGTCGGGGAAGGTCAGAGATTAAGGCTAAAGAAGGTTGTAGAAGGTTAGAGAGGTTGCACAAGGTTGAAAATGGTTGAAGAATGTCAGAGAATGTCAGAGAGGTTGAAGAAGGTCAGAGAAGTTCAAAGAACCTTGGAAATGGTTGAAAAAGGTCAAAGAAGGTCAGAGAAGGTGGTCAAAGAAGGATGAAAGTCATAGAAGGTCAAAGAAGGTCAAAGAAGCTCAGAGAAGGTCAGGGAAAAAGATCGGAGAAGGTCAAAGAAGGTCGGAAGTCAGAGAAAATCAGAGAAGGTCGAAGAAGGTCAGAGAAGGATGAAAGTCAAAGAAGGTTGGAAAACATTTGAGACAGTCAAAGAAGCTCACAGAAGATCAAAGTTCAGAGAAGGTCGGAAAAAAGGTCAGAGAAGGCCGGAGAAGGTTGAAAAGTTCAAAGAATGTTGGAGAGGTCAGAGAAGGTCAAAGAAAATCAAAGTAAGTCAAAGAAGCCTAAAGAAGGTCTAAGGAAGTCAGAGAAGGTTGAACAAAAAGGTCAAGGAAGGTTAAAGAAGGTCAGAGAAGGTCGGAGAAGTAGGTTAAAGAAATTCAGAGAAGGTCCGAGAAGATCCGAGAAAGTCAAGGAAGGTCAAAGAGATCAGAGAAGGTCAAGGAAAAACAAAGAAGATCAGAAAATGTCAAGGAATGCTGAAGAAGCTCAAAGAAGGTCAAGGAAGGTTGCAGAAGGAAGGTCAGAAAATGTTAAAGAAGGTCAGAGAAGGTGGTCAGAGAAGGTGGTCAGAGAAGGTGGTCAGAGAAGGTGGTCAGAGAAGGTGGTCAGAGAAGGTGGTCAGAGAAGGTGGTCAGAGAAGGTGGTCAGAGAAGGTGGTCAGAGAAGGTGGTCAGAGAAGGTGGTCAGAGAAGGTGGTCAGAGAAGGTGGTCAGAGAAGGTGGTCAGAGAAGGTGGTCAGAGAAGGTGGTCAGAGAAGGTGGTCAGAGAAGGTGGTCAGAGAAGGTGGTCAGAGAAGGTGGTCAGAGAAGGTGGTCAGAGAAGGTGGTCAGAGAAGGTGGTCAGAGAAGGTGGTCAGAGAAGGTGGTCAGAGAAGGTGGTCAGAGAAGGTGGTCAGAGAAGGTGGTCAATGAAAGTCAAAGAAGGTCAGAGAGATCAAAAAAGGTAAAGAAATTCAAAGAAGGTAAAAGAAGGTCAGAGAAGGACAAAGAAAGTCAAAGAAGGTCAGAGAGATGAAAGAAAGTCAAAGAAATACAGGGAAGGTAAAAGAAGGTCGAAGGAAGTCAGAGAAGGTTGAAGAAGAAGGTCGAAGAACGTCAGAGAAGGTTGAATAAGGTCAGGGAAGGTCAAAGAAAATTGAAGAAGGTGGTCAAAGAAGGTCAAAACAGGTTGAAGAAGGTCAAAGAAGGTGGGAGAGGTCAAAGACGTTGGAGAATGTCAAAGGAGAACACTGGAGAATGTCAAAGAAGGTCAAAGAAAATCAAAGAAGGTCAGAAAAGGTAAAAGAAGGTCTAATGATGTCAGGGAAGGTTGAAGAAGCAAATCAAAGAAGCTCAGAGAATATCAAAGAAGGTCGTAGAAGATTGAAGAAGGTGGTCACAGAAGGACGGAAGAGAAGGTAAGGGAAGGGCCTGAGAAAGACAGAGGATATCGAACAGGTCAAAGGAGGTCTGAGAAGTTTATGGAAGTTGAGAAGGGCCTGCGAAGGGCCTGCGCAGTTGGGACACGTGGGGCTCTCGGGGGACACAGGGGGCGTGGGCAGGGCATGGGGGCCCTGGGGCCCACAGGGCACTGTCCATCTCCCAGCCCCAGCCTGCACCCTGTTGCCACGAAGAGCCGGCAGAGGCTGAGGGACAACCCTTGCTCCCTCACAACACTGGGATTTGACTACTCTGAGACCTAAACTGGAAACTCCGTGTGCAAACCAGACAATTGCTGTACAAAGGTCCAGACGATCCACACCTTTTGTCTCAACCTCATCGTTACCATCAGCTGCGGAGAGACTAGAGCAATGGACACCTGAATGGCACTCGCATCCACCTGCCAAACCAAGCCAAGAATGACTGATGAACCCATGTTCTTTTCCCCCAACCATTAAAGCCCTTCTCCACCTCTGAAGGGCTAGAGAAGGAACCCTGCTCCTTCCTAACAGAAACTGCCCTATATTTTAACCCCACCACCCTTCTGCGTTGCTGTTCCTTGGGAGCTGTGCTTCTGAGCCCTTCCCAGAGTTCCCCGGGCCCCTTCTATCTTCCACCAACCCATAGACTCAACTTCCCACCCTACGCTGACAAACGTAATTCCAGATTATTATCACCCCCGAGGTGCCTGTTACAAACTGCACAGCCCCTAGGGCCAACGCATCATCCCCCACACAAAAAATCCCAGAGTTACAACTGCAGGTGCTGTTTAGCCTGGACTCTTCCAAAACTCAAACCTCCCACAGCTGCCTCTGCTTCTTCAGAAGACAAAAAGACCCCAACCTTGTTCATCCTACCTTAGTCTGCTCAGAAGCTACAAGGAGTAGACACAGCAGCAAACCTCCTACCTCAAGGGAAAACAGACCCCAAATGAGCCCCTGAGGCAAGGCCTGTGGTTTATATCCCCCCTGGGCCCTCCCAGCCACCACCTGTGGATGGGGTGTGGTGAACCCCCTCACAGGTATAAACAGGGCCTGGGGAGCAGCTGGGTTCTATTAACTCTGCCTTACATTCTCAGCAAGAACACCACCACTACAGGTCTGAAAGCATCCTCACAAGGAATAACAGTGTGCGCCTTCACGGCAACATTGCTTGCTTCTCAGCCTGGATGGTTCAGCCTGATGACCACACAAAAGGAGTGGCTGTAGGCGATGGTAAGGCTGCCCTTATATGGTGAATTTGCGGTTACCTCACTTGCGCTGGGGGCGGGCCCATCCGTCTCCCTCCCAGTGTCCTCACTCAAGATGGTGGCGGGCTTGCCCAGTGTACGTCACCGTGCCCTCGCTCTAGATAGCGGTGGGCCCACCCAGTGCACATCACCGTGCCCTCACTCAAGATGGCAACGGGCCCACCCAGTGCACATCGCCGTGCCCTCACTCAAGATGGCGGCGGGCCCGCCCAGTGTACGTCACTGTGCCCTCATTCAAGATGGCGGCGGTACATCCCAGTCTCCCTCGCCATGCCCTCAATTAGTTTGGCGGCAAAACCGACACACCGTGCCCTAACTCAAGGTTGTTGACATGCCGTGCCCTTAGTAAAGGTGACAGCGAAATTGACACGTGGTGCCCTCACTCAGGATGGCGGCGTGACCTCCAGTTTCCCTCCCGTACCCTTACTGACGATGGCGGCAACAGTGTGACCTCAGTCAATATGGCGATGGGTGCTGTGCCCTCACTCAAGATGGTGGCAACACCAACATGCTGTACCCTCACTCAAGATGGCAGCGTGACTGCCCAGTTCACTCCCCTTGCACTCACTCAAGATGGCGGCAAAACCAACACCCCCGTGGCCTCACTCAAGATGGTGGCGACCTCGACATGCCCTGCCCTCACCCAAGATGTCGGTGGACGCCGTACCCTCACCCAAGATAGCTGTGGGCCCGCCCTTTATCCCTCAACCTGCCCTCACTCAAGATGGCGGCGACAATGACATTCTGTACCCTCAATCAGGATGGTGACAAACTCCGTGCCCCCACTCAAGAGGGCGGCAACACTGACAAGCTTTGCCCTCACTTAAGAGACCGGCGGGTTCCGAGCCCTAATTCAAGATGGCGGCGGGACCCATGCCCCCACTCAAATGGTGACAATACTGACAATCTCTACCCTCACTCATGATGGTAGCGGACCCCTTGCTCCTACTCAAGATAGCGGCGATACTGACAAGCTGTGCCCTCACTCAAGATGGTGGCGGGACCCGTGCCCCCACTCAAGAAGGCAGCGACACTGACACATTATGTCCGCACTCAAGATGGCGGCATGACCTCCTGTTTCCCTCCCAGATCCCTCACTCAAGATGCTGGCGAACTGACATGCAGTGCCCTCACTCAAGTTGGGGGCGACACGGACATGCTGTTACCTCACTCAAGATGGCGGCGGCTTCACCCGTCTCCCTTGTCGTGCCCCCACCCAAGATGGTGACAGGTCCTCCGGTTTCCGTCCCGTACCCTTACTCAAGGTGGCGGCGGGCCCCGTGCCTTCACTCAAAATGGCAGTGGCTTCGCCCGACTCCTTCGCCCGTGGCCACACTCAAGTTTGTGGAGTGCAGCTGAGGGTGCAGGGTGACAAGGAAACAAAAAGCATTGCTAGATGCAACCCATCTCCTGGACTCTCTACAACTACCTGAAAGGAGGTTGTGGAGAGGATGGATCTGGGCTCTTCCCCCAAGTGACAGGGGGCAGGACAAGGGGGAATGGCCTCAAGCTCCGCCAGGGGAGCTTCAGGCTGGACATCAGGAAAATCTTTTTCGTGGAAAGGGTCATTGGTCCCTGGCAGAGGCTGCCCAGGGAGGGGGTTGAGTCACCTTCCCTGGATGGGTCTAAAGGGTGGGTAGATGAGGTGCTGAGGGACATGGGTTAGTGTTTTATAGGAATGGTTGGACTTGATGATCCAGTGGGTCCTTTCCAACCAAGTGATTCTATGATTCCTGTTATCATGAGATTCCAGAAGCTTCCCCCATGCTGGCACAGGCGCAGTGCTGTGGGCTGGGGCTCAGGGCTGAAGTCGCCTTCATCTTCCTCACGAATCGTCCCGGAACTCAATCTGTGCGCAGGTGCAGCCTCATCCCGGTCGAGCTCCAAGTCTGTAGAGCAGGACGCAGTCGGCTTTCTGCTGTTGGGCACGTTCCAGCTGTCCCTTATCAGCAAAAGTCTGTGAACGAGCTCCTCCCTTATCAACACCCTTCTTCAAGGCCTTTACGAGCAGACAGCGCGCATCTCAGTGCGCTAAGCCCTCTAAGTTTTTCTAACTTTCCCCCCTGTATCATACGCCCGCTCATCAATTCCCCCCCCTCTTTTAAACTCAGGCAAATTCATTGGCCCCATCAAGGATCCATCTTTTCAAGGGGAACTGGGTAGCATTTTGCTTCAAAATTACTTTACAACACAATCTCACAAGTTCTAGAGAGAGAAGTCAAAATTGTTAGTTGTTGTAGCAGCATTCTCCAATTCCAAACCAACAACACGGGAGAGAAGAAAAACCCAACTAAAACTGACATCAACAGGACACCAATGGGGTGACAGAGCTTATTTAGAATGCCGGTCGCCGTGGGGGACCATCCAAATAGCGTGTCCCACCAAGCATGGTTCCATCTTCTCTTACCCTTTTCAGGACCCCGTTCATTTCCTCCGTGTCCTGCTGGACTGTTATCAGGGTCTTCCTCCCTCTTTCTAGGGCCTCCTCCAAGATTTTGATCAAATCCTGATGTTTCAGGAATTGTTTTACCAATCGAAGATTCATTCCAATAGGTACAGGCTGGTAGGATACGGCTGGTGCTGAGGAAGAAAAGTCACACACAACAATCTAAACAAAATTACAAACACAAAAATTAGAATGATTCTTGCTACCTACAATTGTCTCATCTATTACGATAGAAACACAAGAAGTTCTTAAACATACACTACCTCCCCTTTTCTTGGAAGTTCTGAAAAATCAATTTGCCATTGTTGTCCAGGCTCGTCTCCTTTCCCGATTTGGCCCATTTCCAGGGTGGGGGTATTTTGGGGATGAGCCTGGAGGCAAAGATCATACTGCTGAGTCACTTGTCTCACAGTAATGTAGCTACAATTTATCTAACTAGGCATTTTTATAGGGCCTCTGCTCCCCGATGCCTTTTTCTACGCTTCTCTTTTACTAAACCCCAGAGGACTAATTTACCTTGTGGGGTGAGAACCCATCCCTCCTCGTTATATGACCCTTCCGAATCTGCAGGGAGCTTTTCATCTTCTTTGCTCTATCGGGGCTCTCCTTCCAGGGAGATTTGCCCGTCGGGGGTCAAAGCCCCTTCTGGTTGTACCTCCCCTTCGGCTGCCTGTTTCGCCTCCCTGGCCGCCAGCTCATTTCCTCTTTCCAGGTCCAAATTCACTTTCTGGGGCGCTTTGAATTGCACGGTTGTTACCTTCTCAGGCAGCTGGGCTGCTTCCAAGACTTTCAGGATCTCCGTGTTTGAAGGGTTTACCCTGTGAGTTCAATAACTCTTTTTCCTTCCAGACCGCTCCGTGTGCATGTACAACTCTGAACGTGCACCTCGAACCTGTAGAGATATTTGCAGCTTTGCCTTTAGCCAATCGCAAGGCTCGGGTCAGAGCAATGCTCTCTGTCTTTGGAGCAGAGGGATTCATGGGTAGAGGTCGTAAGGTCGGAGAAGGTCAGAGAAGTTCAAAGACGGTCGGGGAAGGTCAAAGAAGTCGAGGGGCCTGAGAAGGGCCTGAAAGGGGCCTGAGAGGAGACTGAGATACAGCCCGGCCCCGGCAGGACCATGGATCACGGAGAGCGAGCAGGGAGCAGCTCCCGGCCGCCCCCACCGCCCTAGAGCCGCCTCTCTGGGCACCTGTGACGGACCCGATCCCAGCCCCGTTCCAGCGGTTCCCCAGTCAAAGAAGGTCAGAGAAGGCCAAAGGAGGTCGCAGAAGGACGGAGGAGGTCAAAGAAGGTCAGAGAAGGTAGAAGGAGCTCGCTGAAGGATGGAGGATGTCAAAGAAGGACAAAGAAGGTCGAAGGAGCTCACAGATGGACGGAGGAGGTCAAAGAAGGTCAAGGAGGATCAAAGGAGCTCCTCGAAGGACAGAGGAGATCAAAGAAGGTCAAAAAAGATCAAAGGAGTTTGCAGAAGGACGGAGGAGGTCAAAGAAGGTCAGAGAAGGTCGAAGGAGCTCGCAGAAGGACGGAGGAGTTCAAGGAATGTCAGAGAAGGTCGAAGGAGCTCGCAGAATGACATAGGAGGACAGAGAAGGTCAAAGGAGCTCGCAGAAGGACAGAGGATGTCAAATAAGGTGAAAGAAGATCAAAGAACGTCAAAGGAGATTGCAGAAGGACAGAGGAGGTCAAAGAAGGTCAGAGAAGGTCAAAGGAGCTCGCAGAAGGACGGTGGAGGTCAAAGAAGTTCAGAGAAGGTCAAAGGAGCTCGCAGAAGGATGGAGGAGGTCAAAGAAGGTCAAGGAGGGTCAAAGGAGCTCGCAGAAGGATGGAGGAGGTCAAAGAAGGTCAGAGAAGGTCAAAGGAGCTCGCAGAAGGATGGAGGAGGTCAAAGAAGGTCAGAGAAGTCAAAGGAGCTCGCAGAATGACGGAGGATATCAAAGAACGTCAGAGAAGGTCAAAGGTTAAGATTAGGGTTTGGGTTAGTGTTAGGGGTTGGGGTTAGGGTGAGGGGTTAGGGTTAGTGGTTATGGTTATTGGTAGGGGTTAGTGTTAGGGTTTGGGTTATGATTGGGGTTAGGTGTTAGTGTTAGGGTTAAGGTTATGAGTTAGGGTTAGGGTTCGGGGTTAGGGTTAAGGTTAGGGGCTAGAGTTAGGGGTTAAGGGTTAGGGTTTAGGGTTAGGGGTTAAGGGTTAGGGGTTAAGAGTAAGGGGTCAGGGTTACGGATTAGGTGCTAGGGTTAGGCGCTAGGGTTATGGTTAGGGTTTAGGGTTAGATTGGAGAAGGTCAAAGAAGATAAGAGAAAGTCAAACAAGGTTGGAGGAGGTCGGAGGAAGTCGGAGGAGGAGGTGGAATGTCGGAGAAGGTCGGAGAAGTCCAGAGAAGGTCAAAGAAGGTCGGAGAAGGTCGGAGAAGGTGGGAGAAGGTGGGAGAAAGTCGGAGGAGGTGGGAGGAGGTGGGAGGAGGTCAGAGGAGGTCAAAGCAGGTCTAGAAAGATGAAGGAACATGCAGAAGGATGGAGGAGGTCAAAGAAGGTCAGAGAAGGTCAAAGGAACTCGCAGAAGGGTGGAGGAGGTCAAAGAAGGTCAGAGAAGGTCTAAGGAGCTTGCAGAAGGACGGAGGAGGTCAAAGAAGGTCAAAGAAAGTTAAAGAAGGTCAAAGAAGGTTGAAGGAGCTCGAAGAAGGTCAGAGAAGGTCAAAGAAGGTCAAAGGAGCTCGCAGAAGGACGGAGGAGGTCAAAGGTTAGGGTTAGGGTTTGAGATAGTGTTAGGGGTTGGGTTTAGGGTTAGTGTTAGGGGTTAGGGTGAGGGGTTAGGCTTAGCGGTTAGGGGTAGGAGATAGTAGTGGGGGTTAGGGGTTACGGTTAGGGGTTAGGGTTAGGGATTAGGGTTAGTGGTTAGGTGTTAGGGTTAAGATTAGGGGTTAGGGTTAGGGGCTAGGGCTAGGGGTTAAGGGTTAAGGTTAGATTGGGAATGTCAAAGAAGGTCAAAGAAGATCGGAGAAGGTCAGAGGTAAGGGTTAGGGTTTGGGTTAGTGTTTGAGGTTGGGATTAGGGATAATATTAGGGGTTAGGGTGAGGGGTTAGGGTTAGTGATTAGGGTTAGGGTTATGGTTAGTGGTAAGGTGTTAGGGGTTACGGTTAGGGGTTAGGGTTAGTGGTTAGCTGTTAGGGATTAGGGTAAGGGGTTAGGGGTAAGTAGTTAGGGTTAAGGGGTTAGGGGTAGTGTTAGGGGTTATGGTAAGAGTTATGGTTAGGGGCTGGGGTTAAGATTATGGTTAGGGTATAGGATTAGGGTAAGATTAGAGAAGGTCAAAGAAGGTCAAAAAAGATCAGAGAAGGTCAAAGAAGGTCGGGGAAGGTCGGGGGAGGTAAAAGAAGGTCGGAGAAGGTCGGAGAAGGTAGAAGAATTGCAAAGAAGGGCAAGGAAGGTCGGAGAAGGGCAAGGAAGGTCGGAGGAGGGCAAGGAAGGTCGGAGGAGGGCAAGGAAGGTCGGAGGAGGGCAAGGAAGGTCGGAGGAGGGCAAGGAAGGTCGGAGAAGGGCAAGGAAGGTCGGGGAAGGGCAAAGAAGGTCGGAGAAGGGCAAGGAAGGTCGGAAAAGGGCAAGGAAGGTCGGAAAAGGGCAAGGAAGGTCGGAGAAGGGCAAAGAAGGTCGGAGAAGGGCAAAGAAGGTCGGAGAAAGCAAAGGAGGCTGGAGAAGGCAAAGGAGGTTGGAGAAGGGCAAAGAAGGTCAGAGAAGGGCAAAGAAGGTCGGAGAAGGCAAAGAAGGTCGGAGAAGGCAAAGAAGGTCGGAGAAAGCCTAGAAAGTCCAAGAAGGCAAAGAAGGTCGGAGAAGGGCAAAGAAGGTCGGAGAAGGGCAAGGAAGGTTAGAGAAGGGCAAAGAAGGTCGGAGGAGGGCAAGGAAGGTCAGAGGAGGGCAAGGAAGGTCGGAGGAGGGCAAGGAAGGTCGGAGGAGGGCAAGGAAGGTCGGAGGAGGGCAAGGAAGGTCGGAGGAGGGCAAGGAAGGTCGGAGGAGGGCAAGGAAGGTCGGAGGAGGGCAAGGAAGGTCGGAGAAGGGCAAGGAAGGTCGGAGAAGGGCAAGGAAGGTCGGGGAAAGGCAAAGAAGGTGGGGGAAGGGCAAAGAAGGTCGGGGAAGGGCAAAGAAGGTCGGGGAAGGGCAAAGAAGGTCGGGGAAGGGCAAAGAAGGTCGGGGAAGGGCAAAGAAGGTCGGGGAAGGGCAAAGAAGGTCGGGGAAGGGCAAAGAAGGTCGGGGAAGGGCAAAGAAGGTCGGGGAAGGGCAAAGAAGGTCGGAGAAGGGCAAAAAAGTTTGGGGAAGGGCAAAGAAGGTCGGGGAAGGGCAAAGAAGGTCGGGGAAGGGCAAAGAAGGTCGGGGAAGGGCAAAGAAGGTCGGGGAAGGGCAAAAAAGTTTGGGGAAGGGCAAAGAAGGTCGGGGAAGGGCAAAGAAGGTCGGGGAAGGGCAAAGAAGGTCGGGGAAGGGCAAAGAAGGTCGGAGAAGGGCAAAGAAGGTCGGAGAAAGGCAAAGAAGGTCGGAGAAGGGCAAAGAAGGTCGGAGAAGGGCAAAGAAGGTCGGAGAAGGGCAAAGAAGGTCGGAGAAGGGCAAAGAAGGTCGGAGAAGGGCAAAGAAGGTCGGAGAAGGGCAAAGAAGGTCGGAGGAGGGCAAAGAAGGTCGGAGAAGTTTGGAGAAGCGCAAAGAAGTACAGGGAAGTGCAAAGAAGGTCGGAGAAGGGTAAGGAAGTTCGGAGAAGGACAAAGAAGTTTGGAGAAGGGCAAAGAAGGTCCGAGAAGGGCAGAGAAGGTCGGAGAAGGGCAGAGAAGGTCGGAGAAGGGCAGAGAAGGTCGGAGAAGGGCAGAGAAGGTCGGAGAAGGCCAAGGAAGGTCGGAGAAGGCAAAGGAGGTCGGAGAAGGCAAAGGAGGTCGGAGAAGGGCAAAGGTCAAAGAAGGGCAAAGAAGGTCGGAGAAGGGCAGAGAAGGTCGGGGAAGGGCGAAGAAGGTCGGGGAAGGGCAAAGAAGGTCGGGGAAGGGCGAAGAAGGTCGGGGAAGGGCGAAGAAGGTCGGGGAAGGGCAAAGAAGGTCGGGGAAGGGCAAAGAAGGTCGGAGAAGGCAAAGAAGGTCGGGGAAGGGCAAAGCGGGTCGGAGAAGGGCAAAGCGGGTCGGAGAAGGGCAAAGCGGGTCGGAGAAGGGCAAAGCGGGTCGGAGAAGGGCAAAGCGGGTCGGAGAAGGGCAAAGCGGGTCGGAGAAGGGCAGAGAGGGTCGGAGAAGGGCAGAGAGGGTCGGAGAAGGGCAGAGAGGGTCGGAGAAGGGCAGAGAGGGTCGGAGAAGGGCAGAGAAGGTCGGAGAAGGGCAGAGAAGGTCGGAGAAGGGCAGAGAAGTTCGGAGAAGGGCAGAGAAGGTCGGAGAAGGGCAGAGAAGGTCGGAGAAGGGCAGAGAAGTTCGGAGAAGGGCAGAGAAGGTCGGAGAAGGGCAGAGAATGTCGGAGAAGGGCAGAGAATGTCGGAGAAGGGCAGAGAAGGTCGGAGAAGGGCAGAGAAGGTCGGAGAAGGGCAGAGAAGGTCGGAGAAGGGCAGAGAAGGTCGGAGAAAGGGCAGAGAAGGTCGGAGAAGGGCAGAGAAGGTCGGAGAAGGGCAGAGAAGGTCGGAGAAGGGCAGGGAAGGTCGGAGAAGGTCGGGGAAGGTCGGGGAAGGGCAAAGAAGGTCGAGGAAGGGCAAAGAAGGTCGGAGGAGGGCAAAGAAGGTCGGAGGAGGGCAAAGAAGGTCGGAGGAGGGCAAAGAAGGTCGGAGGAGGGCAAAGAAGGTCGGAGGAGTGCGGGGAAGGTCGGAGGAGGGCGGGGAAGGTCGGAGAAGGGCCAAGAAGGTCGGAGAAGGGCCAAGAAGGTCGGAGAAGGGCCAAGAAGGTCGGAGAAGGGCAAAGAAGGTCGGAGAAGGGCAAAGAAGGTCGGAGAAAGGAAAAGAAGGTCGGAGAAGGGCAAAGAAGGTCGGAGAAGGGCAAAGAAGGTCGGAGAAGGACAAAGAAGGTCGGAGAAGGGCAAAGAAGGTCGGAGAAGGGCAAAGAATTTCGGAGAAGGGTAAAGAAGGTCGGAGAAGGGCAAAGAAAGTCGGAGAAGGTCGGGGAAGGGCAAAGAAGGTCGGAGAAGGGCAAAGAATTTCGGGGAAGGGCAAAGAAGGTCGGGGAAGGGCAAAGAAGGACGGAGAAGGGCAAAGAAGGTCGGAGAAGGGCAAAGAAGGTCGGGGAAGGGCAAAGAAGGTCGGGGAAGGGCAAAGAAGGTCGGGGAAGGGCAAAGAAGGTCGGGGAAGGGCAAAGAAGGTCGGAGAAGGGCAAAGAAGGAGGGAGAAGGGCAAAGAAGGAGGGAGAAGGGCAAAGAAGGTCGGAGAAGGGCAAAGAAGGTCGGAGAAGGGCAAAGAAGGTCGGAGAAGGGCAAAGAAGGTCGGAGAAGGGCAAAGAAGGACGGAGAAGGCAACGAAGGTCGGAGATAGGGAAAGAAGGTCGGAGAAGGGCAAAGAAGGTCGGGGAAGGGCAAAGAAGGTCGGGGAAGGGCAAAGAAGGTCGGGGAAGGGCAAAGACGGTCGGAGAAGGGCAAGGACGGTCGGGGAAGGGCAAAGACGGTCGGGGAAGGGCAAAGACGGTCGGAGGAGGGCAAAGACGGTCGGAGGAGGGCAAAGACGGTCGGAGGAGGGCAAAGACGGTCGGAGGAGGGCAAAGACGGTCGGAGGAGGGCAGAGAAGGTCGGAGGAGGGCAGAGAAGGTCGGGGAAGGGCATAGACGGTCGGGGAAGGGCAAAGACGGTCGGGGAAGGGCAAAGACGGTCGGGGAAGGGCAAAGACGGTCGGGGAAGGGCAAAGACGGTCGGGGAAGGGCAAAGACGGTCGGAGGAGGGCAAAGACGGTCGGAGGAGGGCAAAGACGGTCGGAGGAGGGCAAAGACGGTCGGAAGAGGGCAAAGACGGTCGGAAGAGGGCAAAGACGGTCGGATGAGGGCAAAGATGGTCGGAGGAGGGCAAAGAATTTTGGAGGAGGGCAAAGAAGGTCGGAGGAGGGCAAAGAAGGTCGGAGAAGGGCAAAGAAGGTCGGAGAAGGGCAAAGAAAGTCGGAGAAGGGCGGAGAAGGTCGGGGAAGGTCGGAGAAGGGCAAAGAAGGTCGGAGAAGGGCAAAGAAGGTCGGAGGAGGGCAAAGAAGGTCGGAGGAGGGCAAAGAAGGTCGGAGGAGGGCAAAGAAGGTCGGGGAAGGTCGGAGAAGGTCGGAGAAGGGCAAAGAAGGTCGGAGAATGCAAAGAAGGTCGGAGAAGGGCAAAGAAGGTCGGAGAAGGGAGAAGAAGGTCGGAGAAGGGCAAAGAAGGTCGGAGAAGGGCAAAGAAGGTCGGAGAAGGGCAAAGAAGGTCGGAGAAGGGCAAAGAATGTCGGAGAAGGGCAAAGAAGGTCGGAGAAGGGCAAAGAAGGTCGGAGAAGGGCAAAGAAGGTCGGAGAAGGGCAAAGAAGGTCGGAGAAGGGCAAAGAAGGTCGGAGAAGGGCAAAGAAGGTCGGAGAAGTGCAAGGAAGGTCGGGGAAATTCGGGGAAGGGCAAAGAAGGTCGGAGAAAGGCAAAGAAGGTCGGAGAAGGCAAAGAAGGTCGGAGAAGGCAAAGAAGGTCGGAGAAGGCAAAAAAGGTCGGAGAAGGGCCTAGAAAGTCCAAGAAGGCAAAGAGGGTCGGAGAAGGGCAAAGAAGGTCGGAGAAGGGCAAGGAAGGTCAGAGAAGGGCAAAGAATGTCGGAGGAGGGCAAAGAAGGTCGGAGGAGGGCAAGGAAGGTCGGAGGAGGGCAAGGAAGGTCGGAGGAGGGCAAGGAAGGTCGGAGGAGGGCAAGGAAGGTCGGAGGAGGGCAAGGAAGGTCGGAGGAGGGCAAGGAAGGTCGGAGAAGGGCAAGGAAGGTCGGGGAAGGACAAGGAAGGTCGGGGAAGGGCAAGGAAGGTCGGGGAAGGGCAAGGAAGGTCGGGGAAGGGCAAAGAAGGTCGGGGAAGGGCAAAGAAGTTCGGGGAAGGGCAAAGAAGGTCGGGGAAGGGCAAAGAAGGTCGGGGAAGGGCAAAGAAGGTCGGGGAAGGGCAAAGAAGGTCGGGGAAGGGCAAAGAAGGTCGGGGAAGGGCAAAGAAGGTCGGGGAAGGGCAAAGAAGGTCGGAGAATGCAAAGAAGGTCGGAGAAGGGCAAAGAAGTTAGGAGATGGGCAAAGAAGGTCGGGGAAGGGCAAAGAAGGTCGGGGAAGGGCAAAGAAGGTCGGGGAAGGGCAAAGAAGGTCGGGGAAGGGCAAAGAAGGTCGGGGAAGGGCAAAGACGGTCGGGGAAGGGCAAAGAAGGTCGGAGAAGGGCAAAGACGGTCGGAGGAGGGCAAAGACGGTCGGAGGAGGGCAAAGACGGTCGGAGGAGGGCAAAGACGGTCGGAGGAGGGCAAAGAAGGTCGGGGAAGGGCGGAGAAGGTCGGGGAAGGTCGGAGAAGGGCAGAGAAGGTCGGGGAAGGGCAAAGAAGGTCGGAGGAGGGCAAAGAAGGTCGGAGGAGGGCAAAGAAGGTCGGAGGAGGGCAAAGAAGGTCGGAGGAGGGCAAAGAAGGTCGGAGGAGGGCAAAGAAGGTCGGAGGAGGGCAAAGAAGGTCGGAGAAGGGCAAAGAAGGACGGAGAAGGGCTAAGAAGGTCGGAGAAGGGCAAAGAAGGTCGGAGAAGGGCAAAGAAGGTCGGAGAAGGCCAAAGAAGGTCGGAGAAGGGCAAAGAAGGTCGGAGAAGGGCAAAGAAGGTCGGAGAAGGGCAAAGAAGGTCGGAGAAGGGCAAAGAAGGTCGGAGAAGGGCAAAGAAGTTCGGAGAAGGGCAAAGAAGGTCGGAGAAGGGCTAAGAAGGTCGGAGAAGGGCAAAGAAGGTCGGAGAATTTCAAGGAAGGCCGGGGAAATTCGGGGAAGGGCAAAGAAGGTCGGAGAAAGGCAAAGAAGGTCGGAGAAGGCAAAGAAGGTCGGAGAAGGCAAAGAAGGTCGGAGAAGGCAAAGAAGGTCGGAGAAAGCCTAGAAAGTTCAAGAAGGCAAAGAAGGTCGGGGAAGGGCAAAGAAGTTCGGGGAAGGGCAAAGAAGGTCGGGGAAGGGCAAAGAAGGTCGGGGAAGGGCAAAGAAGGTCGGGGAAGGCCAAGGAAGGTCGGAGAAGGCAAAGGATGTCGGAGAAGGGCAAAGGTCAAAGAAGGGCAGAGAAGGTCGGGGAAGGGCAGAGAAGGTCGGGGAAGGGCAAAGAAGGTCGGGAAAGGGCAGAGAAGGTCGGGAAAGGGCAGAGAAGGTCGGGGAAGGGCAGAGAAGGTCGGGGAAGGGCAGAGAAGGTCGGGGAAGGGCAAAGCAGGTCGGAGAAGGGCAGAGAAGGTCGGAGAAGGGCAGAGAAGGTCGGAGAAGGGCAGAGAAGGTCGGAGAAGGGCAGAGAAGGTCGGAGAAGGTCGGGGAAGGTCGGAGAAGGTCGGGGAAGGTCGGAGAATGGCAAAGAAGGTCGGAGAAGAGCAAAGAAGGTCGGAGAAGGGCAAAGAAGGTCGGAGAAGGGCAAAGAAGGTCGGAGAAGGGCAAAGAAGGTCGGAGAAGGGCAAAGAAGGTCGGAGAAGGGCAAAGAAGGTCGGAGAAGGTCGGGGAAGGGCAAAGAAGGTCGGAGAAGGGCAAAGAAGGTCGGAGAAGAGCAAAGAAGGTCGGGGAAGGTCGGAGAAGGGCAAAGAAGGTTGGGGAAAGGCAAAGAAGTTCGGGGAAGGGCAAAGAAGGTCGGGGAAGGGCAAAGAAGGTCGGAGAAGGGCAAAGAAGGTCGGAGAAGGGCAAAGAAGGTCGGAGAAGGGCAAAGAAGGTCGGAGAAGGCAAAGAAGGTCGGAGAAGGCAAAGAAGGTCGGAGAAGGCAAAAAAGGTCGGAGAAAGCCTAGAAAGTCCAAGAAGGCAAAGAGGGTCGGAGAAGGGCAAAGAAGGTCGGAGAAGGGCAAGGAAGGTCAGAGAAGGGCAAAGAAGGTCGGAGGAGGGCAAACAAGGTCGGGGAAGGGCAAAGAAGGTCGGGGAAGGGCAAAGAAGGTCGGGGAAGGGCAAAGAAGGTCGGAGAGGGGCAAAGAAGGTCGGGGAAGGGCAAAGAAGGTCGGGGAAGGGCAAAGAAGGTCGGGGAAGGGCAAAGAAGGTCGGAGAGGGGCAAAGAAGGTCGGGGAAGGGCAAAGAAGGTCGGGGAAGGGCAAAGAAGGTCGGGGAAGGGCAAAGAAGGCCGGGGAAGGGCAAAGAAGGTCGGGGAAGGGCAAAGAAGGTCGGGGAAGGGCAAAGAAATTCGGGGAAGGGCAAAGAAGGTCGGAGAAGGGCAAAGAAGTTCGGAGAAGGGCAAAGAAGGTCGGGGAAGGGCAAAGAAGGTCGGGGAAGGGCAAAGAAGGTCGGGGAAGGGCAAAGAAGGTCGGGGAAGGGCAAAGAAGGTCGGGGAAGGGCAAAGAAGGTCGGTGAAGGCCAAGGAAGGTCGGAGAAGGCCAAGGAAGGTCGGAGAAGGCCAAGGAAGGTCGGAGAAGGCAAAGGATGTCGGAGAAGGGCAAAGGTCGGGAAAGGGCAAAGAAGGTCGGAGAAGGTCAGAGAAGGTCGGGGAAGGGCAAAGAAGGTCGGGGAAGGGCAAAGCAGGTAGGAGAAGGGCAAAGCAGGTCGGAGAAGGGCAGAGAAGGTCGGAGAAGGGCAGAGAAGGTCGGAGAAGGGCAGAGAAGGTCGGAGAAGGGCAGAGCAGGTCGGAGAAGGGCAAAGAAGGTCGGAGAAGGGCAAGGAAGGTCAGAGAAGGGCAAAGAAGGTCGGAGGAGGGCAAAGAAGTTCGGGGAAGGGCAAAGAAGGTCGGGGAAGGGCAAAGAAGGTCGGGGAAGGGCAAAGAAGGTCGGGGAAGGGCAAAGAAGGTCGGGGAAGGGCAAAGAAGGTCGGGGAAGGGCAAAGAAGGTCGGGGAAGGGCAAAGAAGGTCGGGGAAGGGCAAAGAAGGTCGGGGAAGGGCAAAGAAGGTCGGAGAAGACAAAGAAGGTCGGAGAAAGCCTAGAAAGTCCAAGAAGGCAAAGAAGGTCGGAGAAGGGCAAAGAAGGTCGGAGAAAGGCTAGGAAGGTCGGAGAAAGGCAAGGAAGGTCGGAGGAGGGCAAGGAAGGTCGGAGGAGGGCAAGGAAGGTCGGAGGAGGGCAAGGAAGGTCGGAGAAGGGCAAGGAAGGTCGGAGAAGGGCAAGGAAGGTCGGAGAAGGGCAAGGAAGGTCGGAGAAGGGCAAGGAAGGTCGGAGAAGGGCAAGGAAGGTCGGAGAAGGGCAAGGAAGGTCGGAGAAGGGCAAGGAAGTTCGGGGAAGGGCAAGGAAGGTCGGGGAAGGGCAAAGAAGGTCGGGGAAGGGCAAAGAAGGTCGGGGAAGGGCAAAGAAGGTCGGGGAAGGGCAAAGAAGGTCGGGGAAGGCAAAGGAAGGTCGGAGAAGGCAAAGGATGTCGGAGAAGGGCAGAGAAGGTCGGGGAAGAGCAAAGAAGGTCGGGGAAGGGCAAAGAAGGTCGGGAAAGGGCAGAGAAGGTCGGGGAAGGGCAGAGAAGGTCGGGGAAGGGCAGAGAAGGTCGGGGAAGGGCAGAGAAGGTCGGGGAAGGGCAGAGAAGGTCGGGGAAGGGCAGAGAAGGTCGGGGAAGGGCAGAGAAGGTCGGGGAAGGGCAGAGAAGGTCGGAGAAGGGCAGAGAAGGTCGGAGAAGGGCAGAGAAGGTCGGAGAAGGGCAGAGAAGGTCGGAGAAGGCCAAGGAAGGTCGGAGAAGGCCAAGGAAGGTCGGAGAAGGCCAAGGAAGGTCGGAGAAGGCCAAGGAAGGTCGGAGAAAGCAAAGGATGTCGGAGAAGGGCAAAGGTCAAAGAAGGGCAAAGAAGGTCGGAGAAGGGCAGAGAAGGTCGGGGAAGGGCAAAGAAGGTCGGGGAAGGGCAAAGCAGGTCGGGGAAGGGCAAAGCAGGTCGGGGAAGGGCAAAGCAGGTCGGGGAAGGGCAAAGCAGGTCGGAGAAGGGCAAAGCAGGTCGGGGAAGGGCAAAGCAGGTCGGGGAAGGGCAAAGGAGGTCGGGGAAGGGCAAAGCAGGTCGGAGAAGGGCAAAGCAGGTCGGAGAAGGGCAAAGCAGGTCGGAGAAGGGCAGAGAAGGTCAGAGAAGGGCAGAGAAGGTCGGAGAAGGGCAGAGAAGGTCGGAGAAGGGCAGAGAAGGTCGGAGAAGGGCAGAGAAGGTCGGAGAAGGGCAGAGAAGTTCGGAGAAGGGCAGAGAAGGTCGGAGAAGGGCAGAGAAGGTCGGAGAAGGGCAGAGAAGGTCGGAGAAGGGCAGAGAAGGTCGGAGAAGGGTAGAGAAGGTCGGAGAAGGGCAAAGAAGGTCGGAGAAGGGCAAAGAAGGTCGGAGAAGTTCGGGGAAGGGCAAAGAAGGTCGAGGAAGGGCAAAGAAGGTCGGAGGAGGGCAAAGAAGGTCGGAGGAGGGCAAAGAAGGTCGGAGGAGGCAAAGAAGGTCGGAGAAGTTCGGGGAAGGTCGGAGAAGCTCGGGGAAGGTCGGAGAAGGTCGGGGAAGGTCGGAGAAGGTCGGGGAAGGTCGGAGAAGGGCAAAGAAGGTCGGAGAAGAGCAAAGAAGGTCGGAGAAGGGCAAAGAAGGTCGGAGAAGGGCAAAGAAGGTCGGAGAAGGGCAGAGGAGGTCGGAGAAGGGCAAAGAAGGTCGGAGAAGGGCAAAGAAGGTCGGAGAAGGTCGGGGAAGGGCAAAGAAGTTCGGAGAAGGGCAAAGAAGGTCGGAGAAGGGCAAAGAAGGTCGGGGAAGGTCGGAGAAGGGCAAAGAAGGTTGGGGAAGGGCAAGGAAGGTCGGGGAAGGGCAAAGAAGGTCGGGGAAGGGCAAAGAAGGTCGGGGAAGGGCAAAGAAGTTCGGGGAAGGCAAAGGAAGGTCGGAGAAGGCAAAGGATGTCGGAGAAGGGCAGAGAAGGTCGGGGAAGAGCAAAGAAGGTCGGGGAAGGGCAAAGAAGGTCGGGAAAGGGCAGAGAAGGTCGGGGAAGGGCAGAGAAGGTCGGGGAAGGGCAGAGAAGGTCGGGGAAGGGCAGAGAAGGTCGGGGAAGGGCAGAGAAGGTCGGGGAAGGGCAAAGCAGGTCGGAGAAGGGCAGAGAAGGTCGGAGAAGGGCAGAGAAGGTCGGAGAAGGGCAGAGAAGGTCGGAGAAGGGCAGAGAAGGTCGGAGAAGGGCAGAGAAGGTCGGAGAAGGGCAGAGAAGGTCGGAGAAGGCCAAGGAAGGTCGGAGAAGGCCAAGGAAGGTCGGAGAAGGCCAAGGAAGGTCGGAGAAGGCCAAGGAAGGTCGGAGAAAGCAAAGGATGTCGGAGAAGGGCAAAGGTCAAAGAAGGGCAAAGAAGGTCGGAGAAGGGCAGAGAAGGTCGGGGAAGGGCAAAGAAGGTCGGGGAAGGGCAAAGAAGGTCGGGGAAGGGCAAAGCAGGTCGGGGAAGGGCAAAGCAGGTCGGGGAAGGGCAAAGCAGGTCGGGGAAGGGCAAAGCAGGTCGGGGAAGGGCAAAGCAGGTCGGAGAAGGGCAAAGCAGGTCGGGGAAGGGCAAAGCAGGTCGGGGAAGGGCAAAGCAGGTCGGGGAAGGGCAAAGCAGGTCGGAGAAGGGCAAAGCAGGTCGGAGAAGGGCAAAGCAGGTCGGAGAAGGGCAGAGAAGGTCAGAGAAGGGCAGAGAAGGTCGGAGAAGGGCAGAGAAGGTCGGAGAAGGGCAGAGAAGGTCGGAGAAGGGCAGAGAAGGTCGGAGAAGGGCAGAGAAGTTCGGAGAAGGGCAGAGAAGGTCGGAGAAGGGCAGAGAAGGTCGGAGAAGGGCAGAGAAGGTCGGAGAAGGGCAGAGAAGGTCGGAGAAGGGCAGAGAAGGTCGGAGAAGGGCAGAGAAGGTCGGAGAAGGGCAAAGAAGGTCGGAGAAGGGCAAAGAAGGTCGGAGAAGTTCGGGGAAGGGCAAAGAAGGTCGAGGAAGGGCAAAGAAGGTCGGAGGAGGGCAAAGAAGGTCGGAGGAGGGCAAAGAAGGTCGGAGGAGGCAAAGAAGGTCGGAGAAGTTCGGGGAAGGTCGGAGAAGCTCGGGGAAGGTCGGAGAAGGTCGGGGAAGGTCGGAGAAGGTCGGGGAAGGTCGGAGAAGGGCAAAGAAGGTCGGAGAAGAGCAAAGAAGGTCGGAGAAGGGCAAAGAAGGTCGGAGAAGGGCAAAGAAGGTCGGAGAAGGGCAGAGGAGGTCGGAGAAGGGCAAAGAAGGTCGGAGAAGGGCAAAGAAGGTCGGAGAAGGTCGGGGAAGGGCAAAGAAGTTCGGAGAAGGGCAAAGAAGGTCGGAGAAGGGCAAAGAAGGTCGGGGAAGGTCGGAGAAGGGCAAAGAAGGTTGGGGAAGGGCAAAGAAGTTCGGGGAAGGGCAAAGAAGGTCGGGGAAGGGCAAAGAAGGTCGGAGAAGGGCAAAGAAGGTCGGAGAAGGGCAAAGAAGGTCGGAGAAGGCAAAGAAGGTCGGAGAAGGCAAAGAAGGTCGGAGAAGGCAAAAAAGGTCGGAGAAAGCCTAGAAAGTCTAAGAAGGCAAAGAGGGTCGGAGAAGGGCAAAGAAGGTCGGAGAAGGGCAAGGAAGGTCAGAGAAGGGCAAAGAAGGTCGGAGGAGGGCAAAGAAGGTCGGGGAAGGGCAAAGAAGGTCGGAGAGGGGCAAAGAAGGTCGGGGAAGGGCAAAGAAGGTCGGGGAAGGGCAAAGAAGGTCGGGGAAGGGCAAAGCAGGTCGGGGAAGGGCAAAGCAGGTCGGGGAAGGGCAAAGCAGGTCGGGGAAGGGCAAAGCAGGTCGGGGAAGGGCAAAGCAGGTCGGGGAAGGGCAAAGCAGGTCGGGAAAGGGAAAAGCAGGTCGGGGAAGGGCAAAGCAGGTCGGAGAAGGGCAAAGCAGGTCGGAGAAGGGCAAAGCAGGTCGGAGAAGGGCAGAGAAGGTCAGAGAAGGGCAGAGAAGGTCGGAGAAGGGCAGAGAAGGTCAGAGAAGGGCAGAGAAGGTCGGAGAAGGGCAGAGAAGGTCGGAGAAGGGCAGAGAAGTTCGGAGAAGGGCAGAGAAGGTCGGAGAAGGGCAGAGAAGGTCGGAGAAGGGCAGAGAAGGTCGGAGAAGGGCAGAGAAGGTCGGAGAAGGGCAGAGAAGGTCGGAGAAGGGCAGAGAAGGTCGGAGAAGGGCAAAGAAGGTCGGAGAAGGGCAAAGAAGGTCGGAGAAGTTCGGGGAAGGGCAAAGAAGGTCGAGGAAGGGCAAAGAAGGTCGGAGGAGGGCAAAGAAGGTCGGAGGAGGGCAAAGAAGGTCGGAGGAGGCAAAGAAGGTCGGAGAAGTTCGGGGAAGGTCGGAGAAGCTCGGGGAAGGTCGGAGAAGGTCGGGGAAGGTCGGAGAAGGGCAAAGAAGGTCGGAGAAGAGCAAAGAAGGTCGGAGAAGGGCAAAGAAGGTCGGAGAAGGGCAAAGAAGGTCGGAGAAGGGCAGAGGAGGTCGGAGAAGGGCAAAGAAGGTCGGAGAAGGGCAAAGAAGGTCGGAGAAGGTCGGGGAAGGGCAAAGAAGTTCGGAGAAGGGCAAAGAAGGTCGGAGAAGGGCAAAGAAGGTCGGGGAAGGTCGGAGAAGTGCAAAGAAGGTTGGGGAAGGGCAAAGAAGTTCGGGGAAGGGCAAAGAAGGTCGGGGAAGGGCAAAGAAGGTCGGAGAAGGGCAAAGAAGGTCGGAGAAAGGCAAAGAAGGTCGGAGAAGGGTAAAGAAGGTCGGAGAAGGGCAAAGAAGGTCGGAGAAGGCAAAGAAGGTCGGAGAAGGCAAAGAAGGTCGGAGAAGGGCAAAGAAGGTCGGAGAAGGCAAAGAAGGTCGGAGAAGGCAAAGAAGGTCGGAGAAGGCAAAAAAGGTCGGAGAAAGCCTAGAAAGTCCAAGAAGGCAAAGAGGGTCGGAGAAGGGCAAAGAAGGTCGGAGAAGGGCAAGGAAGGTCAGAGAAGGGCAAAGAAGGTCGGAGGAGGGCAAAGAAGGTCGGGGAAGGGCAAAGAAGGTCGGAGAGGGGCAAAGAAGGTCGGGGAAGGGCAAAGAAGGTCGGGGAAGGGCAAAGAAGGTCGGGGAAGGGCAAAGAAGGCCGGGGAAGGGCAAAGAAGGTCGGGGAAGGGCAAAGAAGGTCGGGGAAGGGCAAAGAAGGTCGGGGAAGGGCAAAGAAGGTCGGGGAAGGGCAAAGAAGGTCGGGGAAGGGCAAAGAAGGTCGGAGAAGGGCAAAGAAGCTCAGAGAAGGGCAAAGAAGGTCGGAGAAGGGCAAAGAAGGTAGGAGATGGGCAAAGAAGGTCGGGGAAGGGCAAAGAAGGTCGGGGAAGGGCAAAGAAGGTCGGGGAAGGGCAAAGAAGGTCGGTGAAATCCAAGGAAGGTCGGAGAAGGCCAAGGAAGGTCGGAGAAGGCCAAGGAAGTTCGGAGAAGGCAAAGGATGTCGGAGAAGGGCAAAGGTCGGGGAAGGGCAAAGAAGGTCGGAGAAGGTCAGAGAAGGTCGGGGAAGGGCAAAGAAGGTCGGGGAAGGGCAAAGCAGGTAGGAGAAGGGCAAAGCAGGTAGGAGAAGGGCAGAGAAGTTCGGAGAAGGGCAGAGAAGGTCGGAGAAGGGCAGAGAAGGTCGGAGAAGGGCAGAGAAGGGCGGAGAAGGGCAGAGAAGGTCGGAGAAGGGCAGAGAAGGTCGGAGAAGGGCAGAGCAGGTCGGAGAAGGGCAGAGAAGGTCGGAGAAGGGCAGAGAAGGTCGGAGAAGGCCAATGAAGGTCGGAGAAGGCCAAGGAAGGTCGGAGAAGGCCAAGGATGTCGGAGAAGGGCAAAGAAGGTCGGGGAAGGGCAAAGAAGGTCGGGGAAGGGCAAAGAAGGTCGGGGAAGGGCAAAGCAGGTCGGGGAAGGGCAAAGCAGGTCGGGGAAGGGCAAAGCAGGTCGGGGAAGGGCAAAGCAGGTCGGGGAAGGGCAAAGCAGGTCGGGGAAGGGCAAAGCAGGTCAGAGAAGGGCAGAGAAGGTCGGAGAAGGGCAGAGAAGGTCGGAGAAGGGCAGAGAAGGTCGGAGAAGGGCAGAGAAGTTCGGGGAAGGGCAGAGAAGGTCGGAGAAGGGCAGAGAAGGTCAGAGAAGGGCAGAGAAGGTCGGAGAAGGGCAAAGAAGGTCGGAGAAGGGCAAAGAAGGAGGGAGAAGGGCAAAGAAGGTCGGAGAAGGGCAAAGAAGGTCGGAGAAGGGCAAAGAAGGTCGGAGAAGTTCGGGGAAGGGCAAAGAAGGTCGAGGAAGGGCAAAGAAGGTCGGAGGAGGGCAAAGAAGGTCGGAGGAGGGCAAAGAAGGTCGGAGGAGGCAAAGAAGGTCGGAGAAGTTCGGGGAAGGTCGGAGAAGCTCGGGGAAGGTCGGAGAAGGTCGGGGAAGGTCGGAGAAGGTCGGGGAAGGTCGGAGAAGGGCAAAGAAGGTCGGAGAAGGGCAAAGAAGGTCGGGGAAGGGCAAAGAAGGTCGGAGAAGGGCAAAGAAGGTCGGAGAAGGGCAAAGAAGGTCGGAGAAGGGCAAAGAAGGTCGGAGAAGGGCAAAGAAGGTCGGAGAAGTTCGGGGAAGGGCAAAGAAGGTCGAGGAAGTGCAAAGAAAGTCGGAGGAGGGCAAAGAAGGTCGGAGGAGGGCAAAGAAGGTCAGAGAAGGGCAGAGAAGGTCGGAGAAGGCCAAGGAAGGTCGGAGAAGGCAAAGGAGGTCGGAGAAGGCAAAGGAGGTTGGAGAAGGGCAAAGTTCAAAGAAGGGCAAAGAAGGTCGGAGAAGGGCAGAGAAGGTCGGGGAAGGGCGAAGAAGGTCGGGGAAGGGCAAAGAAGGTCGGGGAAGGGCAAAGAAGGTCGGAGAAGGCAAAGAAGGTCGGGGAAGGGCAAAGCGGGTCGGAGAAGGGCAAAGCGGGTCGGAGAAGGGCAAAGCGGGTCGGAGAAGGGCAGAGAGGGTCGGAGAAGGGCAGAGAGGGTCGGAGAAGGGCAGAGAGGGTCGGAGAAGGGCAGAGAAGGTCGGAGAAGGGCAGAGA
Organism: Clamator glandarius; assembly: GCA_033459285.1. Taxonomy (NCBI): domain Eukaryota; kingdom Metazoa; phylum Chordata; class Aves; order Cuculiformes; family Cuculidae; genus Clamator; species Clamator glandarius. The sequence goes on from JAUNZM010001689.1 coordinate 80,003, forward strand.
AGTTCGGAGAAGGGCAGAGAAGGTCGGAGAAGGGCAGAGAAGGTCGGAGAAGGGCAGAGAAGGTCGGAGAAGGGCAGAGAATGTCGGAGAAGGGCAGAGAATGTCGGAGAAGGGCAGAGAAGGTCGGAGAAGGGCAGAGAAGGTCGGAGAAGGGCAGAGAAGGTCGGAGAAGGGCAGAGAAGATCGGAGAAAGGGCAGAGAAGGTCGGAGAAGGGCAGAGAAGGTCGGAGAAGGGCAGAGAAGGTCGGAGAAGGGCAGGGAAGGTCGGAGAAGGTCGGGGAAGGTCGGGGAAGGGCAAAGAAGGTCGGAGAAGGGCAAAGAAGGTCGGAGAAGGGCAAAGAAGGTCGGAGAAGGACAAAGAAGGTCGGAGAAGGGCAAAGAAGGTCGGAGAAGGGCAAAGAAGTTCGGAGAAGTGTAAAGAAGGTCGGAGAAGGGCAAAGAAGGTCGGAGAAGGTCGGGGAAGGGCAAAGAAGGTCGGGGAAGGGCAAAGAAGGTCGGGGAAGGTCGGAGAAGGTCGGAGAAGGGCAAAGAAGGTCGGAGAAGGGCAAAGAAGGAGGGAGAAGTGCAAAGAAGGAGGGAGAAGGGCAAAGAAGGTCGGAGAAGGGCAAAGAAGGTCGGAGAAGGGCAAAGAAGGTCGGAGAAGGGCAAAGAAGGTCGGGGAAGGGCAAAGACGGTCGGAGGAGGGCAAAGACGGTCGGAGGAGGGCAAAGACGGTCGGAGGAGGGCAAAGACGGTCGGAGGAGGGCAGAGAAGGTCGGGGAAGGGCAAAGACGGTCGGGGAAGGGCAAAGACGGTCGGGGAAGGGCAAAGACGGTCGGGGAAGGGCAAAGACGGTCGGGGAAGGGCAAAGACGGTCGGAGGAGGGCAAAGACGGTCGGAGGAGGGCAAAGACGGTCGGAGGAGGGCAAAGAAGGTCGGAAGAGGGCAAAGACGGTCGGAGGAGGGCAAAGACGGTCGGAGGAGGGCAAAGACGGTCGGAGGAGGGCAAAGAAGGTCGGAGGAGGGCAAAGAAGGTCGGAGAAGGGCAAAGAAGGTCGGAGAAGGGCAAAGAAAGTCGGAGAAGGGCGGAGAAGGTCGGGGAAGGTCGGAGAAGGGCAAAGAAGGTCGGAGAAGGGCAAAGAAGGTCGGAGGAGGGCAAAGAAGGTCGGAGGAGGGCAAAGAAGGTCGGAGGAGGGCAAAGAAGGTCGGAGGAGGGCAAAGAAGGTCGGAGGAGGGCAAAGAAGGTCAGAGAAGGGCAAAGAAGGTCGGGGAAGGGCAAAGAAGGTCGGGGAAGGGCAAAGAAGGTCGGGGAAGGGCAAAGAAGGTCGGGGAAGGGCAAAGAAGGTCGGGGAAGGGCAAAGAAGGTCGGAGAAGGGCAAAGAAGGTCGGAGAAGTGCAAGGAAGGTCGGGGAAATTCGGGGAAGGGCAAAGAAGGTCGGAGAAAGGCAAAGAAGGTCGGAGAAGGCAAAGAAGGTCGGAGAAGGCAAAAAAGGTCGGAGAAGGGCAAAGAAGGTCGGAGAAGGGAGAAGAAGGTCGGAGAAGGGCAAAGAAGGTCGGAGAAGGGCAAAGAAGGTCGGAGAAGGGCAAAGAAGGTCGGAGAAGAGCAAAGAAGGTCGGAGAAGGGCAAAGAAGGTCGGAGAAGGGCAAAGAAGGTCGGAGAAGGGCAAAGAAGGTCGGAGAAGGCAAAGAAGGTCGGAGAAGGCAAAGAAGGTCGGAGAAGGGCCTAGAAAGTCCAAGAAGGCAAAGAGGGTCGGAGAAGGGCAAAGAAGGTCGGAGAAGGGCAAGGAAGGTCAGAGAAGGGCAAAGAATGTCGGAGGAGGGCAAGGAAGGTCGGAGGAGGGCAAGGAAGGTCGGATTAGGGCAAGGAAGGTCGGAGGAGGGCAAGGAAGGTCGGAGGAGGGCAAGGAAGGTCGGAGGAGGGCAAGGAAGGTCGGAGGAGGGCAAGGAAGGTCGGAGAAGGGCAAGGAAGGTCGGAGAAGGGCAAGGAAGATCGGGGAAGGACAAGGAAGGTCGGGGAAGGACAAGGAAGGTCGGGGAAGGGCAAGGAAGGTCGGGGAAGGGCAAAGAAGTTCGGGGAAGGGCAAAGAAGTTCGGGGAAGGGCAAAGAAGGTCGGGGAAGGGCAAAGAAGGTCGGGGAAGGGCAAAGAAGGTCGGGGAAGGACAAGGAAGGTCGGGGAAGGGCAAAGAAGGTCGGGGAACGGCAAAGAAGGTCGGGGAAGGGCAAAGAAGGTCGGGGAAGGGCAAAGAAGGTCGGAGAATGCAAAGAAGGTCGGAGAAGGGCAAAGAAGTTAGGAGATGGGCAAAGAAGGTCGGGGAAGGGCAAAGAAGGTCGGGGAAGGGCAAAGAAGGTCGGGGAAGGGCAAAGAAGGTCGGGGAAGGGCAAAGAAGGTCGGGGAAGGGCAAAGAAGGTCGGGGAAGGGCAAAGAAGGTCGGGGAAGGGCAAAGAAGGTCGGGGAAGGGCAAAGAAGGTCGGCGAAGGGCAAAGCAGGTCGGGGAAGGTCAAAGCAGGTCGGGGAAGGGCAAAGCAGGTCAGAGAAGGGCAGAGAAGGTCGGAGAAGTGCAGAGAAGGTCGGAGAAGGGCAGAGAATTTCGGAGAAGGGCAGAGAAGGTCGGAGAAGGGCAGAGAAGGTCGGAGAAGGGCAAAGAAGGTCGGAGAAGGGCAGAGAAGGTCGGAGAAGGGCAGAGAAGGTCGGAGAAGGGCAAGGAAGGTCGGAGAAGGGCAAGGAAGATCGGGGAAGGACAAGGAAGGTCGGGGAAGGACAAGGAAGGTCGGGGAAGGGCAAGGAAGGTCGGGGAAGGGCAAAGAAGGTCGGGGAAGGGCAAAGAAGGTCGGGGAAGGGCAAAGAAGTTCGGGGAAGGGCAAAGAAGGTCGGGGAAGGGCAAAGAAGGTCGGGGAAGGACAAGGAAGGTCGGGGAAGGGCAAAGAAGGTCGGGGAAGGGCAAAGAAGGTCGGGGAAGGGCAAAGAAGGTCGGGGAAGGGCAAAGAAGGTCGGAGAATGCAAAGAAGGTCGGAGAAGGGCAAAGAAGTTGGGAGATGGGCAAAGAAGTTCGGGGAAGGGCAAAGAAGGTCGGGGAAGGGCAAAGAAGGTCGGGGAAGGGCAAAGAAGGTCGGGGAAGGGCAAAGAAGGTCGGGGAAGGGCAAAGAAGGTCGGGGAAGGGCAAAGAAGGTCGGGGAAGGGCAAAGAAGGTCGGGGAAGGGCAAAGAAGGTCGGGGAAGGGCAAAGAAGGTCGGCGAAGGGCAAAGCAGGTCGGGGAAGGTCAAAGCAGGTCGGGGAAGGGCAAAGCAGGTCAGAGAAGGGCAGAGAAGGTCGGAGAAGTGCAGAGAAGGTCGGAGAAGGGCAGAGAATTTCGGAGAAGGGCAGAGAAGGTCGGAGAAGGGCAGAGAAGGTCGGAGAAGGGCAAAGAAGGTCGGAGAAGGGCAGAGAAGGTCGGAGAAGGGCAGAGAAGGTCGGAGAAGGTCGGAGAAGGTCGGAGAAGGGCAGAGAAGGTCGGAGAAGGGCAGAGAAGGTCGGAGAAGGGCAAAGAAGGTCGGAGAAGGGCAAAGAAGGTCGGAGAAGGGCAAAGAAGGTCGGAGAAGGTCAAAGAAGGTCGGAGAAGGGCAAAGAAAGTCGGAGAAGGGCAAAGAAGGTCGGAGAAGGGCAAAGAAGTTCGGAGAAGTTCGGGGAAGGGCAAAGAAGGTCGAGGAAGGGCAAAGAAGGTCGAGGAAGTGCAAAGAAGGCCGGAGGAGGGCAAAGAAGGTCAGAGGAGGGCAAAGAAGGTCGGAGGAGGGCAAAGAAGGTCGGAGGAGGGCAAAGAAGGTCGGAGGAGGGCAAAGAAGGTCGGAGAAGGTCGGGGAAGGTCGGAGAAGTTCGGGGAAGGTCGGAGAAGGTCGGAGAAGGTCAGAGAAGGTCGGGGAAGGGCAAAGAAGGTCGGGGAAGGGCAAAGAAGGTCGGGGAAGGGCAAAGAAGGTCGGAGAAGGGCAGAGAAGGTCGGAGAAGGGCAGAGAAGTTCGGAGAAGGGCAGAGAAGGTCGGAGAAGGGCAGAGAAGGTCGGAGAAGGGCAAAGAAGGTCGGAGAAGGGCAAAGAAGGTCGGAGAAGTTCGGGGAAGGGCAAAGAAGGTCGAGGAAGGGCAAAGAAGGTCAGAGGAGGGCAAAGAAGGTCGGAGGAGGGCAAAGAAGGTCGGAGGAGGCAAAGAAGGTCGGAGAAGTTCGGGGAAGGTCGGAGAAGCTCGGGGAAGGTCGGAGAAGCTCGGGGAAGGTCGGAGAAGGTCGGGGAAGGTCGGAGAAGGTCGGGGAAGGTCGGAGAAGGGCAAAGAATGTCGGAGAAGAGCAAAGAAGGTCGGAGAAGGGCAAAGAAGGTCGGAGAAGGGCAGAGGAGGTCGGAGAAGGGCAAAGAAGGTCGGAGAAGGGCAAAGAAGGTCAGAGAAGGTCGGGGAAAGGGCAAAGAAGTTCGGAGAAGGGCAAAGAAGGTCGGAGAAGGGCAAAGAAGGTCGGGGAAGGTCGGAGAAGGGCAAAGAAGGTTGGGGAAGGGCAAAGAAGTTCGGGGAAGGGCAAAGAAGGTCGGGGAAGGGCAAAGAAGGTCGGAGAAGGGCAAAGAAGGTCGGAGAAGGCAAAGAAGAAGGTCGGAGAAGATCAAAGAAGGTCGGAGAAAGCCTAGAAAGTCCAAGAAGGCAAAGAGGGTCGGAGAAGGGCAAAGAAGGTCGGAGAAGGGCAAGGAAGGTCAGAGAAGGGCAAAGAAGGTCGGAGGAGGGCAAAGAAGGTCGGAGGAGGGCAAAGAAGGTCGGAGAGGGCAAAGAAGGTCGGGGAAGGGCAAAGAAGGTCGGGGAAGGGCAAAGAAGGTCGGGGAAGGGCAAAGAAGGCCGGGGAAGGGCAAAGAAGGTCGGGGAAGGGCAAAGAAGGTCGGGGAAGGGCAAAGAAGGTCGGGGAAGGGCAAAGAAGGTCGGGGAAGGGCAAAGAAGGTCGGGGAAGGGCAAAGAAAGTCGGGGAAGGGCAAAGAAGGTCGGAGAAGGGCAAAGAAGGTCGGAGAAGGGCAAAGAAGGTAGGAGATTGGCAAAGAAGGTCGGGGAAGGGCAAAGAAGGTCGGGGAAGGGCAAAGAAGGTCGGTGAAATCCAAGGAAGGTCGGAGAAGGCCAAGGAAGGTCGGAGAAGGCAAAGGATGTCGGAGAAGGGCAAAGGTCGGGGAAGGGCAAAGAAGGTCGGAGAAGGTCAGAGAAGGTCGGGGAAGGGCAAAGAAGGTCGGGGAAGGGCAAAGCAGGTAGGAGAAGGGCAGAGCAGGTCGGAGAAGGGCAGAGAAGGTCGGAGAAGGGCAGAGAAGGTCGGAGAAGGGCAGAGAAGGTCGGAGAAGGGCAGAGCAGGTCGGAGAAGGGCAGAGAAGGTCGGAGAAGGGCAGAGAAGGTCGGAGAAGGGCAGAGAAGGTCGGAGAAGGCCAATGAAGGTCGGAGAAGGCCAATGAAGGTCGGAGAAGGCCAAGGATGTCGGAGAAGGGCAAAGAAGGTCGGGGAAGGGCAAAGAAGGTCGGGGAAGGGCAAAGAAGGTCGGGGAAGGGCAGAGAAGGTCGGAGAAGGGCAGAGAAGGTCAGAGAAGGGCAGAGAAGGTCGGAGAAGGGCAAAGAAGGTCGGAGAAGGGCAAAGAAGGAGGGAGAAGGGCAAAGAAGGTCGGGGAAGGGCAAAGAAGGTCGGGGAAGGGCAAAGAAGGTCGGAGAAGGGCAAAGAAGGTCGGAGAAGGGCAAAGAAGGTCGGAGAAGGGCAAAGAAGGTCGGAGAAGGGCAAAGAAGGTCGGAGAAGGGCAAAGAAGGTCGGAGAAGTTCGGGGAAGGGCAAAGAAGGTCGAGGAAGGGCAAAGAAGGTCGGAGAGGGGCAAAGAAGGTCGGGGAAGGGCAAAGAAGGTCGGAGAAGGGCAAAGAAGGTCGGGGAAGGGCAAAGCGGGTCGGAGAAGGGCAAAGCGGGTCGGAGAAGGGCAAAGTGGTTCGGAGAAGGGCAAAGCGGGTCGGAGAAGGGCAGAGAGGGTCGGAGAAGGGCAGAGAGGGTCGGAGAAGGGCAGAGAGGGTCGGAGAAGGGCAGAGAAGGTCGGAGAAGGGCAGAGAAGGTCGGAGAAGGGCAGAGAAGTTCGGAGAAGGGCAGAGAAGTTCGGAGAAGGGCAGAGAAGTTTGGAGAAGGGCAGAAAAGGTCGGAGAAGGGCAGAGAAGGTCGGAGAAGGGCAGAGAAGGTCGGAGAAGGGCAGAGAATGTCGGAGAAGGGCAGAGAAGGTCGGAGAAGGGCAGAGAAGGTCGGAGAAGGGCAGAGAAGGTCGGAGAAGGGCAGAGAAGGTCGGAGAAAGGGCAGAGAAGGTCGGAGAAGGGCAGAGAAGGTCGGAGAAGGGCAGAGAAGGTCGGAGAAGGGCAGGGAAGGTCGGAGAAGGTCGGGGAAGGTCGGGGAAGGGCAAAGAAGGTCGAGGAAGGGCAAAGAAGGTCGGAGGAGGGCAAAGAAGGTCGGAGGAGGGCAAAGAAGGTCGGAGGAGGGCAAAGAAGGTCGGAGGAGGGCGGGGAAGGTCGGAGGAGGGCGGGGAAGGTCGGAGAAGGTAGGAGAAGGTCGGAGAAGGGCCAAGAAGGTCGGAGAAGGGCCAAGAAGGTCGGAGAAGGGCCAAGAAGGTCGGAGAAGGGCCAAGAAGGTCGGAGAAGGGCCAAGAAGGTCGGAGAAGGGCAAAGAAGGTCGGAGAAGGGCAAAGAAGGTCGGGGAAGGTCGGAGAAGTTCGGGGAAGGTCGGAGAAGGTCGGAGAAGGTCGGAGAAGGTCGGGGAAGGGCAAAGAAGGTCGGGGAAGGGCAAAGAAGGTCGGGGAAGGGCAAAGAAGGTCGGAGAAGGGCAAAGAAGGTCGGGGAAGGGCAAAGAAGGTCGGAGAAGGGCAAAGAAGTTCGGAGAAGGGCAAAGAAGGTCGGAGAAGGGCAAAGAAGGTCGGAGAAGGGCAAAGAAGGTCGGAGAAGGGCAAAGAAGGTCGGAGAAGGCAACGAAGGTCGGGGAAGGGCAAAGAAGGTCGGGGAAGGGCAAAGAAGTTCGGGGAAGGGCAAAGAAGGTCGGGGAAGGGCAAAGAAGGTCGGGGAACGGCAAAGACGGTCGGGGAAGGGCAAAGACGGTCGGGGAAGGGCAAAGACGGTCGGGGAAGGGCAAAGACGGTCGGGGAAGGGCAAAGACGGTCGGGGAAGGGCAAAGACGGTCGGGGAAGGGCAAAGAAGGTCGGGGAAGGGCAAAGACGGTCGGGGAAGGGCAAAGACGGTCGGGGAAGGGCAAAGACGGTCGGGGAAGGGCAAAGAAGGTCGGGGAAGGGCAAAGACGGTCGGGGAAGGGCAAAGACGGTCGGGGAAGGGCAAAGAAGGTCGGAGGAGGGCAAAGACGGTCGGAGGAGGGCAAAGACGGTCGGAGGAGGGCAAAGAAGGTCGGGGAAGGGCAAAGAAGGTCGGGGAAGGGCAAAGAAGGTCGGGGAAGGGCAAAGAAGGTCGGGGAAGGGCAAAGAAGGTCGGGGAACGGCAAAGAAGGTCGGGGAAGGGCAAAGAAGGTCGGGGAAGGGCAAAGAAGGTCGGGGAATGCAAAGAAGGTCGGAGAAGGGCAAAGAAGATAGGAGATGGGCAAAGAAGGTCGGGGAAGGGCAAAGAAGGTCGGGGAAGGGCAAAGAAGGTCGGGGAAGGGCAAAGAAGGTCGGGGAAGGGCAAAGAAGGTCGGGGAAGGGCAAAGAAGGTCGGGGAAGGGCAAAGAAGGTCGGGGAAGGGCAAAGAAGGTCGGGGAAGGGCAAAGCAGGTCGGGGAAGGGCAAAGCAGGTCAGAGAAGGGCAGAGAAGGTCGGAGAAGTGCAGAGAAGGTCGGAGAAGGGCAGAGAATTTCGGAGAAGGGCAGAGAAGGTCGGAGAAGGGCAGAGAAGGTCGGAGAAGGGCAAAGAAGGTCGGAGAAGGGCAAAGAAGGTCGGAGAAGGGCAGAGAAGGTCGGAGAAGGGCAGAGAAGGTCGGAGAAGGTCGGAGAAGGTCGGAGAAGGGCAGAGAAGGTCGGAGAAGGGCAGAGAAGGTCGGAGAAGGGCAAAGAAGGTCGGAGAAGGGCAAAGAAGGTCGGAGAAGGGCAAAGAAGGTCGGAGAAGGGCAAAGAAGGTCGGAGAAGGGCAAAGAAGGTCGGAGAAGGGCAAAGAAAGTCGGAGAAGGGCAAAGAAGGTCGGAGAAGGGCAAAGAAGGTCGGAGAAGTTCGGGGAAGGGCAAAGAAGGTCGAGGAAGGGCAAAGAAGGTCGAGGAAGTGCAAAGAAGGCCGGAGGAGGGCAAAGAAGGTCAGAGGAGGGCAAAGAAGGTCGGAGGAGGGCAAAGAAGGTCGGAGGAGGGCAAAGAAGGTCGGAGGAGGGCAAAGAAGGTCGGGGAAGGGCAAAGAAGGTCGGGGAAGGGCAAAGAAGGTCGGGGAAGGGCAAAGAAGGTCGGGGAAGGGCAAAGAAGGTCGGGGAAGGGCAAAGAAGGTCGGGGAAGGGCAAAGAAGGTCGGAGAAGGGCAAAGAAGGTCGGAGAAGTGCAAGGAAGGTCGGGGAAATTCGGGGAAGGGCAAAGAAGGTCGGAGAAAGGCAAAGAAGGTCGGAGAAGGCAAAGAAGGTCGGAGAAGGCAAAAAAGGTCGGAGAAGGGCAAAGAAGGTCGGAGAAGGGAGAAGAAGGTCGGAGAAGGGCAAAGAAGGTCGGAGAAGGGCAAAGAAGGTCGGAGAAGGGCAAAGAAGGTCGGAGAAGGGCAAAGAAGGTCGGAGAAGGGCAAAGAAGGTCGGAGAAGGGCAAAGAAGGTCGGAGAAGGGCAAAGAAGGTCGGGGAAGGGCAAAGAAGGTCGGGGAAGGGCAAAGAAGGTCGGAGAAGGCAAAGAAGGTCGGAGAAGGCAAAGAAGGTCGGAGAAGGCAAAAAAGGTCGGAGAAGGGCCTAGAAAGTCCAAGAAGGCAAAGAGGGTCGGAGAAGGGCAAAGAAGGTCGGAGAAGGGCAAGGAAGGTCAGAGAAGGGCAAAGAATGTCGGAGGAGGGCAAGGAAGGTCGGAGGAGGGCAAGGAAGGTCGGATTAGGGCAAGGAAGGTCGGATTAGGGCAAGGAAGGTCGGAGGAGGCCAAGGAAGGTCGGAGGAGGGCAAGGAAGGTCGGAGGAGGGCAAGGAAGGTCGGAGGAGGGCAAGGAAGGTCGGAGGAGGGCAAGGAAGGTCGGAGGAGGGCAAGGAATGTCGGAGAAGGGCAAGGAAGGTCGGGGAAGGGCAAGGAAGGTCGGGGAAGGACAAGGAAGGTCGGGGAAGGGCAAGGAAGGTCGGGGAAGGGCAAAGAAGGTCGGGGAAGGGCAAAGAAGGTCGGGGAAGGGCAAAGAAGGTCGGGGAAGGGCAAAGAAGGTCGGGGAAGGGCAAAGAAGGTCGGGGAACGGCAAAGAAGGTCGGGGAAGGGCAAAGAAGTTCGGAGAATGCAAAGAAGGTCGGAGAAGGGCAAAGAAGTTAGGAGATGGGCAAAGAAGGTCGGGGAAGGGCAAAGAAGGTCGGGGAAGGGCAAAGAAGGTCGGGGAAGGGCAAAGAAGGTCGGGGAAGGGCAAAGAAGGTCGGGGAAGGGCAAAGAAGGTCGGGGAAGGGCAAAGAAGGTCGGGGAACGGCAAAGAAGGTCGGGGAACGGCAAAGAAGGTCGGGGAAGGGCAAAGAAGGTCGGAGAAGGGCAAAGAAGTTAGGAGATGGGCAAAGAAGTTCGGGGAAGGGCAAAGAAGGTCGGGGAAGGGCAAAGAAGGTCGGGGAAGGGCAAAGAAGGTCGGCGAAGGGCAAAGAAGGTCGGCGAAGGGCAAAGCAGGTCAGAGAAGGGCAGAGAAGGTCGGAGAAGTGCAGAGAAGGTCGGGGAAGGGCGGAGAAGGTCGGGGAAGGTCGGAGAAGGGCAGAGAAGGTCGGGGAAGGGCAAAGAAGGTCGGAGGAGGGCAAAGAAGGTCGGAGGAGGGCAAAGAAGGTCGGAGGAGGGCAAAGAAGGTCGGAGGAGGGCAAAGAATGTCGGAGAAGGGCAAAGAAGGTCGGAGAAGGGCAAAGAAGTTCGGAGGAGGGCAAAGAAGGTCGGAGAAGGGCAAAGAAGGTCGGAGGAGGGCAAAGAAGGTCGGAGGACGGCAAAGAAGGTCGGAGAAGGGCAAAGAAGGTCGGAGGAGGGCAAAGAAGGTCGGAGGAGGGCAAAGAAGGTCGGAGAAGGGCAAAGAAGGTCGGAGAAGGGCAAAGAAGGTCGGAGAAGGGCAAAGAAGGTCGGAGAAGGGCAAAGAAGGTCGGAGAAGGGCAAAGAAGGTCGGAGAAGGGCAAAAAAGGTCGGAGAAGGGCAAAGAAGTTCGGAGAAGGGCAAAGAAGGTCGGAGAAGGGCTAAGAAGTTCGGAGAAGGGCAAAGAAGGTCGGAGAAGTTCAAGGAAGGCCGGGGAAAATCGGGGAAGGGCAAAGAAGGTCGGAGAAAGGCAAAGAAGGTCGGAGAAGGCAAAGAAGGTCGGAGAAGGCAAAGAAGGTCGGAGAAGGCAAAGAAGGTCGGAGAAAGCCTAGAAAGTCCAAGAAGGCAAAGAAGGTCGGAGAAGGGCAAAGAAGGTCGGAGAAGGGCAAAGAAGGTCGGAGAAAGGCAAGGAAGGTCGGAGAAGGGCAAAGAAGGTCAGAGGAGGGCAAAGAATGTCGGAGGAGGGCAAGGAAGGTCGGAGGAGGGCAAGGAAGGTCGGAGGAGGGCAAGGAAGGTCGGAGGAGGGCAAGGAAGGTCGGAGGAGGGCAAGGAAGGTCGGAGAAGGGCAAGGAAGGTCGGAGAAGGGCAAGGAAGGTCGGAGAAGGGCAAGGAAGGTCGGAGAAGAGCAAAGAAGGTCGGGGAAGGGCAAAGAAGGTCGGGGAAGGGCAAAGAAGGTCGGGGAAGGGCAAAGAAGGTCGGGGAAGGGCAAAGAAGGTCGGGGAAGGGCAAAGAAGGTCGGGGAAGGGCAAAGAAGGTCGGGGAAGGGCAAAGAAGGTCGGGGAAGGGCAAAGAAGGTCGGAGAATGCAAAGAAGGTCGGAGAAGGGCAAAGAAGATAGGAGATGGGCAAAGAAGGTCGGGGAAGGGCAAAGAAGGTCGGGGAAGGGCAAAGAAGGTCGGGGAAGGGCAAAGAAGTTCGGGGAAGGGCAAAGAAGGTCGGCGAAGGGCAAAGAAGGTCGGCGAAGGGCAAAGCAGGTCGGGGAAGGTCAAAGCAGGTCGGGGAAGGGCAAAGCAGGTCGGGGAAGGTCAAAGCAGGTCGGGGAAGGGCAAAGCAGGTCAGAGAAGGGCAGAGAAGGTCGGAGAAGTGCAGAGAAGGTCGGAGAAGGGCAGAGAATTTCGGAGAAGGGCAGAGAAGGTCGGAGAAGGGCAGAGAAGGTCGGAGAAGGGCAAAGAAGGTCGGAGAAGGGCAGAGAAGGTCGGAGAAGGGCAGAGAAGGTCGGAGAAGGGCAGAGAAGGTCGGAGAAGGTCGGAGAAGGTCGGAGAAGGGCAGAGAAGGTCGGAGAAGGGCAGAGAAGGTCGGAGAAGGGCAAAGAAGGTCGGAGAAGGGCAAAGAAGGTCGGAGAAGGGCAAAGAAGGTAGGAGAAGGGCAAAGAAGGTCGGAGAAGGGCAAAGAAGGTCGGAGAAGGGCAAAGAAAGTCGGAGAAGGGCAAAGAAGGTCGGAAAAGGGCAAAGAAGGTCGGAGAAGTTCGGGGAAGGGCAAAGAAGGTCGAGGAAGGGCAAAGAAGGTCGAGGAAGTGCAAAGAAGGTCGGAGGAGGGCAAAGAAGGTCGGAGGAGGGCAAAGAAGGTCGGAGGAGGGCAAAGAAGGTCGGAGGAGGGCAAAGAAGGTCGGAGGAGGGCAAAGAAGGTCGGAGAAGGTCGGGGAAGGTCGGAGAAGTTCGGGGAAGGTCGGAGAAGGTCGGAGAAGGTCGGGGAAGGTCGGGGAAGGGCAAAGAAGGTCGGGGAAGGGCAAAGAAGGTCGGGGAAGGGCAAAGAAGGTCGGGGAAGGGCAAAGAAGGTCGGGGAAGGGCAAAGAAGGTCGGAGAAGGGCAAAGAAGGTCGGGGAAGGGCAAAGAAGGTCGGAGAAGGGCAAAGAAGGTCGGAGAAGGGCAAAGAAGGTCGGAGAAGGGCAAAGAAGGTCGGAGAAGGGCAAAGAAGGTCGGAGAAGGCAACGAAGGTCGGGGAAGGGCAAAGAAGGTCGGGGAAGGGCAAAGAAGGTCGGGGAAGGGCAAAGACGGTCGGGGAAGGGCAAAGACGGTCGGGGAAGGGCAAAGACGGTCGGAGGAGGGCAAAGACGGTCGGAGGAGGGCAAAGACGGTCGGAGGAGTGCAAAGACGGTCGGAGGAGGGCAAAGAAGGTCGGGGAAGGGCGGAGAAGGTCGGGGAAGGTCGGAGAAGGGCAGAGAAGGTCGGGGAAGGGCAAAGAAGGTCGGAGGAGGGCAAAGAAGGTCGGAGGAGGGCAAAGAAGGTCGGAGGAGGGCAAAGAAGGTCGGAGGAGGGCAAAGAATGTCGGAGAAGGGCAAAGAAGGTCGGAGAAGGGCAAAGAAGGTCAGAGGAGGGCAAAGAAGGTCGGAGAAGGGCAAAGAAGTTCGGAGGAGGGCAAAGAAGGTCGGAGGAGGGCAAAGAAGGTCGGAGAAGGGCAAAGAAGGTCGGAGGAGGGCAAAGAAGGTCGGAGAAGGGCAAAGAAGGTCGGAGAAGGGCAAAGAAGGTCGGAGAAGGGCAAAAAAGGTCGGAGAAGGGCAAAGAAGGTCGGAGAAGGGCAAAGAAGGTCGGAGAAGGGCAAAGAAGGTCGGAGAAGGGCAAAGAAGGTCGGAGAAGGGCAAAGAAGGTCGGAGAAGGGCTAAGAAGGTCGGAGAAGGGCAAAGAAGGTCGGAGAAGTTCAAGGAAGGCCGGGGAAATTCGGGGAAGGGCAAAGAAGGTCGGAGAAAGGCAAAGAAGGTCGGAGAAGGCAAAGAAGGTCGGAGAAGGCAAAGAAGGTCGGAGAAGGGCAAAGAAGGTCGGAGAAAGGCAAGGAAGGTCAGAGAAAGGCAAGGAAGGTCAGAGGAGGGCAAAGAATGTCGGAGGAGGGCAAGGAAGTTCGGAGAAGGGCAAAGAAGGTCGGGGAAGGGCAAGGAAGGTCGGAGAAGGCCAAGGAAGGTCGGAGAAGGGCAAGGAAGGTCGGAGAAGGGCAAAGAAGGTCGGGGAAGGGTAAAGAAGGTCGGGGAAGGGCAAAGAAGGTCGGGGAAGGGCAAAGAAGGTCGGGGAAGGGCAAAGAAGGTCGGGGAAGGCCAAGGAAGGTCGGAGAAGGCAAAGGATGTCGGAGAAGGGCAAAGGTCAAAGAAGGGCAGAGAAGGTCGGGGAAGGGCAGAGAAGGTCGGGGAAGGGCAAAGAAGGTCGGGAAAGGGCAGAGAAGGTCGGGGAAGGGCAGAGAAGGTCGGGGAAGGGCAGAGAAGGTCGGCGAAGGGCAGAGAAGGTCGGGGAAGGGCAGAGAAGGTCGGGGAAGGGCAGAGAAGGTCGGGGAAGGGCAAAGCAGGTCGGAGAAGGGCAGAGAAGGTCGGAGAAGGGCAGAGAAGGTCGGAGAAGGGCAGAGAAGGTCGGAGAAGGGCAGAGAAGGTCGGAGAAGGGCAGAGAAGGTCGGAGAAGGGCAGAGAAGGTCGGAGAAGGCCAAGGAAGGTCGGAGAAGGCCAAGGAAGGTCGGAGAAGGCCAAGGAAGGTCGGAGAAGGCCAAGGAAGGTCGGAGAAGGCCAAGGAAGGTCGGAGAAGGCCAAGGAAGGTCGGAGAAGGCTAAGGAAGGTCGGAGAAGGCCAAGGAAGGTCGGAGAAGGCCAAGGAAGGTCGGAGAAAGCAAAGGATGTCGGAGAAGGGCAAAGGTCAAAGAAGGGCAAAGAAGGTCGGAGAAGGGCAGAGAAGGTCGGGGAAGGGCAAAGAAGGTCGGGGAAGGGCAAAGAAGGTCGGGGAAGGGCAAAGCAGGTCGGGGAAGGGCAAAGCAGGTCGGGGAAGGGCAAAGCAGGTCGGGGAAGGGCAAAGCAGGTCGGGGAAGGGCAAAGCAGGTCGGGGAAGGGCAAAGCAGGTCGGGGAAGGGCAAAGCAGGTCGGGGAAGGGCAAAGCAGGTCGGAGAAGGGCAAAGCAGGTCGGAGAAGGGCAGAGAAGGTCGGAGAAGGGCAGAGAAGGTCGGAGAAGGGCAGAGAAGGTCGGAGAAGGGCAGAGAAGATCGGAGAAGGGCAGAGAAGGTCGGGGAAGGGCAGAGAAGGTCGGGGAAGGGCAGAGAAGGTCGGAGAAGGGCAGAGAAGGTCGGAGAAGGGCAGAGAAGGTCGGAGAAGGGCAGAGAAGGTCGGAGAAGGGCAGAGAAGGTCGGAGAAGGGCAGAGAAGGTCGGAGAAGGGCAGAGAAGGTCGGAGAAGGGCAAAGAAGTTCGGAGAAGGGCAAAGAAGGTCGGAGAATTTCGGGGAAGGGCAAAGAAGGTCGAGGAAGGGCAAAGAAGGTCGGAGGAGGGCAAAGAAGGTCGGAGGAGGGCAAAGAAGGTCGGAGGAGGGCAAAGAAGGTCGGAGAAGGGCAGAGAAGGTCGGAGAAGGCCAAGGAAGGTCGGAGAAGGCAAAGGAGGTCGGAGAAGGCAAAGGAGGTCGGAGAAGGGCAAAGGTCAAAGAAGGGCAAAGAAGGTCGGAGAAGGGCAGAGAAGGTCGGGGAAGGGCAAAGAAGGTCGGGGAAGGGCAAAGAAGGTCGGGGAAGGGCAAAGCGGGTCGGGGAAGGGCAAAGCGGGTCGGAGAAGGGCAAAGCGGGTCGGAGAAGGGCAAAGCGGGTCGGAGAAGGGCAAAGCGGGTCGGAGAAGGGCAAAGCGGGTCGGAGAAGGGCAAAGCGGGTCGGAGAAGGGCAAAGCGGGTCGGAGAAGGGCAAAGCGGGTCGGAGAAGGGCAAAGCGGGTCGGGGAAGGGCAGAGAGGGTCGGAGAAGGGCAGAGAAGTTCGGAGAAGGGCAGAGAAGTTCGGAGAAGGGCAAAGAAGGTCGGAGAAGTTCGAGGAAGGGCAAAGAAGGTCGAGGAAGGGCAAAGAAGGTCGGAGGAAGTGCAAAGAAAGTCGGAGGAGGTCAAAGAAGGTCGGAGAAGGGCAGAGAAGGTCGGAGAAGGGCAAAGAAGGTCGGGGAAGGGCAAAGAAGGTCGGGGAAGGGCAAAGAAGGTCGGGGAAGGGCAAAGAAGGTCGGGGAAGGGCAAAGAAGGTCGGGGAAGGGCAAAGAAGGTCGGGGAAGGGCAAAGAAGGTCGGGGAAGGGCAAAGAAGGTCGGGGAAGGGCAAAGAAGGTCGGGGAAGGGCAAAGAAGGTCGGGGAAGGGCGAAGAAAGTCGGGGAAGGGCGAAGAAGGTCGGGGAAGGGCAAAGAAGGTCGGGGAAGGGCAAAGAAGGTCGGGGAAGGGCAAAGAAGGTCGGAGAAGGCAAAGAAGGTCGGGGAAGGGCAAAGCGGGTCGGAGAAGGGCAAAGCGGGTCGGAGAAGGGCAAAGCGGGTCGGAGAAGGGCAAAGCGGGTCGGAGAAGGGCAAAGCGGGTCGGAGAAGGGCAAAGCGGGTCGGAGAAGGGCAAAGCGGGTCGGAGAAGGGCAAAGCGGGTCGGAGAAGGGCAGAGAGGGTCGGAGAAGGGCAGAGAGGGTCGGAGAAGGGCAGAGAGGGTCGGAGAAGGGCAGAGAAGGTCGGAGAAGGGCAGAGAAGGTCGGAGAAGGGCAGAGAAGGTCGGAGAAGGGCAGAGAAGGTCGGAGAAGGGCAGAGAAGGTCGGAGAAGGGCAGAGAAGGTCGGAGAAGGGCAGAGAAGGTCGGAGAAGGGCAGAGAAGGTCGGAGAAGGGCAGAGAAGGTCGGAGAAGGGCAGAGAAGGTCGGAGAAAGGGCAGAGAAGGTCGGAGAAGGGCAGAGAAGGTCGGAGAAGGGCAGAGAAGGTCGGAGAAGGGCGGGGAAGGTCGGAGAAGGTCGGGGAAGGTCGGGGAAGGGCAAAGAAGGTCGAGGAAGGGCAAAGAAGGTCGGAGGAGGGCAAAGAAGGTCGGAGGAGGGCAAAGAAGGTCGGAGGAGGGCAAAGAAGGTCGGAGGAGGGCAAAGAAGGTCGGAGGAGGGCAAAGAAGGTCGGAGGAGGGCGGGGAAGGTCGGAGGAGGGCGGGGAAGGTCGGAGAAGGTCGGAGAAGGTCGGAGAAGGTCGGAGAAGGTCGGAGAAGGTCGGAGAAGGGCCAAGAAGGTCGGAGAAGGGCAAAGAAGGTCGGAGAAGGGCAAAGAAGGTCGGAGAAGGGCAAAGAAGGTCGGAGAAAGGAAAAGAAGGTCGGAGAAGGGCAAAGAAGGTCGGAGAAGGGCAAAGAAGGTCGGAGAAGGACAAAGAAGGTCGGAGAAGGGCAAAGAAGGTCGGAGAAGGGCAAAGAAGGTCGGAGAAGGTCGGGGAAGGGCAAAGAAGGTCGGAGAAGGGCAAAGAATTTCGGGGAAGGGCAAAGAAGGACGGAGAAGGGCAAAGAAGGTCGGAGAAGGGCAAAGAAGGTCGGAGAAGGGCAAAGAAGGTCGGGGAAGGGCAAAGAAGGTCGGGGAAGGGCAAAGAAGGTCGGAGAAGGGCAAAGAAGGTCGGAGAAGGGCAAAGAAGGAGGGAGAAGGGCAAAGAAGGAGGGAGAAGGGCAAAGAAGGTCGGAGAAGGGCAAAGAAGGTCGGAGAAGGGCAAAGAAGGTCGGAGAAGGGCAAAGAAGGTCGGAGAAGGGCAAAGAAGGTCGGAGAAGGGCAAAGAAGGACGGAGAAGGCAACGAAGGTCGGAGATAGGGAAAGAAGGTCGGAGAAGGGCAAAGAAGGTCGGGGAAGGGCAAAGAAGGTCGGGGAAGGGCAAAGAAGGTCGGGGAAGGGCAAAGACGGTCGGAGAAGGGCAAGGACGGTCGGGGAAGGGCAAAGACGGTCGGGGAAGGGCAAAGACGGTCGGAGGAGGGCAAAGACGGTCGGAGGAGGGCAAAGACGGTCGGAGGAGGGCAAAGAAGGTCGGAGGAGGGCAAAGACGGTCGGAGGAGGGCAGAGAAGGTCGGAGGAGGGCAGAGAAGGTCGGGGAAGGGCAAAGACTGTCGGGGAAGGGCAAAGACGGTCGGGGAAGGGCAAAGACGGTCGGGGAAGGGCAAAGACGGTCGGGGAAGGGCAAAGACGGTCGGGGAAGGGCAAAGACGGTCGGGGAAGGGCAAAGACGGTCGGGGAAGGGCAAAGACGGTCGGAGGAGGGCAAAGACGGTCGGAGGAGGGCAAAGACGGTCGTAGGAGGGCAAAGACGGTCGGAAGAGGGCAAAGACGGTCGGATGAGGGCAAAGACGGTCGGATGAGGGCAAAGATGGTCGGAGGAGGGCAAAGAATTTTGGAGGAGGGCAAAGAAGGTCGGAGAAGGGCAAAGAAAGTCGGAGAAGGGCGGAGAAGGTCGGGGAAGGTCGGAGAAGGGCAAAGAAGGTCGGAGAAGGGCAAAGAAGGTCGGAGGAGGGCAAAGAAGGTCGGAGGAGGGCAAAGAAGGTCGGAGGAGGGCAAAGAAGGTCGGGGAAGGTCGGAGAAGGTCGGAGAAGGGCAAAGAAGGTCGGAGAATGCAAAGAAGGTCGGAGAAGGGCAAAGAAGGTCGGAGAAGGGCAAAGAAGGTCGGAGAAGGGCAAAGAATGTTGGAGAAGGGCAAAGAAGGTCGGAGAAGGGCAAAGAAGGTCGGAGAAGGGCAAAGAAGGTCGGAGAAGGGCAAAGAAGGTCGGAGAAGTGCAAGGAAGGTCGGGGAAATTCGGGGAAGGGCAAAGAAGGTCGGAGAAAGGCAAAGAAGGTCGGAGAAGGCAAAGAAGGTCGGAGAAGGCAAAGAAGGTCGGAGAAGGCAAAAAAGGTCGGAGAAGGGCAAAGAATGTCGGAGGAGGGCAAAGAAGGTCGGAGGAGGGCAAGGAAGGTCGGAGGAGGGCAAGGAAGGTCGGAGGAGGGCAAGGAAGGTCGGAGGAGGGCAAGGAAGGTCGGAGGAGGGCAAGGAAGGTCGGAGGAGGGCAAGGAAGGTCGGAGAAGGGCAAGGAAGGTCGGAGAAGGGCAAGGAAGGTCGGGGAAGGACAAGGAAGGTCGGGGAAGGACAAGGAAGGTCGGGGAAGGACAAGGAAGGTCGGGGAAGGACAAGGAAGGTCGGGGAAGGGCAAGGAAGGTCGGGGAAGGGCAAGGAAGGTCGGGGAAGGGCAAAGAAGGTCGGGGAAGGGCAAAGAAGTTCGGGGAAGGGCAAAGAAGGTCGGGGAAGGGCAAAGAAGGTCGGGGAAGGGCAAAGAAGGTCGGGGAAGGGCAAAGAAGGTCGGGGAAGGGCAAAGAAGGTCGGAGAATGCAAAGAAGGTCGGAGAAGGGCAAAGAAGTTAGGAGATGGGCAAAGAAGGTCGGGGAAGGGCAAAGAAGGTCGGGGAAGGGCAAAGAAGGTCGGGGAAGGGCAAAGAAGGTCGGGGAAGGCCAAAGAAGGTCGGGGAAGGCCAAAGAAGGTCGGGGAAGGCCAAGGAAGGTCGGAGAATGCAAAGAAGGAGGGAGAAGGGCAAAGAAGGAGGGAGAAGGGCAAAGAAGGTCGGAGAAGGGCAAAGAAGGTCGGAGAAGGTCAGAGAAGGTCGGGGAAGGGCAAAGAAGGTCGGAGGAGGGCAAAGCAGGTAGGAGAAGGGCAAAGCAGGTAGGAGAAGGGCAGAGCAGGTCGGAGAAGGGCAGAGGAGGTCGGAGAAGGGCAGAGGAGGTCGGAGAAGGGCAGAGGAGGTCGGAGAAGGGCAGAGGAGGTCGGAGAAGGCCAAGGAAGGTCGGAGAAGGCCAAGGAAGGTCGGAGAAGGCCAAGGAAGGTCGGAGAAGGCCAAGGAAGGTCGGAGAAGTCAAAGGATGTCGGAGAAGGGCAAAGGTCAGGGAAGGGCAAAGAAGGTCGGGGAAGGGCAAAAAAGGTCGGGGAAGGGCAAAGAAGGTCGGGGAAGGGCAAAGAAGGTCGGGGAAGGGCAAAGAAGGTCGGGGAAGGGCAAAGAAGGTCGGGGAAGGGCAAAGAAGGTCGGGGAAGGGCAAAGAAGGTCGGGGAAGGGCAAAGAAGGTCGGGGAAGGGCAAAGAAGGTCGGGGAAGGGCAAAGAAGGTCGGGGAAGGGCAAAGAAGGTCGGAGAAGGGCAAAGAAGGTCGGAGAAGGGCAAAGAAGGTCGGGGAAGGGCAAAGAAGGTCGGCGAAGGGCAAAGCAGGTCGGGGAAGGTCAAAGCAGGTCGGGGAAGGGCAAAGCAGGTCAGAGAAGGGCAGAGAAGTTCGGAGAAGTGCAGAGAAGGTCGGAGAAGGGCAGAGAAGGTCGGAGAAGGGCAGAGAAGGTCGGAGAAGGGCAGAGAAGGTCGGAGGAGGGCAGAGAAGGTCGGAGAAGGGCAGAGAATGTCGGAGAAGGGCAGAGAAGGTCGGAGAAGGGCAGAGAAGGTCGGAGAAGGGCAGAGAAGGTCGGAGAAGGGCAGAGAAGGTCGGAGAAGGTCGGAGAAGGTCGGAGAAGGTCGGAGAAGGTCGGAGAAGGTCGGAGATGGGCAGAGAAGGTCGGAGAAGGGCAAAGAAGGTCGGAGAAGGGCAAAGAAGGTCGGAGAAGGGCAAAGAAGGTCGGAGAAGGGCAAAGAAGGTCGGAGAAGGGCAAAGAAGGTCGGAGAAGGGCAAAGAAATTCGGAGAAGGGCAAAGAAATTCGGAGAAGGGCAAAGAAGGTCGGAGAAGTTCGGGGAAGGGCAAAGAAGGTTGAGGAAGGGCAAAGAAGGTCGAGGAAGTGCAAAGAAGGCCGGAGGAGGGCAAAGAAGGTCAGAGGAGGGCAAAGAAGGTCGGAGGAGGGCAAAGAAGGTCGGAGGAGGGCAAAGAAGGTCGGAGAAGGTCGGAGAAGGTCGGAGAAGTTCGGGGAAGGTCGGAGAAGGTCGGAGAAGGTCGGGGAAGGGCAAAGAAGGTCGGGGAAGGGCAAAGAAGGTCGGGGAACGGCAAAGAAGGTCGGAGAAGGGCAAAGAAGGTCGGAGAAGGGCAAAGAAGGTCGGAGAAGGGCAAAGAAGGTCGGAGAAGGGCAAAGAATGTCGGAGAAGGGCAAAGAAGGTCGGAGAAGGGCAAAGAAGGTCGGAGAAGGCAACGAAGGTCGGGGAAGGGCAAAGAAGGTCGGGGAAGGGCAAAGAAGGTCGGGGAAGGGCAAAGAAGGTCGGGGAAGGGCAAAGACGGTCGGGGAAGGGCAAAGACGGTCGGGGAAGGGCAAAGACGGTGGGGGAAGGGCAAAGACGGTCGGGGAAGGGCAAAGACTGTCGGGGAAGGGCAAAGACGGTCGGGGAAGGGCAAAGACGGTCGGGGAAGGGCAAAGACGGTCGGGGAAGGGCAAAGAAGGTCGGAGGAGGGCAAAGACAGTCGGAGGAGGGCAAAGACAGTCGGAGGAGGGCAAAGACGGTCGGAGGAGTGCAAAGACGGTCGGAGGAGTGCAAAGACGGTCGGAGGAGGGCAAAGAAGGTCGGGGAAGGGCGGAGAAGGTCGGGGAAGGGCGGAGAAGGGCAGAGAAGGTCGGGGAAGGGCAAAGAAGGTCGGAGGAGGACAAAGAAGGTCGGAGAAGGGCAAAGAAGGTCGGAGGAGGGCAAAGAAGGTCGGAGGAGGGCAAAGAAGGTCGGAGGAGGGCAAAGAATGTCGGAGAAGGGCAAAGAAGTTCGGAGAAGGGCAAAGAAGGTCGGAGAAGGGCTAAGAAGGTCGGAGAAGGGCTAAGAAGGTCGGAGAAGGGCAAAGAAGGTCGGAGAAGGGCAAAGAAGTTCGGAGAAGGGCAAAGAAGGTCGGAGAAGGGCTAAGAAGGTCGGAGAAGGGCTAAGAAGGTCGGAGAAGGGCAAAGAAGGTCGGAGAAGGGCAAAGAAGGTCGGAGAAGGGCAAAGAAGGTCGGAGAAGGGCAAAGAAGGTCGGAGAAGGGCAAAGAAGGTCGGAGAAGGGCAAAGAAGGTCGGAGAAGGGCAAAGAAGTTCGAAGAAGGGCAAAGAAGGTCGGAGAAGGGCAAAGAAGGTCGGAGAAGGGCAAAGAAGGTCGGAGAAGGCAAAGAAGGTCGGAGAAAGCCTAGAAAGTCCAAGAGGGCAAAGAAGGTCGGAGAAGGGCAAAGAAGGTCGGAGAAGGGCAAAGAAGGTCGGAGAAAGGCAAGGAAGGTCGGAGGAGGGCAAGGAAGGTCGGAGGAGGGCAAGGAAGGTCGGAGGAGGGCAAGGAAGGTCGGAGGAGGGCAAGGAAGGTCGGAGAAGGGCAAGGAAGGTCGGAGAAGGGCAAGGAAGGTCGGAGAAGGGCAAGGAAGGTCGGAGAAGGGCAAGGAAGGTCGGAGAAGGGCAAGGAAGGTCGGAGAAGGGCAAGGAAGGTCGGAGAAGGGCAAGGAAGGTCGGGGAAGGGCAAGGAAGGTCGGGGAAGGGCAAGGAAGGTCGGGGAAGGGCAAAGAAGGTCGGGGAAGGGCAAAGAAGGTCGGGGAAGGCCAAGGAAGGTCGGAGAAGGCAAAGGATGTCGGAGAAGGGCAAAGGTCAAAGAAGGGCAGAGAAGGTCGGGGAAGGGCAGAGAAGGTCGGGGAAGGGCAAAGAAGGTCGGGAAAGGGCAGAGAAGGTCGGGAAAGGGCAGAGAAGGTCGGGGAAGGGCAGAGAAGGTCGGGGAAGGGCAGAGAAGGTCGGCGAAGGGCAGAGAAGGTCGGCGAAGGGCAGAGAAGGTCGGCGAAGGGCAAAGCAGGTCGGAGAAGGGCAGAGAAGGTCGGAGAAGGGCAGAGAAGGTCGGAGAAGGGCAGAGAAGGTCGGAGAAGGGCAGAGAAGGTCGGAGAAGGGCAGAGAAGGTCGGAGAAGGGCAGAGAAGGTCGGAGAAGGGCAGAGAAGGTCGGAGAAGGCCAAGGAAGGTCGGAGAAGGCCAAGGAAGGTCGGAGAAGGCCAAGGAAGGTCGGAGAAGGCCAAGGAAGGTCGGAGAAGGCCAAGGAAGGTCGGAGGAGGGCAAGGAAGGTCGGAGAAGGCCAAGGAAGGTCCGAGAAGGCCAAGGAAGGTCGGAGAAGGCAAAGGATGTCGGAGAAGGGCAAAGGTCAAAGAAGGGCAAAGAAGGTCGGAGAAGGGCAGAGAAGGTCGGGGAAGGGCAAAGAAGGTCGGGGAAGGGCAAAGAAGGTCGGGGAAGGGCAAAGAAGGTCGGGGAAGGGCAAAGAAGGTCGGGGAAGGGCAAAGAAGGTCGGGGAAGGGCAAAGCAGGTCGGGGAAGGGCAAAGCAGGTCGGGGAAGGGCAAAGCAGGTCGGGGAAGGGCAAAGCAGGTCGGGGAAGGGCAAAGCAGGTCGGGGAAGGGCAGAGAAGGTCGGAGAAGGGCAGAGAAGGTCGGAGAAGGGCAGAGAAGGTCGGAGAAGGGCAGAGAAGGTCGGAGAAGGGCAGAGAAGATCGGAGAAGGGCAGAGAAGTTCGGAGAAGGGCAGAGAAGTTCGGAGAAGGGCAGAGAAGGTCGGAGAAGGGCAGAGAAGGTCGGAGAAGGGCAGAGAAGGTCGGAGAAGGGCAGAGAAGGTCGGAGAAGGGCAGAGAAGGTCGGAGAAGGGCAAAGAAGGTCGGAGAAGGGCAAAGAAGGTCGGAGAAGGGCAAAGAAGGTCGGAGAAGGGCAAAGAAGGTCGGAGAAGTTCGGGGAAGGGCAAAGAAGGTCGAGGAAGGGCAAAGAAGGTCGGAGGAGGGCAAAGAAGGTCGGAGGAGGCAAAGAAGGTCGGAGAAGTTCGGGGAAGGTCGGAGAAGCTCGGGGAAGGTCGGAGAAGGTCGGGGAAGGTCGGAGAAGGTCGGGGAAGGGCAAAGAAGTTCGGAGAAGGGCAAAGAAGGTCGGAGAAGGGCAAAGAAGGTCGGGGAAGGTCGGAGAAGGGCAAAGAAGGTTGGGGAAAGGCAAAGAAGTTCGGGGAAGGGCAAAGAAGGTCGGGGAAGGGCAAAGAAGGTCGGGGAAGGGCAAAGAAGGTCGGAGAAGGGCAAAGAAGGTCGGAGAAGGGCAAAGAAGGTCGGAGAAGGCAAAGAAGGTCGGAGAAAGCCTAGAAAGTCCAAGAAGGCAAAGAGGGTCGGAGAAGGGCAAAGAAGGTCGGAGAAGGGCAAGGAAGGTCAGAGAAGGGCAAAGAAGGTCGGAGGAGGGCAAAGAAGGTCGGAGGAGGGCAAAGAAGGTCGGGGAAGGGCAAAGAAGGTCGGGGAAGGGCAAAGAAGGTCGGGGAAGGGCAAAGAAGGCCGGGGAAGGGCAAAGAAGGTCGGGGAAGGGCAAAGAAGGTCGGGGAAGGGCAAAGAAGGTCG
The DNA here is from genome assembly GCA_033459285.1 of Clamator glandarius. NCBI lineage: Eukaryota > Metazoa > Chordata > Aves > Cuculiformes > Cuculidae > Clamator > Clamator glandarius. The sequence goes on from JAUNZM010001689.1 coordinate 103,031, forward strand.
GGGAAGGGCAAAGAAGGTCGGGGAAGGGCAAAGAAGGTCGGGGAAGGGCAAAGAAGGTCGGGGAAGGGCAAAGAAGGTCGGGGAAGGGCAAAGAAGGCCGGGGAAGGGCAAAGAAGGTCGGGGAAGGGCAAAGAAGGTCGGGGAAGGGCAAAGAAGGTCGGGGAAGGGCAAAGAAGGTCGGGGAAGGGCAAAGAAGGTCGGGGAAGGGCAAAGAAGGTCGGGGAAGGGCAAAGAAAGTCGGGGAAGGGCAAAGAAGGTCGGAGAAGGGCAAAGAAGGTCGGAGAAGGGCAAAGAAGGTAGGGGATGGGCAAAGAAGGTCGGGGAAGGGCAAAGAAGGTCGGGGAAGGGCAAAGAAGGTCGGGGAAGGGCAAAGAAGGTCGGTGAAGGGCAGAGAAGGTCGGAGAAGGGCCAAGGAAGGTCGGAGAAGGGCAAAGAAGGTAGGGGATGGGCAAAGAAGGTCGGAGAAGGCAAAGGATGTCGGAGAAGGGCAAAGGTCGGGGAAGGGCAAAGAAGGTCGGGGAAGGGCAGAGCAGGTCGGAGAAGGGCAGAGCAGGTCGGAGAAGGGCAGAGCAGGTCGGAGAAGGGCAGAGCAGGTCGGAGAAGGGCAGAGAAGGTCGGAGAAGGGCAGAGAAGGTCGGAGAAGGGCAGAGAAGGTCGGAGAAGGGCAGAGAAGGTCGGAGAAGGGCAGAGAAGGTCGGAGAAGGCCAAGGAAGGTCGGAGAAGGCCAAGGAAGGTCGGAGAAGGCCAAGGAAGGTCGGAGAAGGCCAAGGATGTCGGAGAAGGGCAAAGAAGGTCGGGGAAGGGCAAAGAAGGTCGGGGAAGGGCAAAGAAGGTCGGGGAAGGGCAAAGAAGGTCGGGGAAGGGCAAAGAAGGTCGGGGAAGGGCAAAGAAGGTCGGGGAAGGGCAAAGAAGGTCGGGGAAGGGCAAAGCAGGTCGGGGAAGGGCAAAGAAGGTCGGAGAAGGCAAAGAAGGTCGGAGAAAGCCTAGAAAGTCCAAGAAGGCAAAGAAGGTCGGAGAAGGGCAAAGAAGGTCGGAGAAAGGCGAAGATGGTCGGAGAAGGGCGAAGAAGGTCGGGGAAGAGCAAAGAAGGGCGGAGAAGGGAAAGAAGGTCGGAGAAGGTCGGAGAAGGGCGAAGAAGGTCGGAGAAGGGCAAAGAAGGGCGGAGAAGGGCGAAGAAGGTCGGGGAAGAGCAAAGAAGGTCGGAGAAGGGAAAGAAGGTCGGAGAAGGTCGGAGAAGGGCAAAGAAGGTCGGAGAAGGGCAAAGAAGGACGGAGAAGGGCAAAGAAGGACGGAGAAGGGAAAAGAAGGTCGGAGAGGGGCAAAGAAGGTCGAAGAGTGGCAAAGAAGGTCGGAGAAGGGCAAAGAAGGCCGGAGAAGGGCAAAGAAGGTCGGAGAAGGGCAAAGGAAGTCGGAGAAGTGCAAAGAAGGTCGGAGAAGGGCAAAGAAGGTCGGAGAAGGGCAAAGAAGGTCGGAGAAGGGCAAAGAAGGTCGGAGAAGGGCAAAGAAGGTCGGAGAAGGGCAAAGAAGGTCGGAGAAGGGCAAAGAAGGTCGGAGAACGGCAAAGAAAGACGGAGAAGGGCAAAGAAGGTCGGAGAAGGGCAAAGAAGGTCGGAGAAGGGCGAAGAAGGTCGGAGAAGGTCGGAGAAGGGCGAAGAAGGTCGGAGAAGGGCGAAGAAGGTCGGGGAAGAGCAAAGAAGGTCGGAGAAGGGAAAGAAGGTCGGAGAAGGTCGGAGAAGGGCGAAGAAGGTCGGAGAAGGGCAAAGAAGGTCGGAGAAGGGCAAAGAAGGTCGGAGAAGGGCAAAGAAGGTCGGAGAAGGGCAAAGAAGGTCGGAGAAGGGCAAAGAAGGTCGGAGAAGGGCAAAGAAGGTCGGAGAAGGGCAAAGAAGGTCGGAGAAGGGCAAAGAAGGTCGGAGAAGGGCAAAGAAGGTCGGAGAAGGGCAAAGAAGGTCGGAGAAGGGCAAAGAAGGTCGGAGAAGGGCAAAGAAGGTCGGAGAAGGGCAAAGAAGGTCGGAGAAGGGCAAAGAAGGTCGGAGAAGGGCAAAGAAGGTCGGAGAAGGACAAAGGAAGTCGGAGAAGGGCAAAGGAAGTCGGAGAAGGGCAAAGGAAGTCGGAGAAGGGCAAAGGAAGTCGGAGAAGTGCAAAGAAGATCGGAGAAGGGCAAAGAAGGCCGGAGAAGGGCAAAGGAAGTCGGAGAAGTGCAAAGAAGGTCGGAGAAGGGCAAAGAAGGTCGGAGAAGGGCAAAGAAGGTCGGAGAAGGGCAAAGAAGGTCGGAGAAGGGCAAAGAAGGTCGGAGAAGGGCAAAGAAGGTCGGAGAAGGGCAAAGAAGGTCGGAGAAGGGCAAAGAAGGTCGGAGAAGGGCAAAGGAAGTCGGAGAAGGGCAAAGGAAGTCGGAGAAGTGCAAAGAAGATCGGAGAAGGGCAAAGAAGGTCGGAGAAGGGCAAAGGAAGTCGGAGAAGGTCGGAGAAGGGCAAAGAAGGTCGGAGAAGGGCAAAGAAGGTCGGAGAAGGGCAAAGAAGGTCGGAGAAGGGCAAAGAAGGTCGGAGAAGGGCAAAGAAGGTCGGAGAAGGGCAAAGAAGGTCGGAGAAGGGCAAAGAAGGTCGGAGAAGGGCAAAGAAGGTCGGAGAAGGGCAAAGAAGGTCGGAGAGGGGCAAAGAAGGTCGGAGAGGGGCAAAGAAGGTCGGAGAGGGGCAAAGAAAGTCGGAGAAGGGCAAAGAAGGCCGGAGAAGGGCAAAGAAGGTCGGAGAAGGGCAAAGGAAGTCGGAGAAGGGCAAAGAAGGTCGGAGAAGGGCAAAGAAGGTCGGAGAAGGGCAAAGAAGGTCGGAGAAGGGCAAAGAAGGTCGGAGAAGGGCAAAGAAGGTCGGAGAAGGGCAAAGAAGGTCGGAGAAGGGCAAAGAAGGTCGGAGAAGTGCAAAGAAGGTCGGAGAAGGGCAAAGAAGGTCGGAGAAGGGCAAAGAAGGTCGGAGAAGGGCAAAGAAGGTCGGAGAAGGGCAAAGAAGGTCGGAGAAGGGCAAAGAAGGTCGGAGAAGGGCAAAGAAGGTCGGAGAGGGGCAAAGAAGGTCGGAGAGGGGCAAAGAAGGTCGGAGAGGGGCAAAGAAGGTCGGGGAGGGGCAAAGAAGGTCGGAGAAGGGCAAAGAAGGTCGGAGGAGGGCAAAGAAGGTCGGAGAAGGACAAAGAAGGTCGGAGAAGGTCGGAGAAGGGCAAAGAAGGTCGGAGAAGGACAAAGAAGGTCGGAGAAGGACAAAGAAGGTCGGAGAAGGACAAAGAAGGTCGGAGAAGGACAAAGAAGGTCGGAGAAGGTCGGAGAAGGACAAAGAAGGTCGGAGAAGGACAAAGAAGGACAAAGAAGTTCGGAGAAGGGCAAAGAAGGTCGGAGAAGGGCAAAGAAGGTCGGAGAAGGGCAAAGAAGGTCGGAGAAGGGCAAAGAAGGTCGGAGAAGGGCAAAGAAGGTCGGAGAAGGGCAAAGAAGGTCGGAGAAGGGCAAAGAAGGTCGGAGAAGGGCAAAGAAGGACGGAGAAGGGCAAAGAAGGACGGAGAAGGGCAAAGAAGGTCGGAGAAGGGCAAAGAAGGTCGGAGAAGGGCAAAGAAGGTCGGAGAAGGGCAAAGAAGGACGGAGAAGGGCAAAGAAGGACCGAGAAGGGAAAAGAAGGTCGGAGAGGGGCAAAGAAGGTCGGAGAGGGGCAAAGAAGGTCGGAGAGGGGCAAAGAAGGTCGGAGAGGGGCAAAGAAGGTCGGAGAAGGGCAAAGAAGGTCGGAGAAGGGCAAAGGAGGTCGGAGAAGGGCAAAGGAGGTCGGAGAAGGGCAAAGGAGGTCGGAGAAGGGCAAAGGAGGTCGGAGAAGGGCAAAGGAGGTCGGAGAAGGGCAAAGAAGGTCGGAGAAGGGCAAAGAAGGTCGGAGAAGGGCAAAGAAGGTCGGAGAAGGGCAAAGAAGGTCGGAGAAGGGCAAAGAAGTTCGGAGAAGGGCAAAGAAGGTCGGAGAAGGGCAAAGAAGGTCGGAGAAGGGCAAAGAAGGTCGGAGAAGGGCAAAGAAGGTCGGAGAAGGGCAAAGAAGGTCGGAGAAGGGCAAAGAAGGTCGGAGAAGGGCAAAGAAGGTCGGAGAAGGGCAAAGAAGGTCGGAGAAGGGCAAAGAAGGTCGGAGAAGGGCAAAGAAGCACGGAGAAGGGCAAAGAAGGTCGGAGAAGGGCAAAGAAGGTCGGAGAAGGGCAAAGAAGGTCGGAGAAGGGCAAAGAAAGACGGAGAAGGGCAAAGAAGGTCGGAGAAGGGCAAAGAAGGTCGGAGAAGGGCAAAGAAGGTCGGAGAAGGGCAAAGAAGGTCGGAGAAGGGCAAAGAAGGTCGGAGAAGGGCAAAGAAGGTCGGAGAAGGGCAAAGAAGGTCGGGAAAGGGCAAAGAAGGTCGGAGAAGGGCAAGGAAGGTCGGAGAAGGGCAAGGAAGGTCGGAGAAGGGCAGGGAAGGTCGGGGAAGGGCAAAGAAGGTCGGAGAAGGGCAAAGAAGGTCGGAGAAGGGCAAAGAAGGTCGGGAAAGGGCAAAGAAGGTCGGGGAAGGGCAAAGAAGGTCGGAGCAGGGCAAAGAAGGTCGGAGAAGGGCAAAAAAGGTCGGAGCAGGGCAAAGAAGGTCGGAGAAGGGCAAAGAAGGTCGGAGAAGGCAAGGAAGGTCGGAGAAGGCAAAGAAGGTCGGAGAAGGCAAAGAAGGTCGGAGAAGGCAAAGAAGGTCGGAGAAGGCAAAGAAGGTCGGAGAAGGGCAAAGAAGGTCGGAGAAGGGCAAAGAAGGTCGGAGAAGGGCAAAGAAGGTCGGAGAAGGGCAAAGAAGGTCGGAGAAGGCAAGGAAGGTCGGAGAAGGCAAAGAAGGTCGGAGAAGGCAAAGAAGGTCGGAGAAGGCAAAGAAGGTCGGAGAAGGGCAAAGAAGGTCGGAGAAGGGCAAAGAAGGTCGGAGAAGGGCAAAGAAGGTCGGAGAAGGGCAAAGAAGGTCGGAGAAGGCAAGGAAGGTCGGAGAAGGCAAAGAAGGTCGGAGAAGGCAAAGAAGGTCGGAGAAGGCAAAGAAGGTCGGAGAAGGGCAAAGAAGGTCGGAGAAGGGCAAAGAAGGTCGGAGAAGGGCAAAGAAGGTCGGAGAAGGGCAAAGAAGGTCGGAGAAGGGCAAAGAAGGTCGGGAAAGGGCAAAGAAGGTCGGAGAAGGGCAAAGAAGGTCGGGGAAGGGCAAAGAAGGTCGGGGAAGGGCAAAGAAGGTCGGGGAAGGGCAAAGAAGGTCGGGGAAGGGCAAAGAAGGTCGAAGAAGGGCAAAGAATGTCGGAGAAGGGCAAGGAAGGTCGGAGAAGGGCAAGGAAGGTCGGAGAACGGCAAGGAAGTTCGGAGAAGTGCAAAGAAGGTCGGGGAAGGGCAAAGAAGGTCGGGGAAGGGCAAAGAAGGTCGGAGCAGGGCAAAGAAGGTCGGAGCAGGGCAAAGAAGGTCGGAGCAGGGCAAAGAAGGTCGGAGCAGGGCAAAGAATGTCGGAGCAGGGCAAAGAAGGTCGGAGAAGGGCAAAGAAGGTCGGAGAAGGGCAAAGAAGGTCGGAGAAGGGCAAAGAAGGTCGGAGAAGGGCAAAGAAGGTCGGAGAAAGGCAAAGAAGGTCGGAGAAGGGCAAGGAAGGTCGGAGAAAGGCAAAGAAGGTCGGAGAAAGGCAAAGAAGGTCGGAGAAGGGCAAAGAAGGTCGGAGCAGGGCAAAGAATGTCGGAGCAGGGCAAAGAAGGTCGGAGAAGGGCAAAGAAGGTCGGGAAAGGGCCAAAAAAGTTCGGAGAAGGCAACGAAGGTCGGAGAGGGGCAAAGAAGTTCGGAGAAGGGCAAAGAAGGTCGGAGAAGGGCAAAGAAGGTCGGAGAAGGGCAAAGAAGGTCGGAGAAAGGCAAAGAAGGTCGGAGAAAGGCAAAGAAGGTCGGAGAAGGGCAAAGAAGGTCGGAGAAGGGCAAAGAAGGTCGGAGAAGGGCAAAGAAGGTCGGAGAAGGGCAAAGAAGGTCGGAGAAGGGCAAAGAAGGTCGGGAAAGGGCAAAGAAGGTCGGAGAAGGGCAAAGAAGGTCGGGGAAGGGCAAAGAAGGTCGGGGAAGGGCAAAGAAGGTCGGGGAAGGGCAAAGAAGGTCGGGGAAGGGCAAAGAAGGTCGGGGAAGGGCAAAGAAGGTCGAAGAAGGGCAAAGAATGTCGGAGAAGGGCAAGGAAGGTCGGAGAAGGGCAAAGAAGGTCGGGGAAGGGCAAAGAAGGTCGGGGAAGGGCAAAGAAGGTCGGAGCAGGGCAAAGAAGGTCGGAGCAGGGCAAAGAAGGTCGGAGCAGGGCAAAGAAGGTCGGAGCAGGGCAAAGAATGTCGGAGCAGGGCAAAGAAGGTCGGAGAAGGGCAAAGAAGGTCGGAGAAGGGCAAAGAAGGTCGGAGAAGGGCAAAGAAGGTCGGAGAAAGGCAAAGAAGGTCGGAGAAGGGCAAAGAAGGTCGGAGAAGGGCAAAGAAGGTCGGAGAAGGGCAAAGAAGGTCGGAGAAGGGCAAAGAAGGTCGGAGAAGGGCAAAGAAGGTCGGAGAAAGGCAAAGAAGGTCGGAGAAAGGCAAAGAAGGTCGGGGAAGGGCAAAGAAGGTCGGAGAAGGGCAAAGAAGGTCGGAGAAGGGCAAAGAAGGTCGGAGAAGGGCAAAGAAGGTCGGAGCAGGGCAAAGAAGGTCGGAGAAAGGCAAAGAAGCTCGGAGAAGGGCAAAGAAGGTCGGAGAAGGTCAAAGAAGGTCGGAGAAGGGCAAAGAAGGTCGGAGAAGGGCAAAGAAGGTCGGAGAAGGGCAAAGAAGGTCGGAGAAGTGCAAAGAAGGTCGGAGCAGGGCAAAGAAGGTCGGAGAAGGGCAAAGAAGGTCGGGAATAGGCAAAGAAGGTCGGAGAAGGGCAAGGAAGTTCGGAGAAGGGCAAGGAAGGTCGGAGAAGGGCAGGGAAGGTCGGGGAAGGGCAAAGAAGTTCGGAGAAGGGCAAAGAAGGTCGGAGAAGGGCAAAGAAGGTCGGGAAAGGGCAAAGAAGGTCGGAGAAGGGCAAAGAAGGTCGGAGCAGGGCAAAGAAGGTCGGAGCAGGGCAAAGAAGGTCGGAGCAGGGCAAAGAAGGTCGGAGCAGGGCAAAGAAGGTCGGAGAAGGGCAAAGAAGGTCGGAGAAGGGCAAAGAAGGTCGGGGAAGGGCAAAGAAGGTCGGAGAAGGGCAAAGAAGTTCGGAGAAGGGCAAAGAAGTTCGGAGAAGGGCAAAGAAGTTCGGAGAAGGGCAAAGAAGTTCGGAGAAGGGCAAAGAAGGTCGGGGAAGGGCAAAGAAGGTCGTGGACGGGCAAAGAAGGTCGGGGAAGTGCAAAGAAGGTCGGGGAAGGGCAAAGAAGGTCGGGGAAGGGCAAAGAAGGTCGGGGAAGGGCAAAGAAGGTCGGGGAAGGGCAAAGAAGGTCGGGGAAGGGCAAAGAAGGTCGGGGAAGGGCAAAGAAGGTCGGGGAAGGGCAAAGAAGGTCGGGGAAGGGCAAGGAAGGTCGGGGAAGGGCAAAGAAGGTCGGGAAAGGGCAAGGAAGTTCGGAGAAGGACAAGGAAGGTCGGAGAAGGGCAAAGAAGGTCGGAGAAGGGCAAAGAAGGTCGGAGAAGGGCAAGGAAGGTCGGGGAAGGGCAAAGAAGGTCGGAGAAGGGCAAGGAAGGTCGGAGAAGGGCAAGGAAGGTCGGAGAAGGGCAAAGAAGGTCGGAGAAGGGCAAGGAAGTTCGGAGAAGGACAAGGAAGGTCGGGGAAGGGCAAAGAAGGTCGGAGAAGGGCAAGGAAGTTCGGGGAAGGGCAAAGAAGGTCAGAGAAGGGCAAAGAAGGTCGGAGAAGGGCAAAGAAGGTCGGAGAAGGGCAAGGAAGGTCGGAGAAGGACAAGGAAGGTCGGAGAAGGACAAGGAAGGTCGGAGAAGGGCAAAGAAGGTCAGAGAAGGGCAAAGAAGGTCGGAGAAGGGCAAAGAAGGTCGGAGAAGGGCAAGGAAGGTCGGGGAAGGGCAAAGAAGGTCGGGGAAGGGCAAGGAAGGTCGGGGAAGGGCAAAGAAGGTCGGGGAAGGGCAAAGAAGGTCGGGGAAGGGCAAGGAAGGTCGGAGAAGGGCAAAGAAGGTCGGAGAAGGGCAAAGAAGGTCGGAGAAGGGCAAGGAAGTTCGGAGAAGGGCAAGGAAGGTCGGAGAAGGGCAGGGAAGGTCGGGGAAGGGCAAAGAAGGTCGGGGAAGGGCAAAGAAGGTCGGGGAAGGGCAAAGAAGGTCGGGGAAGGGCAAAGAAGGTCGGAGAAGGGCAAAGAAGGTCGGAGAAGGGCAAAGAAGGTCGGAGAAGGGCAAAGAAGGTCGGGGAAGGGCAAGGAAGGTCGGAGAAGGACAAGGAAGGTCGGAGAAGGGCAAAGAAGGTCGGAGAAGGGCAAAGAAGTTCATGAAAGGGCAAAGAAGGTCGGAGAAGGGCAAAGAAGGTCGGAGAAGGGCAAAGAAGGTCGGAGAAGGGCAAAGAAGGTCGGAGAAGGGCAAAGAAGGTCGGAGAAGGGCAAAGAAGGTCAGAGCAGGGCAAAGAAGGTCGGAGCAGGGCAAAGAAGGTCGGAGAAGGGCAAAGAAGGTCGGGGAAGGGCAAAGAAGGTCGGGGAAGGGCAAAGAAGGTCGGGGAAGGGCAAAGAAGGTCGGGGAAGGGCAAAGAAGGTCGGGGAAGTGCAAAGAAGGTCGGGGAAAGGCAAAGAAGGTCGGGGAAGGGCAAAGAAGGTCGGAGAAGGGCAAAGAAGGTCGGAGAAGGGCAAAGAAGGTCGGAGAAGGGCAAAGAAGGTCGGAGAAGAGCAAAGAAGGTCGGAGAAGAGCAAAGAAGGTCGGACAAGGGCAAAGAAGGTCGGAGAAGGGCAAGGAAGTTCGGAGAAAGGCAAGGAAGGTCGGAGAAGGGCAAGGAAGTTCGGAGAAGGGCAAAGAAGGTCGGGGAAGGGCAAAGAAGGTCGGGGAAGGGCAAAGAAGGTCGGAGAAGGGCAAAGAAGGTCGGAGAAGGGCAAAGAAGGTCGGAGAAGAGCAAAGAAGGTCGGAGAAGGGCAAAGAAGGTCGAAGAAGGGCAAAGAAGGTCGGAGAAGGGCAAGGAAGTTCGGAGAAAGGCAAGGAAGGTCGGAGAAGGGCAAGGAAGTTCGGAGAAGGGCAAAGAAGGTCGGGGAAGGGCAAAGAAGGTCGGGGAAGGGCAAAGAAGGTCGGAGCAGGGCAAAGAAGGTCGGAGAAGGGCAAAGAAGGTCGGAGAAGGGCAAAGAAGGTCGGAGAAGGGCAAAGAAGCTCGGGAAGGGCCAAAAAAGGTCGGAGAAGGCAACGAAGGTCGGAGAGGGGCAAAGAAGTTCGGAGAAGGGCAAAGAACGTCGGAGAAGGGCAAAGAAGGTCGGAGAAGGGCAAAGAAGGTCGGAGAAGGGCAAAGAAGGTCGGAGCAGGGCAAAGAAGGTCGGAGAAGGGCAAAGAAGTTCGGAGCAGGGCAAAGAAGGTCGGAGAAGGGCAAAGAAGGTCGGAGCAGGGCAAAGAAGGTCGGAGAAGGGCAAAGAAGGTCGGGGAAGGGCAAAGAAGTTCGGAGAAGGGCAAAGAAGGTCGGAGCAGGGCAAAGAAGGTCGGAGAAGGGCAAAGAAGGTCGGGGAAGGGCAAAGAAGGTCGGAGAAGGGCAAAGAAGGTCGGAGAAGGGCAAAGAAGGTCGGAGCAGGGCAAAGAAGGTCGGAGCAGGGCAAAGAAGGTCGGGGAAGGGCAAAGAAGGTCGGAGAAGGGCAAGGAAGGTCGGGGAAGGGCAAAGAAGTTCGGAGAAGGGCAAAGAAGTTCGGAGCAGGGCAAAGAAGGTCGGGGAAGGGCAAAGAAGGTCGGGAAAGGGCCAAAAAAGGTCGGAGAAGGCAACGAAGGTCGGAGAGGGGCAAAGAAGTTCGGAGAAGGGCAAAGAAGGTCGGAGAAGGGCGAAGAAGGTCGGAGAAGGGCGAAGAAGGTCGGAGAAGGGCGAAGAAGGTCGGAGAAGGGCGAAGAAGGTCGGAGAATGGCGAAGAAGGACGGGGAAGGGCAAAGAAGGACGGGCAAGGGCAAAGAAGGTCGGAGCAGGGCGACGAAGGTCGGGGAAGGGCGACGAAGGTCGGGGAAGGGCGACGAAGGTCGGGGAAGGGCGACGAAGGTCGGGGAAGGGCGACGAAGGTCGGGGAAGGGCGACGAAGGTCGGGGAAGGGCAAAGAAGGTCGGGGAAGGGCAAAGAAGGTCGGAGAGGGGCAAAGAAGGTCGGAGAGGGGCAAAGAAGGTCGGAGAAGGGCAAAGAAGGTCGGAGAAGGGCAAGGAAGTTCGGAGAAGGGGAAAGAATGTCGGAGAAGGGCAAAGAAGGTCGGAGAAAGGCAAAGAAGGTCGGAGAAAGGCAAAGAAGGTCGGAGAATGCAAAGAAGGTCGGAGAATGCAAAGAAGGTCGGAGAATGCAAAGAAGGTCGGAGAATGCAAAGAAGGTCGGAGAAGGGCAAAGAAGGTCGGAGAAGGGCAAAGAAGGTCGGAGCAGGGCAAAGAAGGTCGGAGAAGGGCAAAGAAGGTCGGAGAAGGGCAAAGAAGGTTGGAGAAGGGCGAGGAAGTTCGGAGAAGGGCGAGAAAGTTCGGAGAAGGGCGAGGAAGGTCGGAGAAGGGCGAGGAAGGTCGGAGAAGGGCGAGGAAGGTCGGAGAAGGGCGAGGAAGGTCGGAGAAGGGCGAGGAAGGTCGGAGAAGGGCGAGGAAGGTCGGAGAAGGGCAAAGAAGGTCGGAGAACGGCAAAGAAGGTCGGAGAAGGGCAAAGAAGGTCGGAGAAGGGCAAAGAAGGTCGGAGAAGGGCAAAGAAGGTCGGAGAAGGGCAAAGAAGGTCGGAGAAGGGCAAAGAAGGTCGGAGAAGGGCAAAGAAGGTCGGAGAAGGGCAAAGAAGGTCGGAGAAGTTCGGCGAAAGGCAAAGAAGGTCGGAGAAGGGCAAGGAAGGTCGGAGAAGGGCAAGCAAGTTCGGAGAAGGGCAAGCAAGGTCGGAGAAGGGCAAAGAATTTCGAGAAGGACAAAGAAGGTCGGAGAAAGGCAAAGAAGGTCGGAGAAGGCAAAGAAGGTCGCAGAAGGGGAAAGAAGGTAGGAGAAGGCAAAGAAGGTCGGAGAAGGGCAAAGAAGGTCAGAGAAGGGCAAAGAAGTTCGGAGAACGGCAAAGAAGTTCGGAGAAGGGCAAAGAAGGTCGGTTAAGGGCAAAGAAGGTCGGAGAAGGGCAAAGAAGGTCGGAGGAGGGCAAAGAAGGTCGGAGGAGGGCAAAGAAGGTCGGAGGAGGGCAAAGAAGTTCGGGGAAGGGCAAAGAAGGTCGGGGAAGGGCAAAGAAGGTCGGGGAAGGGCAAAGAAGGTCGGAGAAGGGCAAAGAAGGTCGGAGAAGGGCAAAGAAGGTCGGAGAAGGGCAAAGAAGGTCGGAGAAGGGCAAAGAAGGTCGGAGAAGGGCAAAGAATTTCGGAGAAGGGCAAAGAAGGTCGGAGAAGGGCAAAGAAGGTCGGAGAAGGGCAAAGAAGGTCGGAGAAGGGCAAAGAAGGTCGGAGGAGGGCAAAGAAGGTCGGAGGATGGCAAAGAAGGTCGGGGAAGGGCAAAGAAGGTCGGGGAAGGGCAAAGAAGGTCGGAGAAGGGCAAAGAAGGTCGGAGAAGGGCAAAGAAGGTCGGAGAAGGGCAAAGAAGGTCGGAGAAGGGCAAAGAAGGTCGGAGAAGGGCAAGGAAGGTCGGAGAAGGGCAAGGAAGGTCGGAGAAGGGCAAGGAAGGTCGGAGAAGGGCAAGGAAGGTCGGAGAAGGGCAAGGAAGGTCGGAGAAGGGCAAGGAAGGTCGGAGAAGGGCAAGGAAGGTCGGAGAAGGGCAAGGAAGGTCGGAGAAGGGCAAAGAAGGTCGGAGAAGGGCAAAGAAGGTCGGAGAAGGGCAAAGAAGGTCGGAGAAGGGCAAAGAAGTTCGGAGAAGGGCAAAGAAGTTCGGAGAAGGGCAAAGAAGGTCGGAGAAGGGCAAAGAAGGTTCGGAGAAGGGCAAAGAAGGTCGGAGCAGGGCAAAGAAGGTCGGAGAAGGGCAAAGAAGGTCGGAGAAGGGCAAAGAAGGTCGGAGAAGGGCGAGGAAGTTCGGAGAAGGGCGAGGAAGTTCGGAGAAGGGCGAGGAAGGTCGGAGAAGGGCGAGGAAGGTCGGAGAAGGGCGAGGAAGGTCGGAGAAGGGCGAGGAAGGTAGGAGAAGGGCGAGGAAGGTCGGAGAAGGGCGAGGAAGGTCGGAGAAGGGCGAGGAAGGTCGGAGAAGGGCGAGGAAGGTCGGAGAAGGGCAAAGAAGGTCGGAGAAAGGCAAAGAAGGTCGGAGAAGGGCAAAGAAGGTCGGAGAAGGGCAAAGAAGGTCGGAGAAGGGCAAAGAAGGTCGGAGAAAGGCAAAGAAGGTCGGAGAAGGGCAAAGAAGGTCGGAGAAGTTCGGCGAAAGGCAAAGAAGGTCGGAGAAGGGCAAGGAAGGTCAGAGAAGGGCAAGCAAGTTCGGAGAAGGGCAAGCAAGGTCGGAGAAGGGCAAAGAATTTCGAGAAGGACAAAGAAGGTCGGAGAAGGGCAAAGAAGGTCGGAGAAGGGCAAAGAAGTTCGGAGAACGGCAAAGAAGGTCGGGGAAGGGCAAAGAAGGTCGGGGAAGGGCAAAGAAGGTCGGGGAAGGGCAAAGAAGGTCGGGGAAGGGCAAAGAAGGTCGGAGAAGGGCAAAGAAGGTCGGAGAAGGGCAAAGAAGGTCGGAGAAGGGCAAAGAAGGTCGGAGAAGGGCAAAGAAGGTCGGAGAAGGGCAAAGAAGGTCGGAGAAGGGCAAAGAAGGTCGGAGAAGGGCAAAGAAGGTCGGAGAAGGGCAAAGAAGGTCGGAGAAGGGCAAAGAAGGTCAGAGGAGGGCAAAGAAGGTCGGAGGAGGACAAAGAAGGTCGGAGGAGGGCAAAGAAGGTCGGGGAAGGACAAAGAAGGTCGGGGAAGGGCAAAGAAGGTCGGGGAAGGGCAAAGAAGGTCGGGGAAGGGCAAAGAAGGTCGGGGAAGGGCAAAGAAGGTCGGGGAAGGGCCAAGAATGTCGGAGAAGGGCAAAGAAGGTCGGAGAAGGGCAAAGAAGGTCAGAGAAGGGCAAAGAAGGTCGGAGAAGGGCAAGGAAGGTCGGAGAAGGGCAAGGAAGTTCGGAGAAGGGCAAGGCAGGTCGGAGAAGGGCAAGGAAGGTCGGAGAAGGGCAAAGAAGGTCGGAGAAGGGCAAAGAAGGTCGGAGAAAGGCAAAGAAGGTCGGAGAAGGGCAAAGAAGGTCGGAGAAGGGCAAAGAAGGTCGGAGAAGGGCAAAGAAGGTCGGAGAAGGGCAAAGAAGGTCGGAGAAGGGCAAAGAAGGTCGGAGGAGGACAAAGAAGGTCGGAGGAGGACAAAGAAGGTCAGAGAAGGGCAAAGAAGTTTGGAGAACGGCAAGGAAGGTCGGAGAAGGGCAAGGAAGTTCGGAGAAGGGCAAAGAAGGTCAGAGAAGGGCAAAGAAGGTCGGAGAAGGGCAAAGAAGGTCGGAGAAGGGCAAAGAAGGTCGGAGAAGGGCAAAGAAGGTCGGAGAACGGCAAAGAAGGTCGGAGAAGGGCAAAGAAGGTCGGAGAAGGGCAAAGAAGGTCGGAGAAGGGCAAAGAAGGTCGGAGAAGGGCAAAGAAGGTCGGGGAAGGGCAAAGAAGGTCGGAGAACGGCAAAGAAGGTCGGGGAAGGGCAAAGAAGGTCGGAGAAGGGCAAAGAAGGTCGGAGAAGGGCAAAGAAGGTCGGGGAAGGGCAAAGAAGGTCAGAGAACGGCAAAGAAGGTCGGGGAACGGCAAAGAAGGTCGGAGAAGGGCAAAGAAGGTCGGAGAAGGGCAAAGAAGGTCGGAGAAGGGCAAAGAAGGTCGGAGAAGGGCAAAGAAGGTCGGAGAAGGGCAAAGAAGGTCGGAGAAGGGCAAAGAAGGTCGGAGAAGGGCAAAGAAGGTCGGAGAAGGGCAAAGAAGTTCGGAGAAGGGCAAAGAAGGTCGGAGAAGGGCAAAGAAGGTCGGGGAAGGGCAAAGAAGGTCGGGAAAGGGCAAAGAAGGTCGGAGAAGGCAAGGAAGGTCGGAGAAGGCAAAGAAGGTCGGAGAAGGCAAAGAAGGTCGGAGAAGGGCAAAGAAGGTCGGAGGAGGACAAAGAAGGTCGGAGGAGGACAAAGAAGGTCAGAGAAGGGCAAAGAAGTTTGGAGAACGGCAAGGAAGGTCGGAGAAGGGCAAGGAAGTTCGGAGAAGGGCAAAGAAGGTCAGAGAAGGGCAAAGAAGGTCGGAGAAGGGCAAAGAAGGTCGGAGAAGGGCAAAGAAGGTCGGAGAAGGGCAAAGAAGGTCGGAGAAGGGCAAAGAAGGTCGGAGAAGGGCAAAGAAGGTCGGGGAAGGGCAAAGAAGGTCGGGAAAGGGCAAAGAAGGTCGGAGAAGGGCAAAGAAGGTCGGAGAAGGGCAAAGAAGGTCGGAGATTGGCAAAGAAGGTCGGAGAAGGGCAAAGAAGGTCGGAGAAGGGCAAAGAAGGTCGGAGAAGGGCAAAGAAGGTCGGAGAAGGGCAAAGAAGGTCGGAGAAGGGCAAAGAAGGTCGGAGAAGGGCAAAGAAGTTCGGAGAAGGGCAAAGAAGGTCGGGGAAGGGCAAAGAAGGTCGGGGAAGTGCAAAGAAGGTCGGGGAAGGGCAAAGAAGTTGGGAGAAGGGCAAAGAAGGTCGGAGAAGGGCAAAGAAGGTCGGAGAAGGGCAAAGAAGGTCGGAGAAGGGCAAAGAAGGTCGGAGAAGGCAAGGAAGTTCGGGGAAGGGCAAAGAAGGTCGGGGAAGGGCAAAGAAGGTCGGGGAAGGGCAAAGAAGGTCGGAGAAGGGCAAAGAAGGTCGGAGAAGAGCAAAGAAGGTCGGAGAAGGGCAAAGAAGGTCGGAGAAGGGCAAAGAAGGTCGGAGAAGGGCAAAGAAGTTCGGAGAAGTGCAAAGAAGGTCGGAGAAGGGCAAAGAAGGTCGGAGAAGAGCAAAGAAGTTCGGAGAAGGGCAAAGAAGGTCGGGGAAGGGCAAAGAAGGTCGGAGAAGGGCAAAGAAGGTCGGAGAAGGGCAAAGAAGGTCGGAGAAGGGCAAAGAAGGTCGGGAAAGGGCAAAGAAGGTCGGAGAAGGCAAAGAAGGTCGGAGAAGGGCAAAGAAGGTCGGAGAAGGGCAAAGAAGGTCGGAGAAGGGCAAAGAAGGTCGGGGAAGGGCAAAGAAGGTCGGAGAAGGGCAAAGAAGGTCGGAGAAGGGCAAAGAAGGTCGGAGAAGGGCAAAGAAGTTCGGAGAAGTGCAAAGAAGGTCGGAGAAGGGCAAAGAAGGTCGGAGAAGGGCAAAGAAGGTCGGAGAAGGGCAAAGAAGGTCGGAGAAGGGCAAAGAAGGTCGGAGAAGAGCAAAGAAGGTCGGACAAGGGCAGAGAAGGTCGGGGAAGGGCAAAGAAGGTCGGGGAAGGGCAAAGAAGGTCGGGGAAGGGCAAAGAAGGTCGGAGAAGGGCAAAGAAGGTCGGAGAAGGGCAAAGAAGGTCGGGAAAGGGCAAAGAAGGTCGGAGAAGGGCAAAGAAGGTCGGAGCAGGGCAAAGAAGGTCGGAGCAGGGCAAAGAAGGTCGGAGAAGGGCAAAGAAGGTCGGGGAAGGGCAAAGAAGGTCGGAGAAGGGCAAAGAAGTTCGGAGAAGGGCAAATAAATTCGGAGAAGGGCAAAGAAGTTCGGAGAAGGGCAAAGAAGGTCGGGGAAGGGCAAAGAAGGTCGGGGACGGGCAAAGAAGGTCGGGGAAGGGCAAAGAAGGTCGGGGAAGGGCAAAGAAGGTCGGGGAAGGGCAAAGAAGGTCGGAGAAGGCAAAGAAGGTCGGGGAAGGGCAAAGAAGGTCGGGGAAGGGCAAAGAAGGTCGGGGAAGGGCAAAGAAGGTCGGGGAAGGGCAAAGAAGGTCGGGGAAGGGCAAAGAAGGTCGGAGAAGGGCAAGGAAGGTCGGGGAAGGGCAAAGAAGGTCGGAGAAGGGCAAGGAAGTTCGGAGAAGGACAAGGAAGGTCGGGGAAGGGCAAAGAAGGTCGGAGAAGGGCAAGGAAGGTCGGGGAAGGGCAAAGAAGGTCGGAGAAGGGCAAAGAAGGTCGGGGAAGGGCAAAGAAGGTCGGGGAAGGGCAAAGAAGGTCGGAGATAGGCAAGGAAGGTCGGAGAAGGGCAAGGAAGGTCGGAGAAGGGGAAGGAAGGTCGGAGAAGGGCAAAGAAGGTCGGAGAAGGGCAAGGAAGTTCGGAGAAGGACAAGGAAGGTCGGGGAAGGGCAAAGAAGGTCGGAGAAGGGCAAGGAAGTTCGGGGAAGGGCAAAGAAGGTCAGAGAAGGGCAAAGAAGGTCGGGGAAGGGCAAAGAAGGTCGGAGAAGGGCAAAGAAGGTCGGAGAAGGGCAAGGAAGGTCGGAGAAGGACAAGGAAGTTCGGAGAAGGGCAAAGAAGGTCGGAGAAGGGCAAAGAAGGTCGGAGCAGGGCAAAGAAGGTCGGAGAAGGGCAAAGAAGGTCGGAGAAGGGCAAAGAAGGTTGGAGAAGGGCGAGGAAGTTCGGAGAAGGGCGAGAAAGTTCGGAGAAGGGCGAGGAAGGTCGGAGAAGGGCGAGGAAGGTCGGAGAAGGGCGAGGAAGGTCGGAGAAGGGCGAGGAAGGTCGGAGAAGGGCGAGGAAGGTCGGAGAAGGGCGAGGAAGGTCGGAGAAGGGCGAGGAAGGTCGGAGAAGGGCGAGGAAGGTCGGAGAAGGGCAAAGAAGGTCGGAGAACGGCAAAGAAGGTCGGAGAAGGGCAAAGAAGGTCGGAGAAGGGCAAAGAAGGTCGGAGAAGGGCAAAGAAGGTCGGAGAAGGGCAAAGAAGGTCGGAGAAGGGCAAAGAAGGTCGGAGAAGGGCAAAGAAGGTCGGAGAAGGGCAAAGAAGGTCGGAGAAGTTCGGCGAAAGGCAAAGAAGGTCGGAGAAGGGCAAGGAAGGTCGGAGAAGGGCAAAGAAGGTCGGAGAAGGGCAAAGAAGGTCGGGGAAGGGCAAAGAAGGTCGGAGAAGGGCAAAGAAGTTCGGAGAAGGGCAAAGAAGTTCGGAGAAGGGCAAAGAAGTTCGGAGAAGGGCAAAGAAGTTCGGAGAAGGGCAAAGAAGGTCGGGGAAGGGCAAAGAAGGTCGTGGACGGGCAAAGAAGGTCGGGGAAGTGCAAAGAAGGTCGGGGAAGGGCAAAGAAGGTCGGGGAAGGGCAAAGAAGGTCGGGGAAGGGCAAAGAAGGTCGGGGAAGGGCAAAGAAGGTCGGGGAAGGGCAAAGAAGGTCGGGGAAGGGCAAAGAAGGTCGGGGAAGGGCAAGGAAGGTCGGGGAAGGGCAAAGAAGGTCGGGAAAGGGCAAGGAAGTTCGGAGAAGGACAAGGAAGGTCGGAGAAGGGCAAAGAAGGTCGGAGAAGGGCAAAGAAGGTCGGAGAAGGGCAAGGAAGGTCGGGGAAGGGCAAAGAAGGTCGGAGAAGGGCAAGGAAGGTCGGAGAAGGGCAAGGAAGGTCGGAGAAGGGCAAAGAAGGTCGGAGAAGGGCAAGGAAGTTCGGAGAAGGACAAGGAAGGTCGGGGAAGGGCAAAGAAGGTCGGAGAAGGGCAAGGAAGTTCGGGGAAGGGCAAAGAAGGTCAGAGAAGGGCAAAGAAGGTCGGAGAAGGGCAAAGAAGGTCGGAGAAGGGCAAGGAAGGTCGGAGAAGGACAAGGAAGGTCGGAGAAGGACAAGGAAGGTCGGAGAAGGGCAAAGAAGGTCAGAGAAGGGCAAAGAAGGTCGGAGAAGGGCAAAGAAGGTCGGAGAAGGGCAAGGAAGGTCGGGGAAGGGCAAAGAAGGTCGGGGAAGGGCAAGGAAGGTCGGGGAAGGGCAAAGAAGGTCGGGGAAGGGCAAAGAAGGTCGGGGAAGGGCAAGGAAGGTCGGAGAAGGGCAAAGAAGGTCGGAGAAGGGCAAAGAAGGTCGGAGAAGGGCAAGGAAGTTCGGAGAAGGGCAAGGAAGGTCGGAGAAGGGCAGGGAAGGTCGGGGAAGGGCAAAGAAGGTCGGGGAAGGGCAAAGAAGGTCGGGGAAGGGCAAAGAAGGTCGGGGAAGGGCAAAGAAGGTCGGAGAAGGGCAAAGAAGGTCGGAGAAGGGCAAAGAAGGTCGGAGAAGGGCAAAGAAGGTCGGGGAAGGGCAAGGAAGGTCGGAGAAGGACAAGGAAGGTCGGAGAAGGGCAAAGAAGGTCGGAGAAGGGCAAAGAAGTTCATGAAAGGGCAAAGAAGGTCGGAGAAGGGCAAAGAAGGTCGGAGAAGGGCAAAGAAGGTCGGAGAAGGGCAAAGAAGGTCGGAGAAGGGCAAAGAAGGTCGGAGAAGGGCAAAGAAGGTCAGAGCAGGGCAAAGAAGGTCGGAGCAGGGCAAAGAAGGTCGGAGAAGGGCAAAGAAGGTCGGGGAAGGGCAAAGAAGGTCGGGGAAGGGCAAAGAAGGTCGGGGAAGGGCAAAGAAGGTCGGGGAAGGGCAAAGAAGGTCGGGGAAGTGCAAAGAAGGTCGGGGAAAGGCAAAGAAGGTCGGGGAAGGGCAAAGAAGGTCGGAGAAGGGCAAAGAAGGTCGGAGAAGGGCAAAGAAGGTCGGAGTAGGGCAAAGAAGGTCGGAGAAGGGCAAAGAAGGTCGGAGAAGGGCAAAGAAGGTCGGAGAAGAGCAAAGAAGGTCGGAGAAGAGCAAAGAAGGTCGGACAAGGGCAGAGAAGGTCGGAGAAGTGCAAGGAAGTTCGGGGAAGGGCAAAGAAGGTCGGGGAAGGGCAAAGAAGGTCGGGGAAGGGCAAAGAAGGTCGGGGAAGGGCAAAGAAGGTCGGGGAAGGGCAAAGAAGGTCGGGGAAGGGCAAAGAAGGTCGGGGAAGGGCAAAGAAGGTCGAAGAAGGGCAAAGAAGGTCGGAGAAGGGCAAGGAAGTTCGGAGAAAGGCAAGGAAGGTCGGAGAAGGGCAAGGAAGTTCGGAGAAGGGCAAAGAAGGTCGGGGAAGGGCAAAGAAGGTCGGGGAAGGGCAAAGAAGGTCGGAGCAGGGCAAAGAAGGTCGGAGAAGGGCAAAGAAGGTCGGAGAAGGGCAAAGAAGCTCGGGAAGGGCCAAAAAAGGTCGGAGAAGGCAACGAAGGTCGGAGAGGGGCAAAGAAGTTCGGAGAAGGGCAAAGAACGTCGGAGAAGGGCAAAGAAGGTCGGAGAAGGGCAAAGAAGGTCGGAGAAGGGCAAAGAAGGTCGGAGCAGGGCAAAGAAGGTCGGAGAAGGGCAAAGAAGTTCGGAGCAGGGCAAAGAAGGTCGGAGAAGGGCAAAGAAGGTCGGAGCAGGGCAAAGAAGGTCGGAGAAGGGCAAAGAAGGTCGGGGAAGGGCAAAGAAGTTCGGAGAAGGGCAAAGAAGGTCGGAGCAGGGCAAAGAAGGTCGGAGAAGGGCAAAGAAGGTCGGGGAAGGGCAAAGAAGGTCGGAGAAGGGCAAAGAAGGTCGGAGAAGGGCAAAGAAGGTCGGAGCAGGGCAAAGAAGGTCGGAGCAGGGCAAAGAAGGTCGGGGAAGGGCAAAGAAGGTCGGAGAAGGGCAAGGAAGGTCGGGGAAGGGCAAAGAAGTTCGGAGAAGGGCAAAGAAGTTCGGAGCAGGGCAAAGAAGGTCGGGGAAGGGCAAAGAAGGTCGGGAAAGGGCCAAAAAAGGTCGGAGAAGGCAACGAAGGTCGGAGAGGGGCAAAGAAGTTCGGAGAAGGGCAAAGAAGGTCGGAGAAGGGCGAAGAAGGTCGGAGAAGGGCGAAGAAGGTCGGAGAAGGGCGAAGAAGGTCGGAGAAGGGCGAAGAAGGTCGGAGAATGGCGAAGAAGGACGGGGAAGGGCAAAGAAGGACGGGCAAGGGCAAAGAAGGTCGGAGCAGGGCGACGAAGGTCGGGGAAGGGCGACGAAGGTCGGGGAAGGGCGACGAAGGTCGGGGAAGGGCGACGAAGGTCGGGGAAGGGCGACGAAGGTCGGGGAAGGGCAAAGAAGGTCGGGGAAGGGCAAAGAAGGTCGGAGAAGGGCAAAGAAGGTCGGAGAGGGGCAAAGAAGGTCGGAGAGGGGCAAAGAAGGTCGGAGAGGGGCAAAGAAGGTCGGAGAAGGGCAAAGAAGGTCGGAGAAGGGCAAGGAAGTTCGGAGAAGGGGAAAGAATGTCGGAGAAGGGCAAAGAAGGTCGGAGAAAGGCAAAGAAGGTCGGAGAAAGGCAAAGAAGGTCGGAGAATGCAAAGAAGGTCGGAGAATGCAAAGAAGGTCGGAGAATGCAAAGAAGGTCGGAGAATGCAAAGAAGGTCGGAGAAGGGCAAAGAAGGTCGGAGAAGGGCAAAGAAGGTCGGAGAGGGGCAAAGAAGGTCGGGGAAGGGCAAAGAAGGTCGGGGAAGGGTAAAGAAGGTCGGAGAAGGGCAAAGAAGGTTGGAGAAGGGCGAGGAAGTTCGGAGAAGGGCGAGAAAGTTCGGAGAAGGGCGAGGAAGGTCGGAGAAGGGCGAGGAAGGTCGGAGAAGGGCGAGGAAGGTCGGAGAAGGGCGAGGAAGGTCGGAGAAGGGCGAGGAAGGTCGGAGAAGGGCGAGGAAGGTCGGAGAAGGGCAAAGAAGGTCGGAGAACGGCAAAGAAGGTCGGAGAAGGGCAAAGAAGGTCGGAGAAGGGCAAAGAAGGTCGGAGAAGGGCAAAGAAGGTCGGAGAAGGGCAAAGAAGGTCGGAGAAGGGCAAAGAAGGTCGGAGAAGGGCAAAGAAGGTCGGAGAAGGGCAAAGAAGGTCGGAGAAGTTCGGCGAAAGGCAAAGAAGGTCGGAGAAGGGCAAGGAAGGTCGGAGAAGGGCAAGCAAGTTCGGAGAAGGGCAAGCAAGGTCGGAGAAGGGCAAAGAATTTCGAGAAGGACAAAGAAGGTCGGAGAAAGGCAAAGAAGGTCGGAGAAGGCAAAGAAGGTCGCAGAAGGGTAAAGAAGGTAGGAGAAGGCAAAGAAGGTCGGAGAAGGGCAAAGAAGGTCAGAGAAGGGCAAAGAAGTTCGGAGAACGGCAAAGAAGTTCGGAGAAGGGCAAAGAAGGTCGGTTAAGGGCAAAGAAGGTCGGAGAAGGGCAAAGAAGGTCGGAGGAGGGCAAAGAAGGTCGGAGGAGGGCAAAGAAGGTCGGAGGAGGGCAAAGAAGTTCGGGGAAGGGCAAAGAAGGTCGGGGAAGGGCAAAGAAGGTCGGGGAAGGGCAAAGAAGGTCGGAGAAGGGCAAAGAAGGTCGGAGAAGGGCAAAGAAGGTCGGAGAAGGGCAAAGAAGGTCGGAGAAGGGCAAAGAAGGTCGGAGAAGGGCAAAGAATTTCGGAGAAGGGCAAAGAAGGTCGGAGAAGGGCAAAGAAGGTCGGAGAAGGGCAAAGAAGGTCGGAGAAGGGCAAAGAAGGTCGGAGGAGGGCAAAGAAGGTCGGAGGATGGCAAAGAAGGTCGGGGAAGGGCAAAGAAGGTCGGGGAAGGGCAAAGAAGGTCGGAGAAGGGCAAAGAAGGTCGGAGAAGGGCAAAGAAGGTCGGAGAAGGGCAAAGAAGGTCGGAGAAGGGCAAAGAAGGTCGGAGAAGGGCAAGGAAGGTCGGAGAAGGGCAAGGAAGGTCGGAGAAGGGCAAGGAAGGTCGGAGAAGGGCAAGGAAGGTCGGAGAAGGGCAAGGAAGGTCGGAGAAGGGCAAGGAAGGTCGGAGAAGGGCAAGGAAGGTCGGAGAAGGGCAAGGAAGGTCGGAGAAGGGCAAAGAAGGTCGGAGAAGGGCAAAGAAGGTCGGAGAAGGGCAAAGAAGGTCGGAGAAGGGCAAAGAAGTTCGGAGAAGGGCAAAGAAGTTCGGAGAAGGGCAAAGAAGGTCGGAGAAGGGCAAAGAAGGTTCGGAGAAGGGCAAAGAAGGTCGGAGAAGGGCAAAGAAGGTCGGAGAAGGGCAAAGAAGGTCGGAGAAGGGCAAAGAAGGTCGGAGAAGGGCGAGGAAGTTCGGAGAAGGGCGAGGAAGTTCGGAGAAGGGCGAGGAAGGTCGGAGAAGGGCGAGGAAGGTCGGAGAAGGGCGAGGAAGGTCGGAGAAGGGCGAGGAAGGTAGGAGAAGGGCGAGGAAGGTCGGAGAAGGGCGAGGAAGGTCGGAGAAGGGCGAGGAAGGTCGGAGAAGGGCGAGGAAGGTCGGAGAAGGGCAAAGAAGGTCGGAGAAAGGCAAAGAAGGTCGGAGAAGGGCAAAGAAGGTCGGAGAAGGGCAAAGAAGGTCGGAGAAGGGCAAAGAAGGTCGGAGAAGGGCAAAGAAGGTCGGAGAAGGGCAAAGAAGGTCGGAGAAGTTCGGCGAAAGGCAAAGAAGGTCGGAGAAGGGCAGAGAAGGTCAGAGAAGGGCAAGCAAGTTCGGAGAAGGGCAAGCAAGGTCGGAGAAGGGCAAAGAATTTCGAGAAGGACAAAGAAGGTCGGAGAAGGGCAAAGAAGGTCGGAGAAGGGCAAAGAAGTTCGGAGAACGGCAAAGAAGGTCGGGGAAGGGCAAAGAAGGTCGGGGAAGGGCAAAGAAGGTCGGGGAAGGGCAAAGAAGGTCGGGGAAGGGCAAAGAAGGTCGGAGAAGGGCAAAGAAGGTCGGAGAAGGGCAAAGAAGGTCGGAGAAGGGCAAAGAAGGTCGGAGAAGGGCAAAGAAGGTCGGAGAAGGGCAAAGAAGGTCGGAGAAGGGCAAAGAAGGTCGGAGAAGGGCAAAGAAGGTCGGAGAAGGGCAAAGAAGGTCGGAGAAGGGCAAAGAAGGTCAGAGGAGGGCAAAGAAGGTCGGAGGAGGACAAAGAAGGTCGGAGGAGGGCAAAGAAGGTCGGGGAAGGACAAAGAAGGTCGGGGAAGGGCAAAGAAGGTCGGGGAAGGGCAAAGAAGGTCGGGGAAGGGCAAAGAAGGTCGGGGAAGGGCAAAGAAGGTCGGGGAAGGGCCAAGAATGTCGGAGAAGGGCAAAGAAGGTCGGAGAAGGGCAAAGAAGGTCAGAGAAGGGCAAAGAAGGTCGGAGAAGGGCAAGGAAGGTCGGAGAAGGGCAAGGAAGTTCGGAGAAGGGCAAGGCAGGTCGGAGAAGGGCAAGGAAGGTCGGAGAAGGGCAAAGAAGGTCGGAGAAGGGCAAAGAAGGTCGGAGAAAGGCAAAGAAGGTCGGAGAAGGGCAAAGAAGGTCGGAGAAGGGCAAAGAAGGTCGGAGAAGGGCAAAGAAGGTCGGAGAAGGGCAAAGAAGGTCGGAGAAGGGCAAAGAAGGTCGGAGGAGGACAAAGAAGGTCGGAGGAGGACAAAGAAGGTCAGAGAAGGGCAAAGAAGTTTGGAGAACGGCAAGGAAGGTCGGAGAAGGGCAAGGAAGTTCGGAGAAGGGCAAAGAAGGTCAGAGAAGGGCAAAGAAGGTCGGAGAAGGGCAAAGAAGGTCGGAGAAGGGCAAAGAAGGTCGGAGAAGGGCAAAGAAGGTCAGAGAACGGCAAAGAAGGTCGGAGAAGGGCAAAGAAGGTCGGAGAAGGGCAAAGAAGGTCGGAGAAGGGCAAAGAAGGTCGGAGAAGGGCAAAGAAGGTCGGGGAAGGGCAAAGAAGGTCGGAGAACGGCAAAGAAGGTCGGGGAAGGGCAAAGAAGGTCGGAGAAGGGCAAAGAAGGTCGGAGAAGGGCAAAGAAGGTCGGGGAAGGGCAAAGAAGGTCAGAGAACGGCAAAGAAGGTCGGGGAAGGGCAAAGAAGGTCGGAGAAGGGCAAAGAAGGTCGGAGAAGGGCAAAGAAGGTCGGAGAAGGGCAAAGAAGGTCGGAGAAGGGCAAAGAAGGTCGGAGAAGGGCAAAGAAGGTCGGAGAAGGGCAAAGAAGGTCGGAGAAGGGCAAAGAAGGTCGGAGAAGGGCAAAGAAGGTCGGAGAAGGGCAAAGAAGTTCGGAGAAGGGCAAAGAAGGTCGGAGAAGGGCAAAGAAGGTCGGGGAAGGGCAAAGAAGGTCGGGAAAGGGCAAAGAAGGTCGGAGAAGGCAAGGAAGGTCGGAGAAGGCAAAGAAGGTCGGAGAAGGCAAAGAAGGTCGGAGAAGGGCAAAGAAGGTCGGAGGAGGACAAAGAAGGTCGGAGGAGGACAAAGAAGGTCAGAGAAGGGCAAAGAAGTTTGGAGAACGGCAAGGAAGGTCGGAGAAGGGCAAGGAAGTTCGGAGAAGGGCAAAGAAGGTCAGAGAAGGGCAAAGAAGGTCGGAGAAGGGCAAAGAAGGTCGGAGAAGGGCAAAGAAGGTCGGAGAAGGGCAAAGAAGGTCGGAGAAGGGCAAAGAAGGTCGGAGAAGGGCAAAGAAGGTCGGGGAAGGGCAAAGAAGGTCGGGAAAGGGCAAAGAAGGTCGGAGAAGGGCAAAGAAGGTCGGAGAAGGGCAAAGAAGGTCGGAGATTGGCAAAGAAGGTCGGAGAAGGGCAAAGAAGGTCGGAGAAGGGCAAAGAAGGTCGGAGAAGGGCAAAGAAGGTCGGAGAAGGGCAAAGAAGGTCGGAGAAGGGCAAAGAAGGTCGGAGAAGGGCAAAGAAGTTCGGAGAAGGGCAAAGAAGGTCGGGGAAGGGCAAAGAAGGTCGGGGAAGTGCAAAGAAGGTCGGGGAAGGGCAAAGAAGTTGGGAGAAGGGCAAAGAAGGTCGGAGAAGGGCAAAGAAGGTCGGAGAAGGGCAAAGAAGGTCGGAGAAGGGCAAAGAAGGTCGGAGAAGGCAAGGAAGTTCGGGGAAGGGCAAAGAAGGTCGGGGAAGGGCAAAGAAGGTCGGGGAAGGGCAAAGAAGGTCGGAGAAGGGCAAAGAAGGTCGGAGAAGAGCAAAGAAGGTCGGAGAAGGGCAAAGAAGGTCGGAGAAGGGCAAAGAAGGTCGGAGAAGGGCAAAGAAGTTCGGAGAAGTGCAAAGAAGGTCGGAGAAGGGCAAAGAAGGTCGGAGAAGAGCAAAGAAGTTCGGAGAAGGGCAAAGAAGGTCGGGGAAGGGCAAAGAAGGTCGGAGAAGGGCAAAGAAGGTCGGAGAAGGGCAAAGAAGGTCGGAGAAGGGCAAAGAAGGTCGGGAAAGGGCAAAGAAGGTCGGAGAAGGCAAGGAAGGTCGGAGAAGGCAAAGAAGGTCGGAGAAGGCAAAGAAGGTCGGAGAAGGGCAAAGAAGGTCGGAGAAGGGCAAAGAAGGTCGGAGAAGGGCAAAGAAGGTCGGGGAAGGGCAAAGAAGGTCGGAGAAGGGCAAAGAAGGTCGGAGAAGGGCAAAGAAGGTCGGAGAAGGGCAAAGAAGTTCGGAGAAGTGCAAAGAAGGTCGGAGAAGGGCAAAGAAGGTCGGAGAAGGGCAAAGAAGGTCGGAGAAGGGCAAAGAAGGTCGGAGAAGGGCAAAGAAGGTCGGAGAAGAGCAAAGAAGGTCGGACAAGGGCAGAGAAGGTCGGGGAAGGGCAAAGAAGGTCGGGGAAGGGCAAAGAAGGTCGGGGAAGGGCAAAGAAGGTCGGAGAAGGGCAAAGAAGGTCGGAGAAGGGCAAAGAAGGTCGGGAAAGGGCAAAGAAGGTCGGAGAAGGGCAAAGAAGGTCGGAGCAGGGCAAAGAAGGTCGGAGCAGGGCAAAGAAGGTCGGAGAAGGGCAAAGAAGGTCGGGGAAGGGCAAAGAAGGTCGGAGAAGGGCAAAGAAGTTCGGAGAAGGGCAAATAAATTCGGAGAAGGGCAAAGAAGTTCGGAGAAGGGCAAAGAAGGTCGGGGAAGGGCAAAGAAGGTCGGGGACGGGCAAAGAAGGTCGGGGAAGGGCAAAGAAGGTCGGGGAAGGGCAAAGAAGGTCGGGGAAGGGCAAAGAAGGTCGGAGAAGGCAAAGAAGGTCGGGGAAGGGCAAAGAAGGTCGGGGAAGGGCAAAGAAGGTCGGGGAAGGGCAAAGAAGGTCGGGGAAGGGCAAAGAAGGTCGGGGAAGGGCAAAGAAGGTCGGAGAAGGGCAAGGAAGGTCGGGGAAGGGCAAAGAAGGTCGGAGAAGGGCAAGGAAGTTCGGAGAAGGACAAGGAAGGTCGGGGAAGGGCAAAGAAGGTCGGAGAAGGGCAAGGAAGGTCGGGGAAGGGCAAAGAAGGTCGGAGAAGGGCAAAGAAGGTCGGGGAAGGGCAAAGAAGGTCGGGGAAGGGCAAAGAAGGTCGGAGATAGGCAAGGAAGGTCGGAGAAGGGCAAGGAAGGTCGGAGAAGGGGAAGGAAGGTCGGAGAAGGGCAAAGAAGGTCGGAGAAGGGCAAAGAAGTTCGGAGAAGGACAAGGAAGGTCGGGGAAGGGCAAAGAAGGTCGGAGAAGGGCAAGGAAGTTCGGGGAAGGGCAAAGAAGGTCAGAGAAGGGCAAAGAAGGTCGGGGAAGGGCAAAGAAGGTCGGAGAAGGGCAAAGAAGGTCGGAGAAGGGCAAGGAAGGTCGGAGAAGGACAAGGAAGTTCGGAGAAGGGCAAAGAAGGTCAGAGAAGGGCAAAGAAGGTCGGAGAAGGGCAAAGAAGGTCGGAGAAGGGCAAGGAAGTTCGGAGAAGGACAAGGAAGGTCGGGGAAGGGCAAAGAAGGTCGGAGAAGGGCAAGGAAGGTCGGGGAAGGGCAAAGAAGGTCGAGGAAGGGCAAAGAAGGTCGGGGAAGGGCAAAGAAGGTCGGAGAAGGGCAAGGAAGGTCGGAGAAGGGCAAGGAATGTCGGAGAAGGGCAAGGAAGGTCGGAGAAGGGCAAGGAAGTTCGGAGAAGGGCAAGGAAGGTCGGAGAAGGGCAAAGAAGGTCGGAGAAGGGCAAAGAAGGTCGGAGAAGGGCAAGGAAGGTCGGGGAAGGGCAAAGAAGTTCGGGGAAGGGCAAAGAAGTTCGGGGA
Source organism: Clamator glandarius (assembly GCA_033459285.1). NCBI lineage: Eukaryota > Metazoa > Chordata > Aves > Cuculiformes > Cuculidae > Clamator > Clamator glandarius. The sequence goes on from JAUNZM010001689.1 coordinate 129,612, forward strand.
AGGGCAAAGAAGGTCGGAGAAGGGCAAAGAAGGTCGGAGAAGGGCAAGGAAGTTCGGAGAAGGGCAAGGAAGGTCGGAGAAGGGCAGGGAAGGTCGGGGAAGGGCAAAGAAGGTCGGGGAAGGGCAAAGAAGGTCGGGGAAGGGCAAAGAAGGTCGGAGAAGGGCAAAGAAGGTCGGAGAAGGGCAAAGAAGGTCGGAGAAGGGCAAAGAAGGTCGGAGAAGGGCAAAGAAGGTCGGAGAAGGGCAAAGAAGTTTATAGAATGGCAAGGAAGGTCGGAGAAGGGCAAAGAAGTTCGGAGAAGGGCAAAGAAGGTCGGAGAAGGGCAAAGAAGGTCGGAGAAGGGCAAGGAAGGTCGGAGAAGGTCAAAGAAGGTCGGAGAAGGACAAGGAAGGTCGGAGAAGGACAAGGAAGGTCGGAGAAGGACAAGGAAGGTCGGAGAAGGGCAAAGAATTCGGAGAAGGGCAAAGAAGGTCGGAGAAGGGCAAAGAAGGTCGGAGAAGGGCAAAGAAGGTCGGAGAAGGGCAAAGAAGGTCGGGGAAGGGCAAAGAAGGTCGGAGAAGGGCAAGGAAGGTCGGAGAAGGGCAAGGAAGGTCGGAGAAGGGCAAAGAAGGTCGGAGAAGGGCAAGGAATGTCGGAGAAGGACAAGGAAGGTCGGAGAAGGGCAAAGAAGGTCGGAGAAGGGCAAAGAAGTTCGGAGAAGGGCAAGGAATTTTGGGGAAGGGCAAAGAAGGTCGGAGAAGGGCAGGGAAGTTCGGAGAAGGCAAAGAAGGTCGGGGAAGGGCAAAGAAGGTCGGAGAAGGGTAAAGAAGTTTATAGAAGGGCAAGGAAGGTAGGAGAAGGGCAAAGAAGTTCGGAGAAGGGCAAAGAAGGTCGGGGAAGGGCAAAGAAGGTCGAAGAAGGTCAAAGAAGGTCGGAGAAGGGCAAAGAAGGTCGGAGAAGGTCAAAGAAGGTCGGAGAAGTGCAAAGAAGGTCGGAGAAGGGCAAAGAAGGTCGGAGAAGGGCAAAGAAGGTCGGGGAAGGGCAAAGAAGGTCGGAGAAGGGCAAAGAAGGTCGGAGAAGGGCAAAGAAGGTCGGAGAAGGTCAAAGAAGGTCGGAGAAGGACAAGGAAGGTCGGAGAAGGACAAGGAAGGTCGGAGAAGGACAAGGAAGGTCGGAGAAGGGCAAAGAATTCGGAGAAGGGCAAAGAAGGTCGGAGAAGGGCAAAGAAGGTCGGAGAAGGGCAAAGAAGGTCGGAGAAGGGCAAAGAAGGTCGGGGAAGGGCAAAGAAGGTCGGAGAAGGGCAAGGAAGGTCGGAGAAGGGCAAGGAAGGTCGGAGAAGGGCAAAGAAGGTCGGAGAAGGGCAAGGAATGTCGGAGAAGGACAAGGAAGGTCGGAGAAGGGCAAAGAAGGTCGGAGAAGGGCAAAGAAGTTCGGAGAAGGGCAAGGAATTTTGGGGAAGGGCAAAGAAGGTCGGAGAAGGGCAGGGAAGTTCGGAGAAGGCAAAGAAGGTCGGGGAAGGGCAAAGAAGGTCGGAGAAGGGCAAGGAAGGTAGGAGAAGGGCAAAGAAGTTCGGAGAAGGGCAAAGAAGGTCGGGGAAGGGCAAAGAAGGTCGAAGAAGGTCAAAGAAGGTCGGAGAAGGGCAAAGAAGGTCGGAGAAGGTCAAAGAAGGTCGGAGAAGTGCAAAGAAGGTCGGAGAAGGGCAAAGAAGGTCGGAGAAGGGCAAAGAAGGTCGGGGAAGGGCAAAGAAGGTCGGAGAAGGGCAAAGAAGGTCGGAGAAGGGCAGAGAAGGTCGGAGAAGGGCAAAGAAGGTCGGAGAAGGGCAAAGAAGGTCGGAGAAGGGCAAAGAAGGTCGGAGCAGGGCAAAGAAGGTCAGAGCAGGGCAAAGAAGGTCGGAGAAGGACAAGGAAGGTCGGGGAAGGGCAAAGAATGTCGGAGAAGGGTAAAGAAGTTTATAGAAGGGCAAGGAAGGTAGGAGAAGGGCAAAGAAGTTCGGAGAAGGGCAAAGAAGGTCGGGGAAGGGCAAAGAAGGTCGAAGAAGGTCAAAGAAGGTCGGAGAAGGGCAAAGAAGGTCGGAGAAGGTCAAAGAAGGTCGGAGAAGTGCAAAGAAGGTTGGAGAAGGGCAAAGAAGGTCGGAGAAGGGCAAAGAAGGTCGGGGAAGGGCAAAGAAGGTCGGAGAAGGGCAAAGAAGGTCGGAGAAGGGCAGAGAAGGTCGGAGAAGGGCAAAGAAGGTCTGAGAAGTTCAAAGAAGGTCGGAGAAGGGCAAAGAAGGTCGGGGAAGGGCAAAGAAGGTCGGAGAAGGGCAAAGAAGGTCGGAGAAGGGCAAAGAAGGTCGGAGAAGGGCAAAGAAGTTCATGAAAGGGCAAAGAAGGTCGAAGAAGGGCAAAGAAGGTCGGAGAAGGTCAAAGAAGGTCGGAGAAGGTCAAAGAAGGTCGGAGAAGGGCAAAGAAGGTCGGAGAAGGGCAAAGAAGGTCGGAGAAGGGCAAAGAAGGTCGGAGCAGGGCAAAGAAGGTCGGAGAAGGGCAAAGAAGGTCGGAGAAGGGCAAAGAAGGTCGGAGAAGGGCACAGAAGGTCGGAGAAGGGCAAAGAACGTCGGGGAAGGGCAAATAAGGTCGGAGAAGGACAAAGAAGTTCGGAGAAGGGCAAAGAAGGTCGGGGAAGGGCAAAGAAGGTCGGGGAAGGGCAAAGAAGGTCGGGGAAGGGCAAAGAAGGTCGGGGAAGGGCAAAGAAGGTCGGGGAAGGGCAAAGAAGGTCGGGGATGGGCAAAGAAGGTCGGGGAAGGGCAAAGAAGGTCGAGGAAGGGCAAAGAAGGTCGGGGAAGGGCAAAGAAGGTCGGGGAAGGGCAAAGAAGGTCGGAGAAGGGCAAAGAAGGTCGGAGAAGGGCAAAGAAGGTCGGAGAAGGGCAAAGAAGGTCGGAGAAGGGCAAAGAAGGTCGGAGAAGAGCAAAGAAGGTCGGAGAAGAGCAAAGAAGGTCGGACAAGGGCAGAGAAGGTCGGAGAAGGGCAAGGAAGTTCGGGGAAGGGCAAAGAAGGTCGGGGAAGGGCAAAGAAGGTCGGGGAAGGGCAAAGAAGGTCGGGGAAGGGCAAAGAAGGTCGGGGAAGGGCAAAGAAGGTCGGGGAAGGGCAAAAAAGGTCGAAGAAGGGCAAAGAAGGTCGGAGAAGGGCAAGGAAGTTCGGAGAAGGGCAAGGAAGGTCGGAGAAGGGCAAGGAAGTTCGGAGAAGGGCAAAGAAGGTCGGGGAAGGGCAAAGAAGGTCGGAGCAGGGCAAAGAAGGTCGGAGCAGGGCAAAGAAGGTCGGAGAAGGGCAAAGAAGGTCGGGAAAGGGCCAAAAAAGGTCGGAGAAGGCAACGAAGGTCGGAGGAGGGCAAAGAAGGTCGGAGAAGGGCAAAGAAGTTCGGAGAAGGGCAAAGAAGGTCGGAGAAGAGCAAAGAAGGTCGGAGAAGGGCAAAGAAGGTCGGAGAAGGGCAAAGAAGGTCCGAGAAGGGCAAAGAAGGTCGGAGAAAGGCAAAGAAGGTCGGAGCAGGGCAAAGAAGGTCGGAGAAAGGCAAAGAAGGTCGGAGAAGGGCAAAGAAGGTCGGAGAAGGGCAAAGAAGGTCGGAGAAGGGCAAAGAAGGTCCGAGAAGGGCAAAGAAGGTCGGAGCAGGGCAAAGAAGGTCGGAGAAGGGCAAAGAAGGTCGGGGAAGGGCAAAGAAGGTCGGAGAAGGGCAAAGAAGGTCGGAGAAGGGCAAAGAAGGTCGGGAAAGGGCAAAGAAGGTCGGAGAAGGGCAAAGAAGGTCGGAGAAGGGCAAAGAAGGTCGGAGCAGGGCAAAGAAGGTCGGAGCAGGGCAAAGAAGGTCGGGGAAGGGCAAAGAAGGTCGGAGAAGGGCAAGGAAGGTCGGGGAAGGGCAAAGAAGGTCGGAGCAGGGCAAAGAAGTTCGGAGAAGGGCAAAGAAGGTCGGGGAAGGGCAAAGAAGGTCGGAGAAGGGCAAAGAAGGTCGGAGAAGGGCAAAGAAGGTCGGAGAAGGGCAAAGAAGGTCGGAGAAGGGCAAAGAAGGTCGGAGAAGGCAAAGAAGGTCGGGGAAGGGCAAAGAAGGTCGGGGATGGGCAAAGAAGTTCGGGGAAGGGCAAAGAAGGTCGGGGAAGGGCAAAGAAGGTCGGAGAAGGGCAAGGAAGGTCGGGGAAGGGCAAAGAAGGTCGGAGAAGGGCAAGGAAGGTCGGGGAAGGGCAAAGAAGGTCGGAGAAGGGCAAAGAAGGTCGGGGAAGGGCAAAGAAGGTCGGGGAAGGGCAAGGAAGGTCGGAGAAGGGCAAGGAAGGTCGGAGAAGGGCAAGGAAGGTCGGAGAAGGGCAAGGAAGGTCGGAGAAGGGCAAGGAAGGTCGGAGAAGGGCAAAGAAGGTCGGAGAAGGGCAAGGAAGGTCGGAGAAGGACAAGGAAGGTCGGGGAAGGACAAGGAAGGTCGGGGAAGGGCAAAGAAGGTCGGAGAAGGGCAAAGAAGGTCGGGGAAGGGCAAAGAAGGTCGGAGAAGGGCAAAGAAGGTCGGGGAAGGGCAAAGAAGGTCGGGGAAGGGCAAAGAAGGTCGGAGAAGGGCAAGGAAGGTCGGAGAAGGGCAAGGAAGGTCGGAGAAGGGCAAGGAAGGTCGGAGAAGGGCAAAGAAGGTCGGAGAAGGGCAAGGAAGGTCAGAGAAGGACAAGGAAGGTCGGAGAAGGGCAAAGAAGGTCGGAGAAGGGCAAAGAAGGTCGGAGAAGGGCAAAGAAGGTCGGAGAAGGGCAAAGAAGGTCGGAGAAGGGCAAAGAAGTTCGGAGAAGGGCAAGGAAGTTCGGAGAAGGGCAAGGAAGGTCGGAGAAGGGCAAAGAAGGTCGGGGAAGGGCAAAGAAGGTCGGGGAAGGGCAAAGAAGGTCGGAGAAGGGCAAAGAAGGTCGGAGAAGGGCAAAGAAGGTCGGAGAAGGGCAAAGAAGTTCGGGGATGGGCAAAGAAGGTCGGAGAAGGGCAAAGAAGGTCGGAGAAGGGCAAAGAAGGTCGGAGAAGGGCAAAGAAGGTCGCAGAAGGGCAAAGAAGTTCGGAGAAGGGCAAAGAAGGTCGGAGAAGGGCAAAGAAGGTCGGAGAAGGGCAAAGAAGGTCGGAGAAGGGCAAAGAAGGTCGGAGCAGGGCAAAGAAGGTCGGAGCAGGGCAAAGAAGTTCGGAGCAGGGCAAAGAAGGTCGGAGCAGGGCAAAGAAGGTCGGAGAAGGGCAAAGAAGGTCGGAGAAGGGCAAAGAAGGTCGGAGCAGGGCAAAGAAGGTCGGAGAAGGGCAAAGAAGGTCGGAGCAGGGCAAAGGAGGTCGGAGAAGGTCAAAGGAGGTCGGGGAAGGTCAAAGAACGTCGGGGAAGGGCAAAGAAGGTCGGAGAAGGACAAAGAAGTTCGGAGAAGGGCAAAGAAGGTCGGGGAAGGGCAAAGAAGGTCGGGGAAGGGCAAAGAAGTTCGGGGAAGGGCAAAGAAGGTCGGGGAAGGGCAAAGAAGGTCGGAGAAGGGCAAAGAAGGTCGGAGAAGGGCAAAGAAGGTCGGGGAAGGGCAAAGAAGGTCGGGGAAGTGCAAAGAAGGTCGGAGAAGGGCAAAGAAGGTCGGAGAAGGGCAAAGAGTTCGGAGAAGGGCAGAGAAGGTCGGAGAAGGGCAGAGAAGGTCGGGAAAGGGCAAAGAAGGTCGGGAAAGGGCAAAGAAGGTCGGGAAAGGGCAAAGAAGGTCGGGAAAGGGCAAAGAAGGTCGGAGCAGGGCAAAGAAGGACGGAGGAGGGCAAAGAAGGTCGGGAAAGGGCAAAGAAGGTCGGAGAAGGGCAAAGAAGGTCGGAGAAGGGCAAAGAAGGTCGGAGAAGGGCAAAGAAGGTCGGAGGAGGGCATAGAAGGTCGGAGGAGGGCATAGAAGATCGGAGGAGGGCAAAGAAGGTCGGAGGAGGGCAAAGAAGGTCGGAGGAGGGCAAAGAAGGTCGGAGGAGGGCAAAGAAGGTCGGGGAAGGGCAAAGAAGGTCGGAGAAGGGCAAAGAAGGTCGGAGAAGGGCAAAGAAGGTCGGAGAAGGGCAAAGAAGGTCGGAGAAGGGCAAAGAAGGTCGGGGAAGGGCAAAGAAGGTCGGAGGAGGGCAAAGAAGGTCGGAGGAGGGCAAAGAAGGTCGGAGAAGGGCAAAGAAGGTCGGAGAAGGGCAAAGAAGGTCGGAGAAGGGCAAAGAAGGTCGGAGAAGGGCAAAGAAGGTCGGAGAAGTGCAAAGAAGGTCGGAGAAGGGCAAAGAAGGACGGAGAAGGGCAAAGAAGGTCGGAGAAGGGCATAGAAGGTCGGAGAAGGGCAAAGAAGGTCGGAGAAGGGCAAAGAAGGTCGGAGAAGGGCAAAGAAGGTCGGGAAAGGGCAAAGTAGGTCGGAGAAGGGCAAAGTAGGTGGGAGAAGGGCAAAGTAGGTCGGGAAAGGGCAAAGTAGGTCGGCGAAGGGCAAAGTAGGTCGGAGAAGGGCAAAGAAGGTCGGAGAAGGGCAAAGAAGGTCGGGGAAGGGCAAAGAAGGTCGGAGAAGGGCAAAGAAGGTCGGAGAAGGGCAAAGAAGGTCGGAGAAGGGCAAAGAAGGTCGGAGAAGGGCAAAGAAGGTCGGAGAAGGGCAAAGAAGGTCGGAGAAGGGCAAAGAAGGTCGGAGAAGGGCAAAGAAGGGTGGAAGAAGGCAAAGAAGGTCGGAGAAGGGCAAAGAAGGTCGGAGAAGGGCAAAGAAGGTCGGAGAAGGCAAAGAAGGTCGGAGAAGGGCAAAGAAGGTCGGAGGAGGGCATAGAAGATCGGAGGAGGGCAAAGAAGGTCGGAGGAGGGCAAAGATGGTCGGAGGAGGGCAAAGAAGGTCGGAGGAGGGCAAAGAAGGTCGGGGAAGGGCAAAGAAGGTCGGAGAAGGGCAAAGAAGGTCGGAGAAGGGCAAAGAAGTTCGGAGAAGGGCAAAGAAGGTCGGAGAAGGGCAAAGAAGGTCGGAGAAGGGCAAAGAAGGTCGGGGAAGGGCAAAGAAGGTCGGAGGAGGGCAAAGAAGGTCGGAGGAGGGCAAAGAAGGTCGGAGAAGGGCAAAGAAGGTCGGAGAAGGGCAAAGAAGGTCGGAGAAGGGCAAAGAAGGTCGGAGAAGGGCAAAGAAGGTCGGAGAAGGGCAAAGAAGGTCGGAGAAGGGCAAAGAAGGTCGGAGAAGGGCAAAGAAGGTCGGAGAAGGGCAAAGAAGGTCGGAGAAGGGCAAAGAAGGACGGAGAAGGGCAAAGAAGGACGGAGAAGGGCAAAGAAGGTCGGAGAAGGGCATAGAAGGTCGGAGAAGGGCAAAGAAGGTCGGAGAAGGGCAAAGAAGGTCGGAGAAGGGCAAAGAAGGTCGGAGAAGGGCAAAGAAGGTCGGGAAAGGGCAAAGTAGGTCGGAGAAGGGCAAAGTAGGTCGGAGAAGGGCAAAGTAGGTCGGGAAAGGGCAAAGTAGGTCGGAGAAGGGCAAAGAAGTTTGGAGAAGGGCAAAGAAGGTCGGAGAGGGGCAAAGAAGGTCGGAGAAGGGCAAAGAAGGTCGGAGAAGGGCAAAGAAGGTCGGAGAAGGGCAAAGAAGGTCGGAGAAGGGCAAAGAAGGTCGGAGAAGGGCAAAGAAGGTCGGAGAAGGGCAAAGAAGGTCGGAGAAGGGCAAAGAAGGGTGGAAGAAGGCAAAGAAGGTCGGAGAAGGGCAAAGAAGGTCGGAGAAGGCAAAGAAGGTCGGGGAAGGGCAAAGAAGGTTGGGGAAGGGCAAGGAAAGTCGGGGAAGGGCAAAGAAGGTCGGGGAAGGGCAAAGAAGGTCGGAGAAGGGCAAAGAAGTTCGGAGAAGGGCAAAGAAGTTCGGATAAGGGCAAAGAAGGTCGGGGAAGGGCAAAGAAGGTCGGGGAAGGGCAAAGAAGGTCGGGGAAGGGCAAAGAAGGTCTGGGAAGGGCAAAGAAGGTCGGGGAAGGGCAAAGAAGGTCGGGGATGGGCAAAGAAGGTCGGGGAAGGGCAAAGAAGGTCGGAGAAGGGCAAGGAAGGTCGGAGAAGGGCAAAGAAGGTCGGAGAAGGGCAAAGAAGGTCGGAGAAGGGCAAAGAAGGTCGGAGAAGGGCAAAGAAGGTCGGAGAAGGGCAAAGAAGGTCGGAGAAGGGCAAAGAAGGTCGGAGAAGGGCAAAGTAGGTCGGAGAAGGGCAAAGTAGGTCGGAGAAGGGCAAAGAAGGTCGGAGAAGGGCAAAGAAGGTCGGAGAAGGGCAAAGAAGGTCGGAGAAGGGCAAAGAAGGTCGGAGAAGGGCAAAGAAGGTCGGAGAAGGGCAAAGAAGGTCGGAGAAGGCAAAGAAGGTCGGAGAAGGGCAAAGAAGGTCGGAGAAGGGCAAAGAAGGTCGGAGAAGGGCAAAGAAGGTCGGAGAAGGGCAAAGAAGGTCGGAGAAGGGCAAAGAAGGTCGGAGCAGGGCAAAGAAGGTCGGAGCAGGGCAAAGAAGGTCGGAGCAGGGCAAAGAAGGTCGGAGAAGGGCAAAGAAGGTCGGAGCAGGGCAAAGAAGGTCGGAGAAGGGCAAAGAAGGTCGGAGCAGGGCAAAGGAGGTCGGAGAAGGTCAAAGGAGGTCGGGGAAGGTCAAAGAACGTCGGGGAAGGGCAAAGAAGGTCGGAGAAGGACAAAGAAGTTCGGAGAAGGGCAAAGAAGTTCGGAGAAGGGCAAAGAAGGTCGGGGAAGGGCAAAGAAGGTCGGGGAAGGGCAAAGAAGGTCGGGGAAGGGCAAAGAAGGTCGGGGAAGGGCAAAGAAGGTCGGGGAAGGGCAAAGAAGGTCGGAGAAGGGCAAAGAAGTTCGGAGAAGGGCAAGGAAGTTCGGAGAAGGGCAAGGAAGGTCGGAGAAGTGCAGGGAAGGTCGGGGAAGGGCAAAGAAGGTCGGGGAAGGGCAAAGAAGGTCGGGGAAGGGCAAAGAAGGTCGGGGAAGGGCAAAGAAGGTCGGAGAAGGGCAAAGAAAGTCGGAGAAGGGCAAAGAAGTTTATAGAAGGGCAAGGAAGGTCGGAGAAGGGCAAAGAAGGTCGGAGAAGGTCAAAGAAGGTCGGAGAAGGTCAAAGAAGGTCGGAGAAGGGCAAAGAAGGTCGGGGAAGGGCAAAGAAGGTCGGAGAAGGGCAAAGAAGGTCGGAAAGGGCAAAGAAGGTCGGAGAATTTCAAAGAAGGTCGGAGAAGGGCAAAGAAGTTTGGAGAAGGGCAAGGAAGGTCGGAGAAGGGCAGGGAAGGTCGGGGAAGGGCAAAGAAGTCGGGGAAGGGCAAAGAAGGTCGGGGAAGGGCAAAGAAGGTCGGGGAAGGGCAAAGAAGGTCGGAGAAGGGCACAGAAGGTCGGAGAAGGGCAAAGAAGTTCGGAGAATTTCAAAGAAGGTCGGAGAAGGGCAAAGAAGGTCGGAGAAGGGCAAAGAAGGTCGGAGCAGGGCAAAGAAGGTCGGAGCAGGGCAAAGAAGGTCGGAGAAGGGCAAAGAAGGTCGGAGAAGGTCAAAGAACGTCGGGGAAGGGCAAAGAAGGTCGGAGAAGGGCAAGGAATGTCGGAGAAGGGCAAGGAAGTTCGGAGAATGGCAAAGAAGGTCGGGGAAGGGCAAAGAAGGTCGGGGAAGGGCAAAGAAGGTCGGGGAAGGGCAAAGAAGGTCGGGGAAGGGCAAAGAAGGTCGGAGAAGGGCAAAGAAGGTCGGAGAAGGGCAAAGAAGGTCGGAGAAGGCAAAGAAGGTCGGAGAAGGGCAAAGAAGGTCGGAGAAGGGCAAAGAAGGTCGGAGAAGGGCAAAGTAGGTCGGAGAAGGGCAAAGAAGGTCGGAGAAGGGCAAAGAAGGTCGGAGAAGGGCAAAGAAGGTCGGAGAAGGGCAAAGAAGGTCGGGGAAGGCAAAGAAGGTCGGAGCAGGGCAAAGAAGGTCGGAGAAGGGCAAAGAAGGTCGGAGAAGGGCAAAGAAGGTCGGAGAAGGGCAAAGAAGGTCGGAGAAGGGCAAAGAAGGTCGGAGAAGGGCAAAGAAGGTCGGAGAAGGGCAAAGAAGGTCGGAGAAGGGCAAAGAAGGTCGGAGAAGGGCAAAGAATGTCGGAGCAGGGCAAAGAAGGTCGGAGAAGGGCAAAGAAGGTCGGAGAAGGGCAAAGAAGGTCGGAGAAGGGCAAAGAAGGTCGGAGCAGGGCAAAGAAGGTCGGAGCAGGGCAAAGACGGTCGGAGCAGGGCAAAGAAGGTCGGAGCAGGGCAAAGAAGGTCGGAGAAGGGCAAAGAAGGTCGGAGAAGGGCAAAGAAGGTCGGAGCAGGGCAAAGAAGGTCGGAGCAGGGCAAAGAAGGTCGGGGAAGGTCAAAGAACGTCGGGGAAGGGCAAAGAAGGTCGGAGAAGGACAAAGAAGTTCGGAGAAGGGCAAAGAAGTTCGGAGAAGGGCAAAGAAGGTCGGGGAAGGGCAAAGAAGGTCGGGGAAGGGCAAAGAAGGTCGGGGAAGGGCAAAGAAGGTCGGAGAAGGGCAAAGAAGGTCGGAGAAGGGCAAAGAAGGTCGGAGAAGGGCAAAGAAGTTTGGAGAAGGGCAAAGAAGGTCGGAGAGGGGCAAAGAAGGTCGGAGAGGGGCAAAGAAGGTCGGAGAAGGGCAAAGAAGGTCGGAGAAGGGCAAAGAAGGTCGGAGAAGGGCAAAGAAGGTCGGAGAAGGGCAAAGAAGGTCGGAGAAGGGCAAAGAAGGTCGGAGAAGGGCAAAGAAGGTCGGAGAAGGGCAAAGAAGGGTGGAAGAAGGCAAAGAAGGTCGGAGAAGGGCAAAGAAGGTCGGGGAAGGGCAAAGAAGGTTGGGGAAGGGCAAGGAAAGTCGGGGAAGGGCAAAGAAGGTCGGGGAAGGGCAAAGAAGGTCGGAGAAGGGCAAAGAAGTTCGGAGAAGGGCAAAGAAGTTCGGATAAGGGCAAAGAAGGTCGGGGAAGGGCAAAGAAGGTCGGGGAAGGGCAAAGAAGGTCGGGGAAGGGCAAAGAAGGTCTGGGAAGGGCAAAGAAGGTCGGGGAAGGGCAAAGAAGGTCGGGGATGGGCAAAGAAGGTCGGGGAAGGGCAAAGAAGGTCGGAGAAGGGCAAGGAAGGTCGGAGAAGGGCAAAGAAGGTCGGAGAAGGGCAAAGAAGGTCGGAGAAGGGCAAAGAAGGTCGGAGAAGGGCAAAGTAGGTCGGAGAAGGGCAAAGTAGGTCGGAGAAGGGCAAAGAAGGTCGGAGAAGGGCAAAGAAGGTCGGAGAAGGGCAAAGAAGGTCGGAGAAGGGCAAAGAAGGTCGGAGAAGGGCAAAGAAGGTCGGAGAAGGGCAAAGAAGGTCGGAGAAGGGCAAAGAAGGTCGGAGAAGGGCAAAGAAGGTCGGAGAAGGCAAAGAAGGTCGGAGAAGGGCAAAGAAGGTCGGAGAAGGGCAAAGAAGGTCGGAGAAGGGCAAAGAAGGTCGGAGAAGGGCAAAGAAGGTCGGAGCAGGGCAAAGAAGGTCGGAGCAGGGCAAAGAAGGTCGGAGCAGGGCAAAGAAGGTCGGAGCAGGGCAAAGAAGGTCGGAGCAGGGCAAAGAAGGTCGGAGCAGGGCAAAGAAGGTCGGAGAAGGGCAAAGAAGGTCGGAGCAGGGCAAAGAAGGTCGGAGAAGGGCAAAGAAGGTCGGAGCAGGGCAAAGGAGGTCGGAGAAGGTCAAAGGAGGTCGGGGAAGGTCAAAGAACGTCGGGGAAGGGCAAAGAAGGTCGGAGAAGGACAAAGAAGTTCGGAGAAGGGCAAAGAAGTTCGGAGAAGGGCAAAGAAGGTCGGGGAAGGGCAAAGAAGGTCGGAGAAGGGCAAAGAAGGTCGGGGAAGGGCAAAGAAGGTCGGGGAAGGGCAAAGAAGGTCGGAGAAGGGCAAAGAAGGTCGGGGAAGGGCAAAGAAGGTCGGGGAAGGGCAAAGAAGGTCGGGGAAGGGCAAAGAAGGTCGGGGAAGGGCAAAGAAGGTCGGAGAAGGGCAAAGAAGTTCGGAGAAGGGCAAGGAAGTTCGGAGAAGGGCAAAGAAGTTCGGAGAAGGGCAAAGAAGGTCGGGGAAGGGCAAAGAAGGTCGGAGAAGGTCAAAGAAGGTCGGAGAAGGGCAAAGAAGGTCGGAGAAGGTCAAAGAAGGTCGGAGAAGGACAAGGAAGGTCGGAGAAGGGCAAAGAATTCGGAGAAGGGCAAGGAAGGTCGGAGAAGGGCAAGGAAGGTCGGAGAAGGGCAAAGAAGGTCGGGGAAGGGCAAAGAAGGTCGGGGAAGGGCAAAGAAGGTCGGAGAAGGGCAAAGAAAGTCGGAGAAGGGCAAAGAAGTTTATAGAAGGGCAAGGAAGGTCGGAGAAGGGCAAAGAAGGTCGGAGAAGGTCAAAGAAGGTCGGAGAAGGGCAAAGAAGGTCGGGGAAGGGCAAAGAAGGTCGGAGAAGGGCAAAGAAGGTCGGGGAAGGGCAAAGAAGTTTGGAGAAGGGCAAGGAAGGTCGGAGAAGGGCAGGGAAGGTCGGGGAAGGGCAAAGAAGTCGGGGAAGGGCAAAGAAGGTCGGGGAAGGGCAAAGAAGGTCGGGGAAGGGCAAAGAAGGTCGGAGAAGGGCACAGAAGGTCGGAGAAGGGCAAAGAAGTTCGGAGAATTTCAAAGAAGGTCGGAGAAGGGCAAAGAAGGTCGGAGCAGGGCAAAGAAGGTCGGAGCAGGGCAAAGAAGGTCGGAGAAGGGCAAAGAAGGTCGGAGAAGGGCAAAGAAGGTCGGAGCAGGGCAAAGAAGGTCGGGGAAGGTCAAAGAACGTCGGGGAAGGGCAAAGAAGGTCGGAGAAGGACAAAGAAGTTCGGAGAAGGGCAAAGAAGTTCGGAGCAGGGCAAAGAAGGTCGGAGCAGGGCAAAGAAGGTCGGAGCAGGGCAAAGAAGGTCGGATCAGGGCAAAGAAGGTCGGAGCAGGGCAAAGACGGTCGGAGCAGGGCAAAGAAGGTCGGAGCAGGGCAAAGAAGGTCGGAGAAGGGCAAAGAAGGTCGGAGCAGGGCAAAGAAGGTCGGAGAAGGGCAAAGGAGGTCGGAGCAGGGCAAAGGAGGTCGGAGCAGGGCAAAGGAGGTCGGAGAAGGTCAAAGGAGGTCGGGGAAGGTCAAAGAACGTCGGGGAAGGGCAAAGAAGGTCGGAGAAGGACAAAGAAGTTCGGAGAAGGGCAAAGAAGTTCGGAGAAGGGCAAAGAAGGTCGGGGAAGGGCAAAGAAGGTCGGGGAAGGGCAAAGAAGTTCGGGGAAGGGCAAAGAAGGTCGGGGAAGGGCAAAGAAGGTCGGGGAAGGGCAAAGAAGTTCGGAGAAGGGCAAGGAAGGTCGGAGAAGGGCAAGGAAGGTCGGAGAAGGGCAAGGAAGGTCGGAGAAGGGCAAGGAAGGTCGGAGAAGGGCAAGGAAGGTCGGAGAAGGGCAAAGAAGTTCGGGGAAGGGCAAAGAAGGTCGGGGAAGGGCAAAGAAGGTCGGAGAAGGGCAAAGAAGGTCGGAGAAGGGCAAAGAAGGTCGGAGAAGGGCAAAGAAGGTCGGAGAAGGGCAAAGAAGGTCGGAGAAGGGCAAAGAAGGTCGGAGAAGGGCAAAGAAGGTCGGAGAAGGGCAAAGAAGGTCGGGGAAGGGCAAAGAAGGTCGGGGAAGGGCAAAGAAGGTCGGGGAAGGGCAAAGAAGGTCGGGGAAGGGCAAAGAACGTCGGAGAGGGGCAAAGAAGGTCGGAGAAGGGCAAAGAAGGTCGGGAAAGGGCAAAGAAGGTCGGAGAAAGGCAAAGAAGGTCGGAGAAGGGCAAAGAAGGTCGGAGAAGGGCAAAGAAGGTCGGAGAAGGGCAAAGAAGGTCGGAGAAGGGCAAAGAAGGTCGGGAAAGGGCAAAGAAGGTCGGAGAAGGGCAAAGAAGGTCGGAGAAGGGCAAAGAAGTTCGGGGAAGGGCAAAGAAGGTCGGGGAAGGGCAAAGAAGGTCGGAGAAGGACAAAGAAGGTCGGAGAAGGGCAAAGAAGTTCGGGGAAGGGCAAAGAAGTTCGGGGAAGGGCAAAGAAGTTCGGGGAAGGGCAAAGAAGTTCGGGGAAGGGCAAAGAAGTTCGGGGAAGGGCAAAGAAGGTCGGGGAAGGGCAAAGAAGGTCGGGGAAGGGCAAAGAAGGTCGGGGAAGGGCAAAGAATGTCAGGGAAGGGCAAAGAAGGTCGGAGAAGGGCAAAGAAGGTCGGGGAAGGGCAAAGAAGGTCGGAGAAGGGCAAAGAAGGTCGGGAAAGGGCAAAGAAGGTCGGAGAAGGGCACAGAAGGTCGGAGAAGGGCAAAGAAGTTCGGAGAATTTCAAAGAAGGTCGGAGAAGGGCAAAGAAGGTCGGAGAAGGGCAAAGAAGGTCGGAGCAGGGCAAAGAAGGTCGGAGCAGGGCAAAGAAGGTCGGAGAAGGGCAAAGAAGGTCGGAGAAGGTCAAAGAACGTCGGGGAAGGGCAAAGAAGGTCGGAGAAGGGCAAGGAATGTCGGAGAAGGGCAAGGAAGTTCGGAGAATGGCAAAGAAGGTCGGGGAAGGGCAAAGAAGGTCGGGGAAGGGCAAAGAAGGTCGGGGAAGGGCAAAGAAGGTCGGGGAAGGGCAAAGAAGGTCGGAGAAGGGCAAAGAAGGTCGGAGAAGGCAAAGAAGGTCGGAGAAGGGCAAAGAAGGTCGGAGAAGGGCAAAGAAGGTCGGAGAAGGGCAAAGTAGGTCGGAGAAGGGCAAAGAAGGTCGGAGAAGGGCAAAGAAGGTCGGAGAAGGGCAAAGAAGGTCGGAGAAGGGCAAAGAAGGTCGGGGAAGGCAAAGAAGGTCGGAACAGGGCAAAGAAGGTCGGAGAAGGGCAAAGAAGGTCGGAGAAGGGCAAAGAAGGTCGGAGAAGGGCAAAGAAGGTCGGAGAAGGGCAAAGAAGTTCGGAGAAGGCAAAGAAGGTCGGAGAAGGGCAAAGAAGGTCGGAGAAGGGCAAAGAAGGTCGGAGCAGGGCAAAGAATGTCGGAGCAGGGCAAAGAAGGTCGGAGAAGGGCAAAGAAGGTCGGAGAAGGGCAAAGAAGGTCGGAGAAGGGCAAAGAAGGTCGGAGCAGGGCAAAGAAGGTCGGAGCAGGGCAAAGACGGTCGGAGAAGGGCAAAGAAGGTCGGAGAAGGGCAAAGAAGGTCGGAGCAGGGCAAAGAAGGTCGGAGCAGGGCAAAGAAGGTCGGGGAAGGTCAAAGAACGTCGGGGAAGGGCAAAGAAGGTCGGAGAAGGACAAAGAAGTTCGGAGAAGGGCAAAGAAGTTCGGAGAAGGGCAAAGAAGGTCGGGGAAGGGCAAAGAAGGTCGGGGAAGGGCAAAGAAGGTCGGGGAAGGGCAAAGAAGGTCGGGGAAGGGCAAAGAAGGTCGGGGAAGGGCAAAGAAGGTCGGAGAAGGGCAAAGTAGGTCGGAGAAGGGCAAAGTAGGTCGGGAAAGGGCATAGTAGGTCGGAGAAGGGCAAAGAAGTTTGGAGAAGGGCAAAGAAGGTCGGAGAGGGGCAAAGAAGGTCGGAGAGGGGCAAAGAAGGTCGGAGAGGGGCAAAGAAGGTCGGAGAAGGGCAAAGAAGGTCGGAGAAGGGCAAAGAAGGTCGGAGAAGGGCAAAGAAGGTCGGAGAAGGGCAAAGAAGGTCGGAGAAGGGCAAAGAAGGTCGGAGAAGGGCAAAGAACGTCGGAGAAGGGCAAAGAAGGGTGGAAGAAGGCAAAGAAGGTCGGAGAAGGGCAAAGAAGGTCGGAGAAGGCAAAGAAGGTCGGGGAAGGGCAAAGAAGGTTGGGGAAGGGCAAGGAAAGTCGGGGAAGGGCAAAGAAGGTCGGGGAAGGGCAAAGAAGGTCGGAGAAGGGCAAAGAAGTTCGGAGAAGGGCAAAGAAGTTCGGATAAGGGCAAAGAAGGTCGGGGAAGGGCAAAGAAGGTCGGGGAAGGGCAAAGAAGGTCGGGGAAGGGCAAAGAAGGTCTGGGAAGGGCAAAGAAGGTCGGGGAAGGGCAAAGAAGGTCGGGGATGGGCAAAGAAGGTCGGGGAAGGGCAAAGAAGGTCGGAGAAGGGCAAGGAAGGTCGGAGAAGGGCAAAGAAGGTCGGAGAAGGGCAAAGAAGGTCGGAGAAGGGCAAAGAAGGTCGGAGAAGGGCAAAGAAGGTCGGAGAAGGGCAAAGTAGGTCGGAGAAGGGCAAAGTAGGTCGGAGAAGGGCAAAGAAGGTCGGAGAAGGGCAAAGAAGTTCGGAGAAGGGCAAAGAAGGTCGGAGAAGGGCAAAGAAGGTCGGAGAAGGGCAAAGTAGGTCGGAGAAGGGCAAAGTAGGTCGGAGAAGGGCAAAGAAGGTCGGAGAAGGGCAAAGAAGGTCGGAGAAGGGCAAAGAAGGTCGGAGAAGGGCAAAGAAGGTCGGAGAAGGGCAAAGAAGGTCGGAGAAGGGCAAAGAAGGTCGGAGAAGGGCAAAGAAGGTCGGAGAAGGCAAAGAAGGTCGGAGAAGGGCAAAGAAGGTCGGAGAAGGGCAAAGAAGGTCGGAGAAGGGCAAAGAAGGTCGGAGAAGGGCAAAGAAGGTCGGAGAAGGGCAAAGAAGTTCGGAGCAGGGCAAAGAAGGTCGGAGCAGGGCAAAGAAGGTCGGAGCAGGGCAAAGAAGGTCGGAGCAGGGCAAAGAAGGTCGGAGCAGGGCAAAGAAGGTCGGAGAAGGGCAAAGAAGGTCGGAGCAGGGCAAAGAAGGTCGGAGAAGGGCAAAGAAGGTCGGAGCAGGGCAAAGGAGGTCGGAGAAGGTCAAAGGAGGTCGGGGAAGGTCAAAGAACGTCGGGGAAGGGCAAAGAAGGTCGGAGAAGGACAAAGAAGTTCGGAGAAGGGCAAAGAAGTTCGGAGAAGGGCAAAGAAGGTCGGGGAAGGGCAAAGAAGGTCGGAGAAGGGCAAAGAAGGTCGGGGAAGGGCAAAGAAGGTCGGGGAAGGGCAAAGAAGGTCGGAGAAGGGCAAAGAAGGTCGGGGAAGGGCAAAGAAGGTCGGGAAAGGGCAAGGAAGGTCGGGGAAGGGCAAAGAAGGTCGGGGAAGGGCAAAGAAGGTCGGAGAAGGGCAAAGAAGTTCGGAGAAGGGCAAGGAAGTTCGGAGAAGGGCAAGGAAGGTCGGAGAAGTGCAGGGAAGGTCGGGGAAGGGCAAAGAAGGTCGGGGAAGGGCAAAGAAGGTCGGGGAAGGGCAAAGAAGGTCGGGGAAGGGCAAAGAAGGTCGGAGAAGGGCAAAGAAGTTTATAGAAGGGCAAGGAAGGTCGGAGAAGGGCAAAGAAGTTCGGAGAAGGGCAAAGAAGGTCGGGGAAGGGCAAAGAAGGTCGGAGAAGGTCAAAGAAGGTCGGAGAAGGGCAAAGAAGGTCGGAGAAGGTCAAAGAAGGTCGGAGAAGGACAAGGAAGGTCGGAGAAGGGCAAAGAATTCGGAGAAGGGCAAGGAAGGTCGGAGAAGGGCAAGGAAGGTCGGAGAAGGGCAAAGAAGGTCGGGGAAGGGCAAAGAAGGTCGGGGAAGGGCAAAGAAGGTCGGAGAAGGGCAAAGAAAGTCGGAGAAGGGCAAAGAAGTTTATAGAAGGGCAAGGAAGGTCGGAGAAGGGCAAAGAAGGTCGGAGAAGGTCAAAGAAGGTCGGAGAAGGTCAAAGAAGGTCGGAGAAGGGCAAAGAAGGTCGGGGAAGGGCAAAGAAGGTCGGAGAAGGGCAAAGAAGGTCGGGGAAGGGCAAAGAAGTTTGGAGAAGGGCAAGGAAGGTCGGAGAAGGGCAGGGAAGGTCGGGGAAGGGCAAAGAAGTCGGGGAAGGGCAAAGAAGGTCGGGGAAGGGCAAAGAAGGTCGGGGAAGGGCAAAGAAGGTCGGAGAAGGGCACAGAAGGTCGGAGAAGGGCAAAGAAGTTCGGAGAATTTCAAAGAAGGTCGGAGAAGGGCAAAGAAGGTCGGAGCAGGGCAAAGAAGGTCGGAGCAGGGCAAAGAAGGTCGGAGAAGGGCAAAGAAGGTCGGAGAAGGGCAAAGAAGGTCGGAGCAGGGCAAAGAAGGTCGGAGCAGGGCAAAGAAGGTCGGAGCAGGGCAAAGAAGGTCGGAGCAGGGCAAAGACGGTCGGAGCAGGGCAAAGAAGGTCGGAGCAGGGCAAAGAAGGTCGGAGAAGGGCAAAGAAGGTCGGAGCAGGGCAAAGAAGGTCGGAGAAGGGCAAAGAAGGTCGGAGCAGGGCAAAGGAGGTCGGAGCAGGGCAAAGGAGGTCGGAGAAGGTCAAAGGAGGTCGGGGAAGGTCAAAGAACGTCGGGGAAGGGCAAAGAAGGTCGGAGAAGGACAAAGAAGTTCGGAGAAGGGCAAAGAAGTTCGGAGAAGGGCAAAGAAGGTCGGGGAAGGGCAAAGAAGGTCGGGGAAGGGCAAAGAAGTTCGGGGAAGGGCAAAGAAGGTCGGGGAAGGGCAAAGAAGGTCGGGGAAGGGCAAAGAAGGTCGGAGAAGGGCAAGGAAGGTCGGAGAAGGGCAAGGAAGGTCGGAGAAGGGCAAGGAAGGTCGGAGAAGGGCAAGGAAGGTCGGAGAAGGGCAAGGAAGGTCGGAGAAGGGCAAAGAAGTTCGGGGAAGGGCAAAGAAGGTCGGAGAAGGGCAAAGAAGGTCGGAGAAGGGCAAAGAAGGTCGGAGAAGGGCAAAGAAGGTCGGAGAAGGGCAAAGAAGGTCGGAGAAGGGCAAAGAAGGTCGGAGAAGGGCAAAGAAGGTCGGAGAAGGGCAAAGAAGGTCGGAGAAGGGCAAAGAACGTCGGAGAAGGGCAAAGAAGGTCGGAGAAGGGCAAAGAAGGTCGGGAAAGGGCAAAGAAGGTCGGAGAAGGGCAAAGAAGGTCGGGGAAGGGCACAGAAGGTGGGAGCAGGGCAAGGAAGGTCGGAGAAGGGCAAAGAAGGTCGGAGAAGGGCAAAGAAGGTCGGAGAAGGGCAAAGGAGGTCGGAGCAGGGCAAGGAAGGTCGGAGAAGGGCAAAGAAGGTCGGAGAAGGGCAAAGAAGGTCGGAGAAGGGCAAAGAAGTTCGGGGAAGGGCAAAGAAGGTCGGGGAAGGGCAAGGAAGGTCGGAGAAGGACAAAGAAGGTCGGAGAAGGGCAAAGAAGTTCGGGGAAGGGCAAAGAAGTTCGGGGAAGGGCAAAGAAGTTCGGGGAAGGGCAAAGAAGTTCGGGGAAGGGCAAAGAAGTTCGGGGAAGGGCAAAGAAGGTCGGGGAAGGGCAAAGAAGGTCGGGGAAGGGCAAAGAAGGTCGGAGAAGGGCAAAGAAGGTCGGGAAAGGGCAAAGAAGGTCGGAGAAGGGCAAAGAAGGTCGGAGAAGGGCACAGAAGGTGGGAGCAGGGCAAAGAAGGTCGGAGAAGGGCAAAGAAGGTCGGAGCAGGGCAAAGAAGGTCGGAGAAGGGCAAAGAAGGTCGGAGAAGGACAAAGAAGGTCGGAGAAGGGCAAAGAAGTTCGGAGAAGGGCAAAGAAGTTCGGGGAAGGGCAAAGAAGTTCGGGGAAGGGCAAAGAAGGTCGGGGACGGGCAAAGAAGGTCGGGGACGGGCAAAGAAGGTCGGGGAAGGGCAAAGAAGGTCGGAGAAGGGCAAAGAAGGTCGGGGAAGGGCAAAGAAGGTCGGGGAAGGGCAAAGAAGTTCGGAGAAGGGCAAGGAAGGTCGGAGAAGGGCAAGGAAGGTCGGAGAAGGGCAAGGAAGGTCGGAGAAGGACAAGGAAGGTCGGAGAAGGACAAGGAAGGTCGGAGAAGGGCAAAGAAGGTCGGAGAAGGGCAAAGAAGGTCGGAGAAGGGCAAAGAAGGTCGGAGAAGGGCAAAGAAGTTCGGAGAAGGGCAAAGAAGTTTATAGAAGGGCAAGGAAGGTCGGAGAAGGGCAAAGAAGTTCGGAGAAGGGCAAAGAAGGTCGGGGAAGGGCAAAGAAGGTCGGAGAAGGTCAAAGAAGGTCGGAGAAGGGCAAGGAAGGTCGGAGAAGGGCAAAGAATTCGGAGAAGGGCAAGGAAGGTCGGAGAAGGGCAAGGAAGGTCGGAGAAGGTCAGGGAAGGTCGGGGAAGGGCAAAGAAGATCGGGGAAGGGCAAAGAAGGTCGGAGAAGGGCAAAGAAAGTCGGAGAAGGGCAAAGAAGTTTATAGAAGGGCAAGGAAGGTCGGAGAAGGTCAAAGAAGGTCGGAGAAGGGCAAAGAAGGTCGGAGAAGGTCAAAGAAGGTCGGAGAAGGACAAGGAAGGTCGGAGAAGGGCAAAGAATTCGGAGAAGGGCAAGGAAGGTCGGAGAAGGGCAAGGAAGGTCGGAGAAGGTCAGGGAAGGTCGGGGAAGGGCAAAGAAGGTCGGGGAAGGGCAAAGAAGGTCGGGGAAGGGCAAAGAAGGTCGGAGAAGGTCAAAGAAGGTCGGAGAAGGGCAAAGAAGGTCGGGGAAGGGCAAAGAAGGTCGGAGAAGGGCAAAGAAGGTCGGAGAAGGGCAAAGAAGGTCGGGGAAGGGCAAAGAAGGTCGGAGAAGGGCAAAGAAGGTCGGAGAAGGGCAAAGAAGGTCGGGGAAGGGCAAAGAAGGTCGGAGAAGGTCAAAGAAGGTCGGAGAAGGGCAAAGAAGTTCGGGGAAGGGCAAAGAAGGTCGGAGAAGGGCAAAGAAAGTCGGAGAAGGGCAAAGAAGTTTGGAGAAGGGCAAGGAAGGTCGGAGAAGGGCAGGGAAGGTCGGGGAAGGGCAAAGAAGTCGGGGAAGGGCAAAGAAGGTCGGAGAAGGGCAAGGAAGGTCGGAGAAGGGCAAAGAAGTTTATAGAAGGGCAAGGAAGGTCGGAGAAGGGCAAAGAAGTTCGGAGAAGGGCAAAGAAGGTCGGAGAAGGGCAAAGAAGGTCGGAGAAGGGCAAGGAAGGTCGGAGAAGGGCAAAGAAGTTTATAGAAGGGCAAGGAAGGTCGGAGAAGGGCAAAGAAGTTCGGAGAAGGGCAAAGAAGGTCGGAGAAGGGCAAAGAAGGTCGGAGAAGGGCAAAGAAGGTCGGAGAAGGGCAAGGAAGGTCGGATAAGGGCAAGGAAGGTCGGAGAAGGGCAAGGAAGGTCGGAGAAGGGCAAGGAAGGTCGGAGAAGGGCAAGGAAGGTCGGAGAAGGGCAAAGAAGTTCGGAGAAGGGCAAAGAAAGTCGGGGAAGGGCAAAGAAGGTCGGAGAAGGTCAAAGAAGGTCGGAGAAGGGCAAAGAAGGTCGGAGAAGGTCAAAGAAGGTCGGAGAAGGGCAAAGAAGGTCGGAGAAGGGCAAAGAAGGTCGGAGAAGGGCAAAGAAGGTCGGAGAAGGGCAAAGAAGGTCGGAGAAGGTCAAAGAAGGTCGGAGAAGGGCAAAGAAGGTCGGAGAAGGGCAAAGAAGTTCGGAGAAGGGCAAGGAAGGTCGGAGAAGGGCAAGGAAGTTCGGAGAATGGCAAAGAAGGTCGGGGAAGGGCAAAGAAGGTCGGGGAAGGGCAAAGAAGGTCGGAGAAGGGCAAAGAAGGTCGGAGAAGGGCAAAGAAGGTCGGAGAAGGGCAAAGAAGGTCGGAGAAGGGCAAAGAAGGTCGGAGAAGGGCAAAGAAGGTCAGAGAAGGGCAAAGAAGGTCGGGGAAGGGCAAAGAAGTTCGGAGAAGGGCAAAGAAGGTCGGAGAAGGGCAAAGAAGGTCGGGAAAGGGCAAAGAAGGTCGGAGAAGGGCAAAGAAGGTCGGAGAAGGGCACAGAAGGTGGGAGCAGGGCAAAGAAGGTCGGAGAAGGGCAAAGAAGGTCGGAGAAGGGCAAAGAAGGTCGGGGAAGGGCAAAGAAGGTCGGGGAAGGGCAAAGAAGGTCGGAGAAGGACAAAGAAGGTCGGAGAAGGGCAAAGAAGTTCGGGGAAGGGCAAAGAAGTTCGGGGAAGGGCAAAGAAGTTCGGGGAAGGGCAAAGAAGTTCGGGGAAGGGCAAAGAAGGTCGGGGACGGGCAAAGAAGGTCGGGGAAGGGCAAAGAAGGTCGGGGAAGGGCAAAGAAGGTCGGGGAAGGGCAAAGAAGGTCGGGGAAGGGCAAAGAAGGTCGGAGAAGGGCAAAGAATGTCGGAGAAGGGCAAAGAAGGTCGGGAAAGGGCAAAGAAGGTCGGAGAAGGGCAAAGAAGGTCGGAGAAGGGCAAAGAAGGTCGGGAAAGGGCAAAGAAGGTCGGAGAAGGGCAAAGAAGGTCGGAGAAGGGCACAGAAGGTCGGAGCAGGGCAAAGAAGGTCGGAGAAGGGCAAAGAAGGTCGGAGAAGGGCAAAGAAGGTCGGAGCAGGGCAAAGAAGGTCGGAGCAGGGCAAAGAAGGTCGGAGAAGGACAAAGAAGGTCGGAGAAGGGCAAAGAAGTTCGGAGAAGGGCAAAGAAGTTCGGGGAAGGGCAAAGAAGTTCGGGGAAGGGAAAAGAAGTTCGGGGAAGGGCAAAGAAGTTCGGGGAAGGGCAAAGAAGGTCGGGGAAGGGCAAAGAAGGTCGGGGACGGGCAAAGAAGGTCGGGGACGGGCAAAGAAGGTCGGAGAAGGGCAAGGAAGGTCGGAGAAATGCAAGGAAGGTCGGAGAAGGGCAAGGAAGGTCGGAGAAGGGCAAAGAAGGTCGGAGAAGGGCAAGGAAGGTCGGAGAAGGACAAGGAAGGTCGGAGAAGGACAAGGAAGGTCGGAGAAGGGCAAAGAAGGTCGGAGAAGGGCAAAGAAGGTCGGAGAAGGGCAAAGAAGTTCGGAGAAGGGCAAGGAAGTTCGGAGAAGGGCAAGGAAGGTCGGAGAAGTGCAGGGAAGGTCGGGGAAGGGCAAAGAAGGTCGGGGAAGGGCAAAGAAGGTCGGGGAAGGGCAAAGAAGGTCGGGGAAGGGCAAAGAAGGTCGGAGAAGGGCAAAGAAGGTCGGAGAAGGGCAAAGAAGGTCGGAGAAGGGCAAGGAAGGTCGGAGAAGGGCAAAGAAGTTCGGAGAAGGGCAAAGAAGGTCGGGGAAGGGCAAAGAAGGTCGGAGAAGGTCAAAGAAGGTCGGAGAAGGGCAAAGAAGGTCGGAGAAGGTCAAAGAAGTTCGGAGAAGGACAAGGAAGGTCGGAGAAGGGCAAAGAATTCGGAGAAGGGCAAGGAAGGTCGGAGAAGGGCAAGGAAGGTCGGAGAAGGTCAGGGAAGGTCGGGGAAGGGCAAAGAAGGTCGGGGAAGGGCAAAGAAGGTCGGAGAAGGGCAAAGAAAGTCGGAGAAGGGCAAAGAAGTTTATAGAAGGGCAAGGAAGGTCGGAGAAGGGCAAAGAAGGTCGGAGAAGGTCAAAGAAGGTCGGAGAAGGTCAAAGAAGGTCGGAGAAGGGCAAAGAAGGTCGGGGAAGGGCAAAGAAGGTCGGAGAAGGGCAAAGAAGGTCGGGGAAGGGCAAAGAAGTTTGGAGAAGGACAAGGAAGGTCGGAGAAGGGCAGGGAAGGTCGGGGAAGGGCAAAGAAGTCGGGGAAGGGCAAAGAAGGTCGGGGAAGGGCAAAGAAGGTCGGAGAAGGGCAAAGAAGTTTATAGAAGGGCAAGGAAGGTCGGAGAAGGGCAAAGAAGTTCGGAGAAGGGCAAAGAAGGTCGGGGAAGGGCAAAGAAGGTCGGAGAAGGTCAAAGAAGGTCGGAGAAGGGCAAAGAAGTTCGGAGAATTTCAAAGAAGTTCGGAGAAGGGCAAAGAAGGTCGGAGAAGGGCAAAGAAGGTCGGAGCAGGGCAAAGAAGGTCGGAGCAGGGCAAAGAAGGTCGGAGAAGGGCAAAGAAGGTCGGAGAAGGTCAAAGAACGTCGGGGAAGGGCAAAGAAGGTCGGAGAAGGGCAAAGAAGTTCGGAGAAGGGCAAGGAAGGTCGGAGAAGGGCAAAGAAGGTCGGAGAATGGCAAAGAAGGTCGGGGAAGGGCAAAGAAGGTCGGGGAAGGGCAAAGAAGGTCGGGGAAGGGCAAAGAAGGTCGGGGAAGGGCAAAGAAGGTCGGGGATGGGCAAAGAAGGTCGGGAAAGGGCAAAGAAGGTCGGAGAAGGGCAAAGAAGGTCGGAGAAGGGCAAAGAAGGTCGGAGAAGGGCAAAGTAGGTCGGAGAAGGGCAAAGAAGGTCGGAGAAGGGCAAAGAAGGTCGGAGAAGGGCAAAGAAGGTCGGAGAAGGGCAAAGAAGGTCGGAGAAGGGCAAAGAAGGTCGGAGAAGGGCAAAGAAGGTCGGAGAAGGGCAAAGAAGGTCGGAGAAGGGCAAAGAAGTTCGGAGAAGGCAAAGAAGGTCGGAGAAGGGCAAAGAAGGTCGGAGAAGGGCAAAGAAGGTCGGAGCAGGGCAAAGAATGTCGGAGCAGGGCAAAGAAGGTCGGAGAAGGGCAAAGAAGGTCGGAGAAGGGCAAAGAAGGTCGGAAAAGGGCAAAGAAGGTCGGAGAAGGGCAAAGAAGGTCGGAGCAGGGCAAAGAAGGTCGGAGCAGGGCAAAGACGGTCGGAGCAGGGCAAAGAAGGTCGGAGCAGGGCAAAGAAGGTCGGAGAAGGGCAAAGAAGGTCGGAGAAGGGCAAAGAAGGTCGGAGCAGGGCAAAGAAGGTCGGAGCAGGGCAAAGAAGGTCGGGGAAGGTCAAAGAACGTCGGGGAAGGGCAAAGAAGGTCGGAGAAGGACAAAGAAGTTCGGAGAAGGGCAAAGAAGTTCGGAGAAGGGCAAAGAAGGTCGGGGAAGGGCAAAGAAGGTCGGGGAAGGGCAAAGAAGGTCGGGGAAGGGCAAAGAAGGTCGGGGAAGGGCAAAGAAGGTCGGAGAAGGGCAAGGAAGGTCGGAGAAGGACAAGGAAGGTCGGAGAAGGGCAAAGAAAGTCGGAGAAGGGCAAAGAAGTTCGGAGAAGGGCAAGGAATTTTGGAGAAGGGCAAGGAATTTTGGAGAAGGGCAAGGAATTTTGGAGAAGGGCAGGGAAGGTCGGGGAAGGGCAAAGAAGGTCGGGGAAGGGCAAAGAAGGTCGGAGAAGGGCAAAGAAGGTCGGGGATGGGCAAAGAAGGTCGGAGAAGGGCAAAGAAGGTCGGAGAAGGGCAAAGAAGGTCGGAGAAGGGCAAAGAAGGTCGGAGAAGGGCAAAGTAGGTCGGAGAAGGGCAAAGAAGGTCGGGGAAGGGCAAAGAAGGTCGGGGAAGGGCAAAGAAGGTCGGGGAAGGGCAAAGAAGGTCGGAGAAGGGCAAAGAAGGTCGGAGAAGGGCAGGGAAGGTCGGGGAAGGGCAAAGAAGTTCGGGGAAGGGCAAAGAAGGTCGGGGAAGGGCAAAGAAGGTCGGGGAAGGGCAAAGAAGGTCGGAGAAGGGCACAGAAGGTCGGAGAAGGGCAAAGAAGTTCGGAGAATTTCAAAGAAGGTCGGAGAAGGGCAAAGAAGGTCGGAGCAGGGCAAAGAAGGTCGGAGAAGGGCAAAGAAGGTCGGAGAAGGGCAAGGAATTTTGGAGAAGGGCAAGGAATTTTGGAGAAGGGCAAGGAAGGTCGGAGAAGGGCAGGGAAGGTCGGGGAAGGGCAAAGAAGGTCGGAGAAGGGCACAGAAGGTCGGAGAAGGGCAAAGAAGTTCGGAGAATTTCAAAGAAGGTCGGGGAAGGGCAAAGAAGGTCGGGGAAGGGCAAAGAAGGTCGAAGAAGGTCAAAGAAGGTCGGAGAAGGTCAAAGAAGGTCGGAGAAGGGCAAAGAAGGTCGGAGAAGGGCAAAGAAGGTCGGAGAAGGGCAAAGAAGGTCGGGGAAGGGCAAAGAAGGTCGGAGAAGGGCAAAGAAGGTCGGAGAAGGGCAGAGAAGGTCGGAGAAGGGCAAAGAAGGTCTGAGAAGTTCAAAGAAGGTCGGAGAAGGGCAAAGAAGGTCGGAGAAGGCCAAAGAAGGTCGGAGAAGGGCAAAGAAGTTCATGAAAGGGCAAAGAAGGTCGGAGAAGGGCAAAGAAGGTCGGAGAAGGGCAAAGAAGGTCGGAGAAGGGCAAAGAAGGTCGGAGAAGGGCAAAGAAGGTCGGAGAAGGGCAAAGAAGGTCGGAGAAGGGCAAAGAAGGTCGGAGAAGGCCAAAGAAGGTCGGAGCAGGGCAAAGAAGGTCGGAGCAGGGCAAAGAAGGTCGGGAAAGGGCAAAGAAGGTCGGAGCAGGGCAAAGAAGGTCGGAGAAGGGCAAAGAAGGTCGGAGAAGTTCAAAGAACGTCGGGGAAGGGCAAAGAAGGTCGGAGAAGGGCAAAGAAGTTCGGAGAAGGGCAAAGAAGGTCGGGGAAGGGCAAAGAAGGTCGGAGAAGGGCAAAGAAGGTCGGGGAAGGGCAAAGAAGGTCGGGGAAGGGCAAAGAAGGTCGGAGAAGGGCAAGGAAGGTCGGAGAAGGGCAAGGAAGGTCGGAGAAGGGCAAGGAAGGTCGGAGAAGGGCAAGGAAGGTCGGAGAAGGGCAAGGAAGGTCGGAGAAGGGCAAGGAAGGTCGGAGAAGGGCAAAGAAGTTCGGAGAAGGGCAAAGAAAGTCGGGGAAGGGCAAAGAAGGTCGGAGAAGGGCAAAGAAGGTCGGAGAAGGTCAAAGAAGGTCGGAGAAGGGCAAAGAAGGTCGGAGAAGGGCAAAGAAGGTCGGAGAAGGGCAAAGAAGGTCGGAGAAGGGCAAAGAAGGTCGGAGAAGGTCAAAGAAGGTCGGAGAAGGGCAAAGAAGGTCGGAGAAGGGCAAAGAAGGTCGGAGAAGGGCAAAGAAGTTCGGAGAAGGGCAAGGAAGGTCGGAGAAGGGCAAGGAAGGTCGGAGAAGGGCAAGGAAGTGCGGAGAATGGCAAAGAAGGTCGGGGAAGGGCAAAGAAGGTCGGAGAAGGGCAAAGAAGGTCGGAGAAGGTCAAAGAAGGTCGGAGAAGGGCAAAGAAGGTCGGAGAAGGGCAAAGAAGTTCGGAGAAGGGCAAAGAAGGTCGGGAAAGGGCCAAAAAAGGTCGGAGAAGGCAACGAAGGTTGGAGAAGGGCAAAGAAGTTCGGAGAAGGGCAAAGAAGGTCGGAGAAGGGCAAAGAAGGTCGGAGAAGGGCAAAGAAGGTCGGAGCAGGGCAAAGAATGTCGGAGAAAGGCAAAGAAGGTCGGAGAAGGGCAAAGAAGGTCGGAGAAGGGCAAAGAAGGTCGGAGAAGGGCAAAGAAGGTCGGAGAAGGGCAAAGAAGGTCGGAGAAGGGCAAAGAAGGTCGGAGAAGGGCAAAGAAGGTCGGAGAAGGGCAAAGAAGGTCGGAGAAGGGCAAAGAAGGTCGGAGAAGGGCAAAGAAGGTCAGAGAAGGGCAAAGAAGGTCGGGGAAGGGCAAAGAAGGTCGGAGAAGGGCAAAGAAGGTCGGGAAAGGGCAAAGAAGGTCGGGGAAGGGCAAAGAAGGTCGGGGAAGGGCAAAGAAGGTCGGAGAAGGACAAAGAAGGTCGGAGAAGGGCAAAGAAGTTCGGGGAAGGGCAAAGAAGTTCGGGGAAGGGCAAAGAAGTTCGGGGAAGGGCAAAGAAGTTCGGGGAAGGGCAAAGAAGGTCGGGGACGGGCAAAGAAGGTCGGGGAAGGGCAAAGAAGTTCGGAGGAGGGCAAAGAAGGTCGGAGAAGGGCACAGAAGGTGGGAGCAGGGCAAAGAAGGTCGGAGAAGGGCAAAGAAGGTCGGAGCAGGGCAAAGAAGGTCGGAGAAGGGCGAAGAAGGTCGGAGAAGGGCAAAGAAGGTCGGAGAAGGGCAAAGAAGGTCGGAGCAGGGCAAAGAAGGTCGGAGCAGGGCAAAGAAGGTCGGAGAAGGGCAAAGAAGGTCGGAGAAGGACAAAGAAGGTCGGAGAAGGGCAAAGAAGTTCGGAGAAGGGCAAAGAAGTTCGGGGAAGGGCAAAGAAGTTCGGGGAAGGGCAAAGAAGGTCGGGGACGGGCAAAGAAGGTCGGGGACGGGCAAAGAAGGTCGGGGAAGGGCAAAGAAGGTCGGGGAAGGGCAAAGAAGTTCGGAGAAGGGCAAAGAAGTTCGGGGAAGGGCAAAGAAGTTCGGGGAAGGGCAAAGAAGTTCGGGGAAGGGCAAAGAAGTTCGGGGAAGGGGAAAGAAGGTCGGGGACGGGCAAAGAAGGTCGGGGACGGGCAAAGAAGGTCGGAGAAGGGCAAAGAAGGTCGGGGAAGGGCAAAGAAGGTCGGGGAAGGGCAAAGAAGGTCGGGGAAGGGCAAAGAAGGTCGGGAAAGGGCAAAGAAGGTCGGGGAAGGGCAAAGAAGGTCGGAGAAGGGCAAAGAAGGTCGGGGAAGGGCAAAGAAGGTCGGGGAAGGGCAAAGAAGGTCGGGAAAGGGCAAAGAAGGTCGGGGAAGGGCAAAGAAGGTCGGAGAAGGGCAAAGAAGGTCGGGGAAGGGCAAAGAAGGTCGGGGAAGGGCAAAGAAGGTCGGAGAAGGGCAAGGAAGGTCGGAGAAGGGCAAGGAAGGTCGGAGAAGGGCAAGGAAGGTCGGAGAAGGGCAAAGAAGGTCGGAGAAGGGCAAGGAAGTTCGGAGAAGGGCAAGGAAGGTCGGAGAAGTGCAGGGAAGGTCGGGGAAGGGCAAAGAAGGTCGGGGAAGGGCAAAGAAGGTCGGGGAAGGGCAAAGAAGGTCGGGGAAGGGCAAAGAAGGTCGGAGAAGGGCAAAGAAGGTCGGAGAAGGGCAAAGAAGGTCGGAGAAGGGCAAAGAAGGTCGGAGAAGGGCAAAGAAGGTCGGAGAAGGGCAAAGAAGGTCGGAGAAGGGCAAAGAAGGTCGGAGAAGGTCAAAGAAGTTCGGAGAAGGACAAGGAAGGTCGGAGAAGGGCAAAGAATTCGGAGAAGGGCAAGGAAGGTCGGAGAAGGGCAAGGAAGGTCGGAGAAGGTCAGGGAAGGTCGGAGAAGGGCAAAGAAGGTCGGGGAAGGGCAAAGAAGGTCGGAGAAGGGCAAAGAAAGTCGGAGAAGGGCAAAGAAGTTTATAGAAGGGCAAGGAAGGTCGGAGAAGGGCAAAGAAGGTCGGAGAAGGTCAAAGAAGGTCGGAGAAGGTCAAAGAAGGTCGGAGAAGGGCAAAGAAGGTCGGGGAAGGGCAAAGAAGGTCGGAGAAGGTCAAAGAAGGTCGGAGAAGGGCAAAGAAGGTCGGGGAAGGGCAAAGAAGGTCGGAGAAGGTCAAAGAAGGTCGGAGAAGGGCAAAGAAGGTCGGGGAAGGGCAAAGAAGGTCGGAGAAGGTCAAAGAAGGTCGGAGAAGGGCAAAGAAGTTCGGGGAAGGGCAAAGAAGGTCGGAGAAGGGCAAAGAAAGTCGGAGAAGGGCAAAGAAGTTTGGAGAAGGGCAAGGAAGGTCGGAGAAGGGCAGGGAAGGTCGGGGAAGGGCAAAGAAGTCGGGGAAGGGCAAAGAAGGTCGGAGAAGGGCAAGGAAGGTCGGAGAAGGGCAAAGAAGGTCGGAGAAGGGCAAAGAAGTTCGGAGAATTTCAAAGAAGGTCGGAGAAGGGCAAAGAAGGTCGGAGAAGGGCAAAGAAGGTCGGAGCAGGGCAAAGAAGGTCGGAGCAGGGCAAAGAAGGTCGGAGCAGGGCAAAGAAGGTCGGAGAAGGTCAAAGAACGTCGGGGAAGGGCAAAGAAGGTCGGAGAAGGGCAAAGAAGTTCGGAGAAGGGCAAAGAAGTTCGGATAAGGGCAAAGAAGGTCGGGGAAGGGCAAAGAAGGTCGGGGAAGGGCAAAGAAGGTCGGAGAAGGGCAAAGAAGGTCGGAGAAGGGCAAAGAAGGTCGGAGAAGGGCAAAGAAGGTCGGGGATGGGCAAAGAAGGTCGGGGAAGGGCAAAGAAGGTCGGAGAAGGGCAAGGAAGGTCGGAGAAGGGCAAAGAAGGTCGGAGAAGGGCAAAGAAGGTCGGAGAAGGGCAAAGAAGGTCGGAGAAGGGCAAAGAAGGTCGGAGAAGGGCAAAGTAGGTCGGAGAAGGGCAAAGTAGGTCGGAGAAGGGCAAAGAAGGTCGGAGAAGGGCAAAGAAGGTCGGAGAAGGGCAAAGAAAGTCGGAGAAGGGCAAAGAAGTTTGGAGAAGGGCAAGGAAGGTCGGAGAAGGGCAGGGAAGGTCGGGGAAGGGCAAAGAAGTCGGGGAAGGGCAAAGAAGGTCGGAGAAGGGCAAGGAAGGTCGGAGAAGGGCAAAGAAGGTCGGAGAAGGGCAAAGAAGTTCGGAGAATTTCAAAGAAGGTCGGAGAAGGGCAAAGAAGGTCGGAGAAGGGCAAAGAAGGTCGGAGCAGGGCAAAGAAGGTCGGAGCAGGGCAAAGAAGGTCGGAGCAGGGCAAAGAAGGTCGGAGAAGGTCAAAGAACGTCGGGGAAGGGCAAAGAAGGTCGGAGAAGGGCAAAGAAGTTCGGAGAAGGGCAAAGAAGTTCGGATAAGGGCAAAGAAGGTCGGGGAAGGGCAAAGAAGGTCGGGGAAGGGCAAAGAAGGTCGGAGAAGGGCAAAGAAGGTCGGAGAAGGGCAAAGAAGGTCGGAGAAGGGCAAAGAAGGTCGGGGATGGGCAAAGAAGGTCGGGGAAGGGCAAAGAAGGTCGGAGAAGGGCAAGGAAGGTCGGAGAAGGGCAAAGAAGGTCGGAGAAGGGCAAAGAAGGTCGGAGAAGGGCAAAGAAGGTCGGAGAAGGGCAAAGAAGGTCGGAGAAGGGCAAAGTAGGTCGGAGAAGGGCAAAGTAGGTCGGAGAAGGGCAAAGAAGGTCGGAGAAGGGCAAAGAAGGTCGGAGAAGGGCAAAGAAGGTCGGAGAAGGGCAAAGAAGGTCGGAGAAGGGCAAAGAAGGTCGGAGAAGGGCAAAGAAGGTCGGAGAAGGGCAAAGAAGGTCGGAGAAGGCAAAGAAGGTCGGAGAAGGGCAAAGAAGGTCGAAGAAGGGCAAAGAAGGTCGGAGAAGGGCAAAGAAGGTCGGAGAAGGGCAAAGAAGGTCGGAGAAGGGCAAAGAAGGTCGGAGCAGGGCAAAGAAGGTCGGAGCAGGGCAAAGAAGGTCGGAGCAGGGCAAAGAAGGTCGGAGCAGGGCAAAGAAGGTCGGGGAAGGTCAAAGAACGTCGGGGAAGGGCAAAGAAGGTCGGAGAAGGACAAAGAAGTTCGGAGAAGGGCAAAGAAGTTCGGAGAAGGGCAAAGAAGGTCGGGGAAGGGCAAGGAAGGTCGGAGAAGGGCAAGGAAGGTCGGAGAAGGGCAAGGAAGGTCGGAGAAGGGCAAGGAAGGTCGGAGAAGGGCAAGGAAGGTCGGAGAAGGGCAAAGAAGTTCGGGGAAGGGCAAAGAAGGTCGGGGAAGGGCAAAGAAGGTCGGAGAAGGGCAAAGAAGGTCGGAGAAGGGCAAAGAAGGTCGGAGAAGGGCAAAGAAGGTCGGAGAAGGGCAAAGAATGTCGGAGAAGGGCAAAGAAGGTCGGAGAAGGGCAAAGAACGTCGGAGAAGGGCAAAGAAGGTCGGAGAAGGCAAGGAAGGTCGGAGAAGGCAAAGAAGGTCGGGGAAGGGCAAAGAAGGTCGGTGAAGGGCAAAGAAGGTCGGGGATGGGCAAAGAAGGTCGGGGAAGGGCAAAGAAGGTCGGAGAAGGGCAAAGAAGGTCGGAGAAGGGCAAAGAAGGTCGGAGAAGGGCAAAGAAGGTCGGAGAATAGAAAGAAAGTCGGAGAAGGGCAAAGAAGGTCGGAGCAGGGCAAAGAAGGTCGGAGCAGGGCAAAGAAGGTCGGAGCAGGGCAAAGAAGGTCGGAGAAGGGCAAAGAAGGTCGGAGCAGGGCAAAGAAGGTCGGAGAAGGGCAAAGAAGGTCGGAGAAGGGCAAAGAAGGTCGGAGAAGGGCAAAGAAGGTCGGAGAAGGCAAGGAAGGTCGGAGAAGGGCAAAGAAGGTCGGGGAAGGGTAAAAAAGTTCGGGGAAGGGTAAAAAAGTTCGGGGAAGGGCAAAGAAGGTCGGAGAAGGGCAAAGAAGGTCGGAGAAGGGCAAAGAAGGTCGGGGAAGGGCAAAGAAGGTCGGGGAAGGGCAAAGAAGGTCGGGGAAGGGCAAAGAAGTTCGGAGAAGGGCAAAGAGTTCGGAGAAGGGCAGAGAAGGTCGGAGAAGGGCAGAGAAGGTCGGGAAAGGGCAAAGAAGGTCGGAGAAGGGCAAAGAAGGTCGGGAAAGGGCAAAGAAGGTCGGAGAAGGGCAAAGAAGGTCGGAGAAGGGCAAAGAAGGTCAGAGGAGGGCATAGAAGATCGGAGGAGGGCAAAGAAGGTCGGAGGAGGGCAAAGAAGGTCGGAGGAGGGCAAAGAAGGTCGGAGGAGGGCAAAGAAGGTCGGGGAAGGGCAAAGAAGGTCGGAGAAGGGCAAAGAAGGTCGGAGAAGGGCAAAGAAGGTCGGAGAAGGGCAAAGAAGGTCGGAGAAGGGCAAAGAAGGTCGGAGAAGGGCAAAGAAGGTCGGGGAAGGGCAAAGAAGGTCGGAGGAGGGCAAAGAAGGTCGGGGAAGGGCAAAGAAGGTCGGGGAAGGGCAAAGAAGGTCGGGGAAGGGCAAAGAAGGTCGGAGAAGGGCAAAGAAGGTCGGAGAAGGGCAAAGAAGGTCGGAGAAGGGCAAAGAAGGTCGGAGAAGGGCAAAGAAGGTCGGAGAAGGGCAAAGAAGGTCGGAGAAGGGCAAAGAAGGTCGGAGAAGGGCAAAGAAGGTCGGAGAAGGGCAAAGAAGGTCGGAGAAGGGCAAAGAAGGTCAGAGGAGGGCATAGAAGATCGGAGGAGGGCAAAGAAGGTCGGAGGAGGGCAAAGAAGGTCGGAGGAGGGCAAAGAAGGTCGGAGGAGGGCAAAGAAGGTCGGGGAAGGGCAAAGAAGGTCGGAGAAGGGCAAAGAAGGTCGGAGAAGGGCAAAGAAGGTCGGAGAAGGGCAAAGAAGGTCGGAGAAGGGCAAAGAAGGTCGGAGAAGGGCAAAGAAGGTCGGGGAAGGGCAAAGAAGGTCGGAGGAGGGCAAAGAAGGTCGGGGAAGGGCAAAGAAGGTCGGGGAAGGGCAAAGAAGGTCGGGGAAGGGCAAAGAAGGTCGGGGAAGGGCAAAGAAGGTCGGAGAAGGGCAAAGAAGGTCGGAGAAGGGCAAAGAAGGTCGGAGAAGGGCAAAGAAGGTCGGAGAAGGGCAAAGAAGGTCGGAGAGGGGCAAAGAAGGTCGGAGAAGGGCAAAGAAGGTCGGAGAAGGGCAAAGAAGGTCGGGAAAGGGCAAAGAAGGTCGGAGAAGGGCAAAGAAGGTCGGAGAAGGGCAAAGAAGGTCGGAGAAGGGCAAAGAAGGTCGGAGAAGGACAAAGAAGGGTGGAAGAAGGCAAAGAAGGTCGGAGAAGGGCAAAGAAGGTCGGAGAAGGGCAAAGAAGGTCGGAGAAGGCAAAGAAGGTCGGAGAAGGGCAAAGAAGGTCGGAGGAGGGCATAGAAGATCGGAGGAGGGCAAAGAAGGTCCGAGGAGGGCAAAGAAGGTCGGAGGAGGGCAAAGAAGGTCGGAGGAGGGCAAAGAAGGTCGGGGAAGGGCAAAGAAGGTCGGAGAAGGGCAAAGAAGGTCGGAGAAGGGCAAAGAAGTTCAGAGAAGGGCAAAGAAGGTCGGAGAAGGGCAAAGAAGGTCGGAGAAGGGCAAAGAAGGTCGGAGGAGGGCAAAGAAGGTCGGAGGAGGGCAAAGAAGGTCGGGGAAGGGCAAAGAAGGTCGGGGAAGGGCAAAGAAGGTCGGAGAAGGGCAAAGAAGGTCGGAGAAGGGCAAAGAAGGTCGGAGAAGGGCAAAGAAGGTCGGAGAAGGGCAAAGAAGGTCGGAGAAGGGCAAAGAAGGTCGGAGAAGGGCAAAGAAGGACGGAGAAGGGCAAAGAAGGTCGGAGAAGGGCATAGAAGGTCGGAGAAGGGCAAAGAAGTTCGGAGAAGGGCAAAGAAGGTCGGGAAAGGGCAAAGTAGGTCGGAGAAGGGCAAAGTAGGTCGGAGAAGGGCAAAGTAGGTCGGGAAAGGGCAAAGTAGGTCGGAGAAGGGCAAAGAAGTTTGGAGAAGGGCAAAGAAGGTCGGAGAGGGGCAAAGAAGGTCGGAGAAGGGCAAAGAAGGTCGGAGAAGGGCAAAGAAGGTCGGAGAAGGGCAAAGAAGGTCGGAGAAGTGCAAAGAAGGTCGGAGAAGGGCAAAGAAGGTCGGAGAAGGGCAAAGAAGGGTGGAAGAAGGCAAAGAAGGTCGGAGAAGGGCAAAGAAGGTCGGAGAAGGCAAAGAAGGTCGGGGAAGGGCAAAGAAGGTTGGGGAAGGGCAAGGAAAGTCGGGGAAGGGCAAAGAAGGTCGGAGAAGGGCAAAGAAGTTCGGAGAAGGGCAAAGAAGTTCGGATAAGGGCAAAGAAGGTCGGGGAAGGGCAAAGAAGGTCGGGGAAGGGCAAAGAAGGTCGAGGAAGGGCAAAGAAGGTCTGGGAAGGGCAAAGAAGGTCGGGGAAGGGCAAAGAAGGTCGGGGATGGGCAAAGAAGGTCGGGGAAGGGCAAAGAAGGTCGGAGAAGGGCAAAGAAGGTCGGAGAAGGGCAAAGAAGGTCGGAGAAGGGCAAAGTAGGTCGGAGAAGGGCAAAGGTCGGAGAAGGGCAAAGTAGGTCGGAGAAGGGCAAAGTAGGTCGGAGAAGGGCAAAGAAGGTCGGAGAAGGGCAAAGAAGGTCGGAGAAGGGCAAAGAAGGTCGGAGAAGGGCAAAGAAGGTCGGAGAAGGGCAAAGAAGGTCGGAGAAGGGCAAAGAAGGTCGGAGAAGGGCAAAGAAGGTCGGAGAAGGGCAAAGAAGGTCGGAGAAGGCAAAGAAGGTCGGAGAAGGGCAAAGAAGGTCGGAGAAGGGCAAAGAAGGTCGGAGAAGGGCAAAGAAGGTCGGAGAAGGGCAAAGAAGGTCGGAGCAGGGCAAAGAAGGTCGGAGCAGGGCAAAGAAGGTCGGAGCAGGGCAAAGAAGGTCGGAGAAGGGCAAAGAAGGTCGGAGAAGGGCAAAGAAGGTCGGAGCAGGGCAAAGGAGGTCGGAGAAGGTCAAAGGAGGTCGGGGAAGGTCAAAGAACGTCGGGGAAGGGCAAAGAAGGTCGGAGAAGGACAAAGAAGTTCGGAGAAGGGCAAAGAAGGTCGGGGAAGGGCAAAGAAGGTCGGGGAAGGGCAAAGAAGGTCGGGGAAGGGCAAAGAAGGTCGGGGAAGGGCAAAGAAGGTCGGGGAAGGGCAAAGAAGGTCGGAGAAGGGCAAGGAAGGTCGGAGAAGGGCAAGGAAGCTCGGAGAAGGGCAAGGAAGGTCGGAGAAGGGCAAGGAAGGTCGGAGAAGGGCAAGGAAGGTCGGAGAAGGGCAAAGAAGTTCGGGGAAGGGCAAAGAAGGTCGGGGAAGGGCAAAGAAGGTCGGAGAAGGGCAAAGAAGGTCGGAGAAGGGCAAAGAAGGTCGGAGAAGGGCAAAGTAGGTCGGAGAAGGGCAAAGAAGGTCGGAGAAGGGCAAAGAAGGTCGGAGAAGGGCAAAGTAGGTCGGAGAAGGGCAAAGAAGGTCGGAGAAGGGCAAAGAAGGTCGGAGAAGGGCAAAGAAGGTCGGAGAAGGGCAAAGTAGGTCGGAGAAGGGCAAAGAAGGTCGGGGAAGGGCAAAGAAGGTCGGAGAAGGGCAAAGAAAGTCGGAGAAGGGCAAAGAAGGTCGGAGCAGGGCAAAGAAGGTCGGAGCAGGGCAAAGAAGGTCGGAGCAGGGCAAAGAAGGTCGGAGCAGGGCAAAGAAGGTCGGAGAAGGGCAAAGAAGGTCGGAGAAGGCAAAGAAGGTCGGAGAAGGGCAAAGAAGGTCGGAGAAGGCAAGGAAGGTCGGAGAAGGGCAAAGAAAGTCGGAGGAGGCAAAGAAGGTCGGAGGAGGGCAAAGAAGGTCGGGGAAGGGTAAAAAAGTTCGGGGAAGGGTAAAAAAGTTCGGGGAAGGGCAAAGAAGGTCGGAGAAGGGCAAAGAAGGTCGGAGAAGGGCAAAGAAGGTCGGGGAAGGGCAAAGAAGGTCGGGGAAGTGCAAAGAAGGTCGGGGAAGGGCAAAGAAGTTCGGAGAAGGGCAAAGAGTTCGGAGAAGGGCAGAGAAGGTCGGAGAAGGGCAGAGAAGGTCGGGAAAGGGCAAAGAAGGTCGGAAAAGGGCAAAGAAGGTCGGGAAAGGGCAAAGAAGGTCGGAGAAGGGCAAAGAAGGTCGGAGAAGGGCAAAGAAGGTCGGAGAAGGGCAAAGAAGGTCGGAGAAGGGCAAAGAAGGTCGGAGAAGGGCAAAGAAGGTCGGAGGAGGGCAAAGAAGGTCGGAGGAGGGCAAAGAAGGTCGGGGAAGGGCAAAGAAGGTCGGAGAAGGGCAAAGAAGGTCGGAGAAGGGCAAAGAAGGTCGGAGAAGGGCAAAGAAGGTCGGAGAAGGGCAAAGAAGGTCGGAGAAGGGCAAAGAAGGTCGGGGAAGGGCAAAGAAGGTCGGAGGAGGGCAAAGAAGGTCGGAGGAGGGCAAAGAAGGTCGGGGAAGGGCAAAGAAGGTCGGGGAAGGGCAAAGAAGGTCGGAGAAGGGCAAAGAAGGTCGGAGAATGGCAAAGAAGGTCGGAGAAGGGCAAAGAAGGTCGGAGAAGGGCAAAGAAGGTCGGAGAAGGGCAAAGAAGGTCGGAGAAGGGCAAAGAAGGTCGGAGAAGGGCAAAGAAGGTCGGAGAAGGGCAAAGAAGGACGGAGAAGGGCAAAGAAGGTCGGAGAAGGGCAAAGAAGGTCGGAGAAGGGCAAAGAAGGTCGGAGAAGGGCAAAGAAGGTCGGAGAAGGGCAAAGAAGGTCGGAGAAGGGCAAAGAAGGTCGGAGAAGGGCAAAGAAGGTCGGAGAAGGGCAAAGAAGGTCGGAGAAGGGCAAAGAAGGGTGGAAGAAGGCAAAGAAGGTCGGAGAAGGGCAAAGAAGGTCGGAGAAGGGCAAAGAAGGTCGGAGAAGGCAAAGAAGGTCGGAGAAGGCAAGGAAGGTCGGAGAAGGGCAAAGAAAGTCGGAGGAGGCAAAGAAGGTCGGAGGAGGGCAAAGAAGGTCGGGGAAGGGTAAAAAAGTTCGGGGAAGGGTAAAAAAGTTCGGGGAAGGGCAAAGAAGGTCGGAGAAGGGCAAAGAAGGTCGGAGAAGGGCAAAGAAGGTCGGGGAAGGGCAAAGAAGGTCGGGGAAGTGCAAAGAAGGTCGGGGAAGGGCAAAGAAGTTCGGAGAAGGGCAAAGAGTTCGGAGAAGGGCAGAGAAGGTCGGAGAAGGGCAAAGAAGGTCGGGAAAGGGCAAAGAAGGTCGGGAAAGGGCAAAGAAGGTCGGGAAAGGGCAAAGAAGGTCGGGAAAGGGCAAAGAAGGTCGGAGAAGGGCAAAGAAGGTCGGAGAAGGGCAAAGAAGGTCGGAGAAGGGCAAAGAAGGTCGGAGAAGGGCAAAGAAGGTCGGAGAAGGGCAAAGAAGGTCGGAGGAGGGCAAAGAAGGTCGGAGGAGGGCAAAGAAGGTCGGGGAAGGGCAAAGAAGGTCGGAGAAGGGCAAAGAAGGTCGGAGAAGGGCAAAGAAGGTCGGAGAAGGGCAAAGAAGGTCGGAGAAGGGCAAAGAAGGTCGGAGAAGGGCAAAGTAGGTCGGGAAAGGGCAAAGTAGGTCGGAGAAGGGCAAAGAAGTTTGGAGAAGGGCAAAGAAGGTCGGAGAGGGGCAAAGAAGGTCGGAGAAGGGCAAAGAAGGTCGGAGAAGGGCAAAGAAGGTCGGAGAAGGGCAAAGAAGGTCGGAGAAGGGCAAAGAAGGTCGGAGAAGGGCAAAGAAGGTCGGAGAAGGGCAAAGAAGGTCGGAGAAGGGCAAAGAAGGGTGGAAGAAGGCAAAGAAGGTCGGAGAAGGTCAAAGAAGGTCGGAGAAGGCAAAGAAGGTCGGAGAGGGGCAAAGAAGGTCGGAGAAGGCAAAGAAGGTCGGGGAAGGGCAAAGAAGGTCGGGGAAGGGCAAGGAAAGTCGGGGAAGGGCAAAGAAGGTCGGGGAAGAGCGAAGAAGGTCGGGGAAGGGCGAAGAAGGTCGGGGAAGGGCGAAGAAGTTCGGAGAAGGGCGAAGAAGGTCGGAGAAGGGCAAAGAAGGTCGGAGAAGGGCGAAGAAGGTCGGAGAAGGGCGAAGAAGGTCGGAGAAGGGCAAAGAAGGTCGGAGAAGGGCGAAGAAGGTCGGAGAAGGGCGAAGAAGGTCGGAGAAGGGCGAAGAAGGTCGGAGAAGGGCGAAGAAGGTCGGAGAAGGGCAAAGAAGGTCGGAGGAGGGCAAAGAAGGTCGGAGGAGGGCAAAGAAGGTCGGAGGAGGGCAAAGAAGGTCGGAGGAGGGCAAAGAAGGTCGGAGAACAGCAAAGAAGGTCGGAGGAGGGCAAAGAAGGTCGGAGGAGGGCAAAGAAGGTCGGAGGAGGGCAAAGAAGGTCGGAGAAGGGCAAAGAAGGTCGGAGAAGGGCAAAGAAGGTCGGAGAAGGGCAAAGAAGGTCGGAGAAGGGCAAAGAAGGTCGGAGAAGGGCAAAGAAGGTCGGAGAAGATCAAAGAAGGTCGGAGAAGGGCAAAGAAGGTTGGAGGAGGGCAAAGAAGGTCGGAGGAGGGCAAAGAAGTTCGGGGGAGGGCAAAGAAGGTCGGGGAAGGGCAAAGAAGGTCGGAGAAGGGCAAAGAAGGTCGGAGAAGGGCAAAGAAGGTCGGAGAAGGGCAAAGAAGGTCGGAGAAGGGCAAAGAAGGTCGGAGAAGGGCAAAGAATGTCGGAGAAGGCAAGGAAGGTCGGAGAAGGGCAAAGAAAGTCGGAGGAGGCAAAGAAGGTCGGAGGAGGCAAAGAAGGTCGGAGAAGGGCAAAGAAGGTCGGAGAAGGGCAAAGAAGGTCGGGGAAGGGCAAAGAAGGTCGGGGAAGAGCAAGGAAGGTCGGAGAAGGGCAAGAAAGTTCGGAGAAGGGCAAGGAAGGCCGGAGAAGGGCAAAGAAGGTCGGAGAAGGGCAAAGAAGGTCGGAGAAGGGCAAAGAAGGTCGGAGAAGGGCAAAGAAGGTCGATAAAGGGCAAAGTAGGTCGGAGAAGGGCAAAGAAGGTCGGAGAAGGGCAAAGAAGGTCGGAGAAGGGCAAAAGAAGGTCGGAGAAGGGCAAGAAGGTCGGGAAAGGGCAAAGAAGGTCGGGAAAGGGCAAAGAAGGTCGGGAAAGGGCAAAGAAGGTCGGGAAAGGGCAAAGAAGGTCGATAAAGGGCAAAGTAGGTCGGAGAAGGGCAAAGAAGGTCGGAGAAGGGCAAAGAAGGTCGGAGAAGGGCAAAGAAGGTCGGAGAAGGGCAAAGAAGGTCGGAGAAGGGCAAAGAAGGTCGGGGAAGGGCAAAGAAGGTCGGGGAAGGGCAAAGAAGGTCGGAGAAGGGCAAAGAAGGTCGGGGAAGGGCAAAGAAGGTCGGGGAAGGGCAAAGAAGGTCGGGGAAGGGCAAAGAAGGTCGGAGAAGGGAAAAGAAGGTCGGGGAAGTGCAAAGAAGGTCGGCGAAGGGCAAAGAAGGTCGGAGAAGGGCAAAGAAGGTCGGAGAAGGGCAAAGAAGGTCGGAGAAGGGCAAAGAAGGTCGGAGAAGGGCAAAGAAGGTCGGAGAAGGATAAAGAAGATCGGAGAAAGACAAAGGAAGTCGGAGAAAGACAAAGAAGTTCGGAGAAGGCAACAAAGGTCAAAGAAGGCAAAGAAGGTCGGAGAAGGCAAAGAAGGTCGGAGAAGGGCAAAGAAGGTCGGAGAAGGGCAAAGAAGGTCGGAGAAGGGCAAAGAAGGTCGGAGAAGGGCAAAGAAGGTCAGAGAAGGGCAAAGAAGGTCACAGAAGTGCAAAGAAGGTCGGGGAAGGGAAAGAAGGTCGGGGAAGGGCAAAGAAGGTCGGAGCAGGGCAAAGAAGGTCGGGGAAGGGCAAAGAAGGTCGGGGAAGGGCAAAGAAGGTCGGGGAAGGGCAAAGAAGGTCGGGGAAGGGCAAAGAAGGTCGGGGAAGGGCAAAGGAGGTCGGGGAAGGGCAAAGGAGTTCGGGGAAGGGAAAGGAGGTCGGGGAAGGGAAAGGAGGTCGGGGAAGGGCAAAGAAGGTCGGGGAAGGGCAAAGAAGGTCGGAGAAGGGCAAAGAAGGTCGGAGAAGGGCAAAGAAGGTCGGAGAAGGGCAAAGAAGGTCGGCGAAGGGCAAAGAAGGTCGGAGAAGGGCAAAGAAGGTCGGCGAAGGGCAAAGAAGGTCGGAGAAGGGCAAAGAAGGTCGGGGAAGGGCAAAGAAGGTCGGGGAAGGGCAAAGAAGGTCGGGGAAGGGCAAAGAAGGTCGGGGAAGTGCAAAGAAGGTCGGGGAAGGGCAAAAAAGGTCGGGGAAGGGCAAAGAAGGTCGGGGAAGGACAAAAAAAGTCGGGGAAGGGCAAAGAAGGTCGGAGAAGGGCAAAGAAGGTCGGAGAAGGGCAAAGAAGGTCGGAGAAGGGCAAAGAAGGACGGAGAAGGGCAAAGAAGGTCGGAGAAGGGCAAAGAAGGTCGGAGAAGGGCAAAGAAGGTCGGAGAAGGGCAAAGAAGGTCGGAGAAGGGCAAAGAAGGTCGGGAAAGGGCAAAGTAGGTCGGAGAAGGGCAAAGTAGGTCGGGAAAGGGCAAAGTAGGTCGGCGAAGGGCAAAGTAGGTCGGAGAAGGGCAAAGAAGGTCGGAGAGGGGCAAAGAAGGTCGGAGAAGGGCAAAGAAGGTCGGAGAAGGGCAAAGAAGGTCGGAGAAGGGCAAAGAAGGTCGGAGAAGGGCAAAGAAGGTCGGAGAAGGGCAAAGAAGGTCGGAGAAGGGCAAAGAAGGTCGGAGAAGGGCAAAGAAGGTCGGAGAAGGGCAAAGAAGGGTGGAAGAAGGCAAAGAAGGTCGGAGAAGGGCAAAGAAGGTCGGAGAAGGGCAAAGAAGGTCGG
The DNA here is from genome assembly GCA_033459285.1 of Clamator glandarius. Lineage (NCBI taxonomy): Eukaryota > Metazoa > Chordata > Aves > Cuculiformes > Cuculidae > Clamator > Clamator glandarius. The sequence continues at coordinate 169,806 of JAUNZM010001689.1, forward strand.
AGAAGGCAAAGAAGGTCGGAGAAGGGCAAAGAAGGTCGGAGGAGGGCATAGAAGATCGGAGGAGGGCAAAGAAGGTCGGAGGAGGGCAAAGAAGGTCGGAGGAGGGCAAAGAAGGTCGGAGGAGGGCAAAGAAGGTCGGGGAAGGGCAAAGAAGGTCGGAGAAGGGCAAAGAAGGTCGGAGAAGGGCAAAGAAGTTCGGAGAAGGGCAAAGAAGGTCGGAGAAGGGCAAAGAAGGTCGGGGAAGGGCAAAGAAGGTCGGGGAAGGGCAAAGAAGGTCGGAGGAGGGCAAAGAAGGTCGGAGGAG